>CM053770.1:82961727-82996783 GCA_028658325.1 Potorous gilbertii | reverse complement strand
TCTCCTAGATCTATTTTCCAGGTCAGTTGTTTTTCCAATGAGGTATTTCACATTATCTTCCATTTTTTCATTGTTTTGGTTTTGTTTTGTGATTTCTTGGTTTCTCCTAAGGTCATTAGCCTCCATCTGTTCCATTCTAATTTTGAGAGAACTATTTTCTTCAGTGAGCTTTTGAACCTCCTTTTCCATTTGGCTAATTCTGCTTTTGAAAGCATTCTTCTCCTCATTGGCTTTTTGAACCTCTTTTGCCAATTGAGTTAGCATATTTTAAAGATATAAAGCATATTTCTTCAGCATTTTTTTGGGTCTCCTTTAGCAAGGTGTTGACCCATTTTTCATGCTTTCCTTGCATCTCTCTCATTTCTCTTTCCAATTTTTCCTCCACCTCTCTTACTTGATTTTCAAAATCCTTTTTGAGCTCTTCCATTGCCTGAGCCCATTGAATATTTATTTTGGATGTGTGGGATATAGAAGCCTTGACTTTTATGTCTTTCCCTGATGGTAAGCATTGTTCTTCCTCATCTGAAAGGGTGGGAGAAGATAGCTGTTCACCAAGAAAGTAACCTTCAAAAGTCTTATTTTTTTTTCCCTTTTTTGGGCATTTTCCCAACCACTTACTTGACTTTTTGGTCCTTTGTCAAGAGTAGGGTATACTCTGGGAATCTGAAAGATTTCAGTTCCTCCAAGGTGACACAATCAAGTATGTACACTGGTCTGGGAGTAGGAATAGATTTTTGTGCCCAGAATTTTAGCAGTTTCTTCTCCACAGCCCCCTGGCCTCCAGTTCAGCCAAGCCAGTACTGGGGGCTGAGATTCAGATAAGCTGAATGGGCAGGGTCACCATTCAGTGTGAGATAAAGTTGAGCTCCCTCAGGGCCTCTACAGGGTTGAGGTAATAATCAGCTCCTCAGGGTTTTTATGATCCAACAACGGATATGCACTGTTGTAGGGACTGCTGTGGGAACTGCTGCCACCTGCCCGATGTGGCTTCTGCAGCTGCTGCCTAATGCCAGAGCTATGGGAAGGACCTTCTCCCTTCCCAGCCAGCTGAAAAAACCCTGCCACTGACCTTTGGAGCCTGTGGGTTGAAGGATTTGCAAACCGCTGCTACTGTGACTGGAGATTCTGCCCCTGAGGGCTGTTCACCAGCCACTCGCTGTGCAGCCAAGATTGCGCTGGGCTCTGCTCCACATCTGGTGCAACAGATGTTTCCCGTGGTTCTTTCAGGTCACCCTGGGCTGGAAATCTCCTCCACTCTGTTGTTCTCCACTTCTGCTGCTCCAAAATTTGTTGAGTCCCTCTCTACAGATATTTTATGGACTGTGTGGGGAGAGCCCGCATATGTATGTCTTTCTGCACCTCCATCTTGGCTCTGCCCCTTCATCATTTCTTATAGCACAGTAGCATTCCATTGCATTCATTTACCACAATTTATTCAGTCATTCCCCAATTGATGGGCATCCTTTTAATTTTCCGGGTTTTGGCCACCACAAAGAGAGCTGCTACAAATACTTTTGTACATGTAGGAACCTTTTCCATTTTTATGATCTCTTTGGGATACAGACCTATAAGCGATATTGCTGAGTCAAAGTGTATACACATTTTTGTAGTCCTTTGGATGTAGTTCCAAATTGCTCTCCCGAATGGCCAGATCAGCTCACAGCTCCACCAACAATGAATTAGTGTTCCAACTCTCCCACATCTTGTCCAACATTGATCATCTTCCTGTTTTGTCATGTTAGCCAATCTGATAGGTGTGATGTGATATCTCTCTAATGACCTTTTCTCAGACTTCATCCTGTTTTACTTTTTTGTAGCATTTGACCCTGTTGATCATCTTTTCCTCCTGGAACTCTGCCCTTTCTAGGTTTTTATGACACTGCTTTCTCCTGGTTCTCCTCTTAACTTGCATGATGTTTCCTTAGTCTCCTTTGCTGTATCTTCATCTGCTGATGATTCCCAGATACATGTGTATGTATATCCATTCGTAGTCTCTCTCTTGATCTTATAGACACCTCTAACTCATAATATCCAAAACAGAACTCATTGTCTTTACTCTCAACACCCCCACCCCCTTTGAATTTGCCTGTTATTATCAAGGGTTGCCAAAATTCTGTTTCATCTTCAGCTTCTCACTCACTTATACCACATGAGTCACCAATTGCTTACCTTTAGCAGATCTTTCTCATGTATCCCTTTCTCTCCACTCACATAACCACTACCCTGGTTGAAGCCCTCATCACCACTTTTCTGAAATGTTGCTCTAGCCTACTAATTGGTCTCCCTACCTCAAGTCTGTCCCTACTTTCATCTGTCCTCAAAACTACCAATGTGATTCCCCTAAAGTACAAGTCAATACTATGTCACCTGTCTCATCTCCCCATCCTCTTACACATACAAAATAAATTCCAGTGGCTCCCTATTATAAGTAGGAACAAATATCAATTCCTCTTAGACATTTAAAGCACTTTACCATCTGACTTTTTCCTATCTTTCCAGTATTTTTTCACTTTACTCCCTTCCACAATTTAATAATCCACCCATTGGGCATTTATTTTGTTTGACTATACATGTTTATAAAAGGGTTTTTTTTCTTGCTCAGTTGAGTGGCAGAGGGTAGGTAGAAAGGAGAGAAGGCAAATTTGTTGATTGAAAACTATTCAATTTAATTGAAAAATTCAGAAAGTCTGGGACATCTCTCTCTAAGGAACTCTGTATGATAGTTTGGGGGAGATAAGAGGTAGATGTTCCCTTTCTCCTTTCCTTACATATTTCGTGGTGCCGATTATTTTCTAAAGTTTTTTTTTCTTTTAGCCAACCAGCTCTCCAGGAGTCCCTTATTGCTACATTACCAAATATTATTATACAGCCAGTAATATTCAGAAGAGACCAGAGGGCTTAACAGCAGACATCTCCCGAAATGCAGAGGTTAACCATTACCCTTCTATACCCATTAACCAGCTGCGATTGGATGTGACATTCCATAAAGATGACATGTTACAGTTTAAGGTACATTTAATTTATAGTTCTTGTTAATGAAAAGGTTCATGAGGAGCAATTAGTGAGTGATACTGATTAATATCTAGTATGTGTAAGATATTGGTTAGGTATTGTGAGATATGGAAGTAGCCCATTGCTGGGATCACAGTATATTTATAAAAAGAAAGCTAAAAATCAAAGGCAGTGGATGGTAAATGCAGTGAGTTTGTTATGGAAGATATAGAAAAATAGGTCTTAAGTGGTTAGAGTGGAAGTGGTGTTTGAGCTGGGTACTAAGGGACAGGTGGGATGGAAATAGATAGGCGGGAAAGATGTGCCTAAGACATACAGCATAATGATGGTTTTATTTCTACTTCTATGATTTTATCTTTCAAAAAGAAGCATCTATGGCTACTTCATAGAAATTTCCTCCTCCAAAATTAAACTAAAAGTAAACTTCATTTTCTGAGAAAAGCTTGTTTTTTGTAAAAGAATAAGTTCTTTGAGGAAATCTTCAATGTCTTATCAAATATCTATAACAGGTCATTAGTGCTTCTTGTGAATGGATGAAATCATTAAATTGCATAAACAAATCACCATTATGATAAATATGTTATTAGAAGGACCCTCTGTCTCCCCTAATATACATATAAGTGAGTAAATATTTTAAGGACTAGGTTAAAATTCACCCATTTCATTGAGACATGGAATATTTGGTAGAGTGTTAGAGTTAAGGTCGGGAACATCTGGATTAAAATACTGCCTGCCTAATGTCTATTATCTGTATGACCACAGATGTGGTCATAATTAATAATTAATCTCCCTAAGCCTCCATTTCATCATATGTGAAACATAGATAACAATATCTAGATTATAATATGTAATTTAAAAAGTTATGGGGAATCTTGAATGAGATTATGTAGGTAAAGTTCTTGTAGATTTTAAAGCACTATAGAGATGCTAGTTATTACTGATCATGCTCAACCCAAAGCAATTGTTTTTTTCTTGAAACTCATCCAATAATGCTTTCTCATGTGAAGTGAGTCCCTATACTAAGCAAACACTGGAGAAGCACTGAGAAAGAGGAACAACAGTTCCATCAAGGAGCTCATAAGCTGTTAGTGTTATTTAAACCAATTTACATGTCCTATGACACCCTAAAAATAAAGTTTGGTATATGAATTCGGCTTTTGAATTGTCAGTCTTAATAATACAGACACAAAAGTGAAATTAGAGGGATATTCTACTAAAATTATCTGCCTAGATCCAAGTTCATGTCTTTGTTTTCTGTATAGACATATCATAAGATCATAGATTTAGAATTAGAAAGGACATTAGAGATTACCTGGGGAAGTCACAGGCAAGTCACATCTGTACAGCGAGAATTGGATTATAGGATTTCTAATTTCACAAAAATAAATGAATAAGTACTCATCATATATGAAGCACTGGGGCTATGAACAAAAAGTAAGACAGTCACCATCTAAGACCTTACAACCTAATAGTCATAATACTTGGAGATCTAAATACTTGATGAAATCTAGTAAGATTTTGAGAGTGACAAATAAGTTGTAGTTTATTGACAAGAAGAACTATTACAGGTTGTTTTTTTTTTTACCAGCCTTCTAGTTAAAATGATCAAAGTATACTTAAAATGCAGAGGGAGAATGAAAGTACTCCTTTCACATATGGCTTATTTCAGGACTAAAAGCAGATAGAGCCTCAGAAGTCATAGAATCAGATTAGTATTCAACTGGGAGAATGAAAAAAAAATCTTTTCTTTTTAGCTTTCTTACAATCTGGATGTATATCAGACTTAGTTTTTAAATTTTTTATTGATAAGGAAATTAACAAAATAGAGGTTGTCCATAGCCTTATATAAAATTCAAAGCGAATATCTTATTATATACCCAGGTCTCTCCCTGTCAGTTATTCTGATCCTGAAAATTTGATTCTAATACCATGAATGAATGAGTCTCGAATTTTTCTGTTTTCCTAGATCTATGATGCCAATAACAGAAGGTATGAAGTCCCAGTAACCTTAAATATTCCAAGCTCTCCTGTCAGTCAACCTGAAAGTCTACTTTATGAGGTGACCATCAAGGAAAACCCATTTGGAATTGAAATCCGCCGAAAAAGCACAGGCACTGTGGTGTAAGTAGTTTTTTGTTACATATGTATGGTAAAATAAGTGGGCAATCAGAATTTTGACTTGACTCTGATTTCTGGAATAGCAGAACAGAACAAGTCTTCAGTACTTGAACAAGTGCAAATGTATGGTTCTTCTGGGAAATTATGCATCATTTCACATCCCTTGGCTTCAGTTCTTTAATCCATACAATAAGGTCATTGGATTAAAGAATGTATAAGATTCCTTTCAGCTCTCAATGCTATGGTATTATGTCCTACCTGACTCCAATCAAGAATTCCAGGATGATGGCATATCACTGTGTAAGGAAACTGACATTGTCTTTTCACTTCCAAAATCCATATAAGTTTGTTAAAACATGTTATGCCTTTTAGATCCATGACTGACAAGAGCCAGAGAGCCTGTCAAAGAGAGACCTAGGTATATATAAAGATACTCTCTTTAAGTTTTATATAAAGCTGTGGACGATCTCTATTTTTCTTAATTTCTTCATCAATAATTTTTTTTTCAATTTTTTGAACATTTTAAAGTTTTGAGTTCCAAATTCTGTGCCTCTTATCTTCCACAACCCTTCCTCCCACTGAAATGGTAAGTGATCAAATATAGGTTATGTGTGTGTAATTATAGAAAACATTTTGATATTAATAATTTTTCACAAGAAATATCATAAAAAATGAAAGAAAGTGAAAAATAGCATGCTTCAGCCTGTATTCAAATAATATCAATTCTTTTCTGGAGATGGATAGCATACTTCATCATTAGTTCCTTGGGATTGTCTTGGATCAATATACTGTAAAGAATAGCTAAGTCATTCATAATTCTTCATCGAACAATATTCCTATTGCTATGTACAACATTTTCCTGGTTCTGTTCACTTCACTGTGTATCACTTCATGTAAATCTTTCCAGGTTTTTTTAAGTCTTTTGAAGTCATCCTGCTTGTCATTTCTCATAGCACAATGATCTTCCATTACAATCATATACCATTGCTTGTTTAGCCATTCTCCCGTTGAGGAACAAAACTTTGATTTCTAATTCCTAGCCACCACAAAAACCTACTTGAAATATTTTTGTACAAATAGGTCCTTTTCCATTTTTTTTGACTGTCTTTGGGATATTGATCCAGCAGTAATGATAAAAATTTTAAAACTAAATCTGATATGCATACAGATTGGGAGAAACTAATATATACATACACACAATATACGTATACATACATATGTGCGTGTATATGTATACACGCACATATATATTTTCTTTCTACCAAGTATAATATCTGGAAAATCACCATGCATTGATATTTCCCCATGGCAAGAATGAGAAAACCATCCACCATAAATAGGGAAAACAACTTTATAAGGTCCTGGTATAAAACAGAGTGAGATTAAGCTTTTACATGCCCAGATTCAGGGAAGACAAAGACCAGATATCTATTCCTGGGGTTTATTTCAAATGGAAGTTGTTCATGATGAAAAGACAAGCTTTCTCATAATCCAGGGAGAGAAAGTCAAACCAAGAACAACAATTTATCCTAATAAAGTAAGGGCAATAATAAACAAGTTCTTTCCAGATACTATTTTCTCAGGGTCCCAACTTTTCCAGAAGCTTGCTTTAATTCCCTAGAGGTGCTAGGGTTGACTAGATGTTGTTAAATTGGATCTATTATGAAAAGATCAACATGAGCTCCCCTGAGAGATAGCAGGTCTACCCCAATTAATTAGGAGAAAGATAATTGTACTGTAGGGAAGGGAAGGAAATATCAAGAAGGGGAGTCGATGAACTTGGATTTTATTTTTAGATATAAGCATATTTCAAAAACTCAATAGTAACAACAATGTTAATATAGCACTCACTCTGTGTTAGGCACTCGTTTGATCCCTGTAACAATCCTGGGAGGTGGGTGCTACTGTTATCCATATTTTACAGATGAGGAAACTGAGGTAAACTGGAATTATATGGCTTGTCCATGGTCACTTACCTAGTAAGTATGAGAAGCCAGATGTGACCTTTGGTCTTCCTCACTCTAGGTCTGGTATTTAAACCACTGTACCACCTAGCTGTCTTGATTGTATTGATTTAGCACCATTATATTGTTCCCTAATAAGTTGGTGTTATAAATATCTTATCTCTTTATCTAGCTTGTGAGCTTCCTGAGGGTAGGGACTATTTCATCTACTTTTTGTTGTATAATCCTAGGCTTTTCTACTATACCAAGCCCCCCCTTGTCCTCATATCTAAATGCTATTTATTTTGACCATCTGTAAAGTCAAAACCCTGTCAACCAAAGGAACAGATGCCTCAGAAAATTTCTTTATCCTGAAGTCTAGTAAGGGAAGTTGGAGTAATTATGACCATTTTGCAGATCCTTGCACACCACAGAAATTTTTCAACCCTCCTTAGAGTCATGATCTACTCTTGTGTTTCAGTTGGGATTCCCAGGTCCCAGGCTTTACCTTTAATGACATGTTCCTACGTATCTCCACCCGCCTCCCATCCCATTACATCTATGGCTTTGGGGAAAATGAGCACACGACATTCCGGAGGAACCTGAACTGGCACACATGGGGAATGTTTGCTCGAGACCAGCCCCCAGGGGTGAGTGGTAACAAGTAGAGTATCATATGACCTGTAGCTATTATGCATACTGTTTTCTTTGGCCTTATTCCTGGATTAGTTTATCCAAGTTCATGTTCTGTTGAGGAGAGTTATGAATCTGAATAACCCAATTGTAAATACTTATTGAATTACTCTCTCATTCTCCATTTTGCTTGAGACCTTGAACCTTTCCCAAGGAAGAGTATGGATCCAGGTTTATTATCTATTTTCATTTGTGTTTTTTGGTATAAATCATAACTGATCTCTTTTCAAATACTGAACTAGTATAAGAAGAATTCCTATGGTGTACACCCCTATTACATGGGTCTGGAAGAGGATGGCAATGCCCATGGAGTGCTCCTACTTAACAGCAATGCCATGGGTAAGATGGTGGCTTCTTTTTTGACCCCACTTAATCTAAGAGTTCTGGGAGGTTTCTGAATAGGACAGTCCCAGTAGAACTCTAAGGAAAATTCAGTACACTTTTATAAAGCTCTTGATATGGACAAATCACTGCCCTCATTATCAAGATAAGATAAAAGAAAACATGTTCTATACCTTTAAGCTGTCTTTTCTCTAAAAGGGTAGACAAGATATGTATATATAATAAGAACAGAAGAGAGGTATGGACGAGAGGCTATAAAAATATAGAGAAGGGAGAAATCACTTGGCCCCCAGGGAATGAGGGACCAAGAAGAGAAAGAGAGCGGACTACTAAAAGTTATGGTATTTTGATGGGTGGGGTAGAATTGTCAAATCACAACATTGGGGGGACATGAGAGAAAAGGGCATTTTAGACAAGGAATATTGTTTGAACAAAATCAGGGAGATGTGAAAATATTACATATTTATTATAGTATCATCACTTTAAACTTGAAAGGGATTTAGAAGTCATTAATCAAATTCTTTCATTTTACAGAAAAGTGAGGTCCACTGAGGTTGTATAGTGACTTGTGTTTAATCACATAAGTGGGAAATAGGATAGTTGGTATTTGAGCACTGGTTCTCTGACTCAAAGTTCAGCCTCCTTCGCATATTGACTGCAGTATAAAGTGAATTAATGACTAGGTGAGTCCAGGTTTTATTACTAGGTAATTAGGTTAATAATGGTATCAGTAGCAGTAACTAGAAGAAAAAGAAACAAAGGAAGGAGAAGATGATGGGATTTCTTTGGAAGTAGTAAATTTCAAGTGTGAAGGTTTTCCTTGTGTAGAATTTCCAGTGGGGAGAATTGTAGGTCCAAAGTCCAGGAAAGTGGAAGGTTGCACAGGTGGATTTTGAAACTATCTACCTTTAGCATATGGAACTTCTTGAATAGTTAATGCATATGGAAAGTCTGCCAGCTCATTAGATGTTGAGAGAGGCAAATTTCAGTTCTGCACAAGGATACATGTAATAACAACTAGAACTGTTCGAAGATGGACTGCCCTTCTCAGGGAGGTGATCATTTCTCATCAGTGGAAGTCTTCAGAAGGAAACTAGGGACCTCCACTCTGTGATAGTGATAGGTGATTTCCACTTCTATCTGGGTTGGAGTGGATGATCTTTAGAGTCTGCTCTTCTATTCTATTCCCTTCTATTCTAGGATTCTGTGTCACTGAACACTTATTCTCTGTTTGCAGACGTGACTTTCCAGCCCACCCCTGCCCTGACATATCGTACTGTGGGAGGTATTCTGGACTTCTACATGGTTTTGGGCCCAACTCCAGAGCTTGTCACTCAACAGTACACAGAGGTAGGAAGTCATGTAACCCTTCAGTTGATAATCACGTGTTTTCTGAGAAACTCTAATGTGCTTAGCACTTTGAAAAGTATGTTCATTCATCTACTCTGTATTCATCTTGTATATACCTTGTTATCTTCCTGCTTGCCTCCTCCTTCAGAATGAGAGGTCTTTAAGGGCAGACATTTGCCTTCTTTGTGTCCTCTGTGCTTAGCACTGTGCCTTACCCATAGTAAATATTTAACAAATGCCTGCTGATTGACTGACTGGGGGTGACCTGACATAGCCACCATCTTTACAGCAGACCAGATCATACTATTAGAAGTCAATAAAGAGATGTAAAGAAAGCACTCTTTCCCACTCCATTATTTTAGACCACTTGTAGGGACAATCTCTAATTAATGTGCCCTCTAAAAATCCCAGATTTCTTAAAGGTCCACAAATACAAGTAACAGTTTGTGTTTATATAGTGCCTGAAGACTGTTAGATTGCTTTATACTTATTGTCTCTTTTGAAATGGCAGAGATTCCCAGAAATACTAGCTCCTTTGTTTCATGTTGTTTGGTCTTGCAGTTAAGCTGAGCTATGAGGCCATCACATAATGAAAGAAAATTGTTTTAGTAACTGTGTATTTGATACCAGCCATATCTCTACCCTGAAGGAATGGAATCTATATAAACTACCTTCTGTCCTTATTTTCAGCTGATTGGCCGTCCCGTGATGACTCCTTACTGGGCCTTGGGCTTCCAGCTCTGTCGCAATGGATATGAGAGCGATTCTCAAATTGCTGAACTCTATGATGCCATGGTGGCTGCTCAGATCCCCTATGTATGAACCTTCCTTACCCAGCGCACCCTCACCTCTATCTCCATCCCCCAGCCCCAGCCTGTGTAATTGTCCTGTGGTCCTCATGGCTTTGATTTCCTCTTCCTCTGGTTTAATTATAGAAAAGCTCACAAACATATTTTAAAATTACATTTGGCATTTTAGGCAGAATTGCTCAAAAAGTAATGTTTCTGAATTTAATTTTTTAAAAATTGCATTGGTCAAAACGTTGTATAGATGAGTACAACTTCAGTTCAAACAGGAAGCAAACATTGTAGCAGAGGAGATCTTAGATTCTAATTAATCTCCATTTATACATTATGTCTATGGAAATGGTTTCTAACACGAACAGATGAGGTTCACAGCCTATACTGTAACAAGCTATAAATGAACTAGAGTATTAGTAGGAAGTGGATGGAGCATGCCATCCTGTTTCTGCCCAAACATTCAATTTCACTTCTAAGTATCATCTCTCTGCACTAAAGTTATATTTTCAAATAATATTTTATTATTTTTCCAAATCACAAGTGAAATAATTTTATTGATTTATAAATTTTGAAATTCCAAATTTTCTCCCTTTTCTTTCCCCTTCCTAACATGGTAAGCAACTTGATATAGGGTACACATTGCAGTGAAGTATTAATTGAGTGCCAAAGGATAGGCAATATAAGTTCAGAGATTTAGAGTTAAAAGGGAACTTTGAGGACTTGGGAGTGCAACACCTTTATTTCAAGATGAGGAAACCGAGTCATATCTTGGTTAACTGACTTGCCCAGGATTCCACAGATAGTATTTGTGTGAGCTAGCATTTGAACTCAGGTCCCCTTCCCTCCAAAACACTGCCATTTCTACTATCCCATGCTGCTATTTAGAGGAATAAGAGCATAGACATTTCAAAGGATTTTGATTTTATTTTGGAATGTGTCATATTATTTTTATGGAAGAGTGTGTTTATAGATTGGTTCAGCTTGATCTTTGGCAGGTTGATGATATTATGTCAAATACTCCAGTTACATTGCAAATAATGGTAGGGAGAGGAAATCTCAGGGGGATTGTGATAGATTCCCATCTGGAGTTTTAACTTGATCCTGAAAGATTACCTGCACAGTGGATCTAGATTCACTTGCTTAGCATCTATTGTCGTCAAAGTGATATTTCTCCATATTATCTTCCTTTTTCTTCCAGGATGTGCAGTACGCAGATATTGATTACATGGAGAGGCAACTGGACTTCACCCTCAGCCCCAAGTTTTCTGGCTTTCCCGATCTGATCAATAGAATGAAGGAGGATGGGATGCGAGTCATCCTTATTTTGGTGTGTGGCTCCATTAAGATTTTATGATGTCTTTTTGCTTGTTGGGCATTGATCTTTGAGTAATTCTGTCTCTGACACTTTAATCACTATTGCTCATTGGTTGTAGGACCCAGCAATTTCTGGCAATGAGACTCAGCCATATCCTGCATTTACTCGGGGACTCCAGGAAGATGTGTTCATCAAATGGCCAGATGACAGTGACATTGTTTGGGGAAAGGTAGATTTTGGGGTTGGAGATGATAATTCTGTTCCATGACTGAGTGTGAAGGGATATCAAGGTGTTCATGCATTAATGGCTCAATGTTGCTGTGTATGTGTGAATGAGGGCAATTAGGGCTTAGGATGTTTCCTTTGAGTAGATTGATTCCAGGGATGTTTGAGATTCTTTTTGTGATTCTCCTCATGAAGTACATAAATTGTGAACTATCACATATCCAAGATTTACTCTTTCTAAGGAAATAACCCTTTTTCCCTCTTTGTCCACAGGTTTGGCCAGATTTGCCCAACATCACTATTGATGATTCTATTGATTGGGACACACAAGTAGAGGTAAAAGATTCTTCAGTAGCATACGATGCAGAAGCTTTGGTTATAGAGAAGTATTTTGTACTCTCTAGATTGTTAACGGACTGTCATCAGGGAGAAGTCATGGTCCTTTCCTTCTTAGTAATTCAGCACTTAGTACCTTGCCTGGCACAGAATAAGTGCTAAATAAATGTTCTTTGATTTTTGACAAACAGTTCTTGTTGGGACTGCTATCCCAGTTTAGGAGGTCTTCAAGATCCTGATACTGTGTGTCTTTGTAACAGCTCTCTCTCTGTCTCTTTCTGTCTTTGTCTGTGTCTCTCTGTCTCTCTCTCACTGTCATTCTCTCTTTGTCTCTGAGTTCCCTCTCGTAAGTTCTTGTTTTCCTACCTCACCCACATCTTCCCTAAAGACCACATCTTATTTTTTGATTCTTACCAGTCAGTCTACCTTCATTGGTTCTCAGTATCCTTCCAAAAAGCATTAGTGCACATTGTGCAAATTAAACTCTGACACAGGAACAAAGAACCCCCAGATATCAGGCAAGATATTTATCAAATGGACGTGGGAATCTTTTCTTACAATTAGGCAGAGTCAATCGAGAGTCTTGGATTTATCCATGACACTTTATGACTCTGCCACTTTGATAAGCATTCAATTAATTTGTTATTGTGATTATAATTAAACTAAGAATTCTTTTTAAAATGTTTTGAACTTTCTCAGAAGTTATTTGCATGCAGTAGCAGAATTGCAATTACACGTTTCAATGTGTTATTTGCCAGTGGTCTGATCAGTCTGTCTGGTGGTTCTATTTCGTCTTTACAGATCTACAGAGCTCATGCTGCTTTCCCAGACTTTTTCCGTAATTCCACAGTCACGTGGTGGAAGCGAGAACTGCTAGAACTCTACAACAATCCCACTGAGCCCCAGAAGAGCTTGAAGTTTGATGGAATGTGGATTGTAAGTGTGTGTGTTCGCATGTGTATGTGACTAAATGTGCATACACAAATAGGCACACATGTGCTAAAAGGTTGTGTTGATTTGTTTAATTTTGCACACTTGTATAATTGTTTTGCTGTGGAGTGAGACAGACAGTAAATGATTAAGACATTTTGGGCACAAATTTACCCTGAAGGTGCCATTTTCTAATTAGGTATTAAATAGTCAGTATTTCCATTTTACATCCATCATTACTTTCTCCTTCAGAAAAGTTAGGTAGTGCACCCACATCAGGGAACTTATTTATTTTTTTAACTTAAGTGAAGTTAGTATTTCCCTTGAGTGTGTTTGACTCTCTAGCATGGCCTGAGAGAAAGCAAGGCCTGATCCTTCCAGGTGATTCCCCTTCTGATTAATCAGTCTCCCCAGATGCGATGAGTACAGCAGGTGTAACCATTTATTCATTGTCGTCTGGCAGAAGGTAATGACAACATATTCATGTTTGTATGTAATACATACATACATAAAGATTTGTTTTACATTTTTAGGATATGAATGAACCAGCAAGCTTTGTGAATGGAGCGGTTCCTCCAGGCTGCAGGAATACCACATTAAACCACCCTCCTTACATGCCCTGTAAGTACATTTTTTATTGGCAGAATATTATCTAGACTCAGGATGACCTTATCAAAGATATCTGGGCTAAGGATTTGCCTTCATTTATTACTAGTAGCCTGGTATTGGCATGACAGTATCTCAAGGGACAAACCCATCAGCATTCTAAGCTGTCTTGTTTCATGTCACAGGTGTACATAAAGGCCAAATTTATTAATACAACCTTGGGCAAGAATATTCAGTGTCCTTTCCCTTTAAAAGAGATTGTCACGTTGAAGGAAAATAATTTTTTTTGTCAGGTAAGGATAAGGAGGGATCCAGTCACAGAGACCACCTTGTGTAAATACACAGGAGTATGACAAGACTGTTGGGTTCAAGTCCAAAAGGATTTGACTCTGCCTGAGTATTTGAATAGATATAGAGTAAATATGGCTGCACAGGGAGGTTGGAGTCAGGTTGTAAGCCCTGGATGAGCTTATTTGTTATTTTATAGGCAGTAGGGATGCACCAAAGCTTTTTGACAAGGGCAGTGATACATCATGTGCCTAAAGATTATTTTGACATTGAGTGATGGCTGGGTCGAGGCAGACTGTGGACGCTGTCTGGAGGTAGGGAGAGCAGTCGACCTGCCATCCATATCCTTGGAGCAAGCATACCTCTTTACTGCCTCCATCCTCATACTGCCTTGATTATTAAGAGCGTTATAAAGTGCCATTACATGTTTTAAAAAAGAAAACATTGGCACTTAATGAGAATGAAGCGTCTAAAAGATCCAGCTCAGAAGACTCGGTGTCTCAGGGAAGTTGTTAAGCCAGGATTATTCTGCACTGGGCCTTTCAGGTAGTAGTTTCATCACTGGTCTAAATCCCATTTCTTAACCATGAGAATAGGCAACACTCCCTGCAAGAAGCTCAGACAGGATATGGCTGACGGGGTTGGGACTGCCTTCCATGCTTCCCAGAATGCCCATGCTTCTCTTTTAATTCTTACTAAGCAACAATATTTTTGTTTAATGCAATTGTCTTTTTTCATTCTTCATTTTCTCTGCCACTTTTATCACTGAATGTAACTTCCTTGCCAATGGAGATTTTTTCCTTCTTTGTGTATCTATTTCCAACACCTATCATAATGTCTGGTGCCCAGGAGGCAATGAATAAATTGATTGGTTCATTGTTGTTTATTGTTTCCTACTTAATTTCCTTTATGTTTGTTACTTCTCTCAAACCCCACTCTCTTGGCTCTCTTCCCATCACTTTAACCTCTTCTTCTCTGTTCCTTCCTTTTTCCTTCTAATACTTTAACACAGGGCAGCTAGGAGGTTCAGTGGATAGAGAACCAGTGCAGGAGTCAGGAGGTCCTGAGTTCAAATCTCATTTCAGACACTTGATACTCACTAGCTGTGTGACCTTGGGCAAGTCACCTGAACTGCCTCATCCTGGGTCATCTCTAGTCATCCTGATGAATATCTGGTCACTGGATTCAGATGACTCTGGAAGAGAAGTGAGGCTGGTGACCTGCACAGCCCTCCTTCACTCAAAACAAAGTCAAATGAAAGTCATGTCATTATTTCTCTGATGGCATGGCCTTCTTCGACAAATGAGCAACTTTAACACAGACATTTGCAAAAGGTCTGGAATTTAGTGGGTCAAGTTCAGATCCTGCTTCCCAGTGCTTAGTCCCTAAGGTCCTGTTCTAAGTTCTATGATCCATCGTCTATATATAGACAGGAATTTGGGGTAGGGCAAAGAGCAGTATATTTTGAGTTCAGAGACTTGGGCTAAAGACAAGCTCTGCTGCTTATGACGTTTCTAATCTTGGGTTTCTAATCTCTTCACTTCTCTCAGACTTGGTTTCTTCATATGTCATCCAAGAGGGCTGGACCTCCCCAATCTCTAAGGTCCCTTCCAATTCTAAATCCAATGGTCTGTAGGCTCTGCTTAGAAATCATCTTCAGTTTTCCATTTCCTACTGGTGTTTCCTACTGAATACCACGGTCTGGTATTCAAAGCTTTACATGATCTAGCTCTGACCTGCTCTTCTATCCAAACTCCTACTGCATCCTCTCTCATGCCCTCAGCTCAAGCCAACTCCTTCACTGCCAGAAGATATACTTGTCATTGTAGAGGGGCTTTCATATCATTGCATCTCTTTCTTCAGATCTGGAGTCAAGAGACAGAGGCCTGAGCAGCAAGACCCTGTGCATGGAAAGTCAGCAGTTCTTGCCTGATGGAAGCCCAGTGAGGCACTATGATGTGCACAATCTCTATGGCTGGTCCCAGACAAAGCCCACATATGAGTGAGTCCCTGCCTCCCTCTGCTTGAGGCCCATATGGCAAGTAGTAGATCAACAGAATTGGAATTTCCAAGAGGAAGGGGAATGGTTGCTCCTTTAAAAGCAACAAATACCCAACAAAACCTCTGCTCTTTTCTTCCTTCTCCAACAGACTTTGCCAGGGGATAAATAAATTTGTATTGTATCTTCTAATCATTTGTCTATAGAAATTAGGTCAACTAGTCAATAAGTTGATAAATAATTTGAATCACACACATTTTTTTCTAGAATCATACAATCTTAAATTTAGGAGAGACATGTTGACCCCAATGTCAACCTGAATAAAAATGAGTGATTCAGGACCGTGGTTATTTTGTAAAGCAAGGTAGACATGAAAGTGGCTAAAACAATCTGCTTTCAATGACCAAAAAGCTAGTATTTCACCTTTGTATTATCTGTAATCACAGTTGTAATTTCTTCATGGGTTTGCTCAGTCTTTGTGTGTGTGTGTGTGTGTGTGTGTGTGTGTGTGTGTGTGTATGTGTGTGTGCTTATTTAAAGAGGCAGTGTAACTAGTGGCTAAACACATAGGTACATCAGCTCTGAATCCTCCCTCTGATACACACTGATTGAGTGACCCTGGACATGTCACTTACTTACTCAGTGTCTGGGACATCTCTGTAAAGCTATAAATTACAGACAAGATCCTTACTCTGCACTGGTAGAAGTGGATTCTCTGGGCCACAAAATTCCAATGTATAATAGAAGTCACTTAGAACTTTGAGAGTGATCAATCAAGTTTTTAGGGATACTTGTTGTTCTCAGTCAATTGAGACCTATCTCATGGTCAGGTACCCCGCTGTTTGAGGGACTATTGCTTTTATAGTCATTGAGAGAGGATCAAAAACAGAATGGAGTAGTACAATTCCATGAGTGGTCCATTCCAGAAGCAGGGAAACCTTATGGTTGGCTAAGGGAAATGTCCATCAACCATCAAAGTTTTGTCCTCAGGCCTTCACAGTTTGTTAGCCTCAAGTCATCAAATAAAGACAATTATTTGCAGGTCATCTCAGTAGGGGATTTCCAAAGGTGCTAAAATCCCGTTAACAACATCTCAGGGTCCTCCACAAGTCATAAAACCCAGTGTTTGACCATTAGTATCCAAGGATCCAAGGAAGTTGTGGTTTTGAAGCAAAGGCCACTAGCGAGTGGATAGCAGTGATTCACAGCAGTGGAGAGGCCAATGAACCTTATTACAAATACTGCACTTGGAGGGGGCAGGTAGTGCCACATTTACATCATTATGCAAATTTATATGGTATGTATCTAGTTGATAAATCAAATATAATTAATATAATCATCAATATGTAGTGCATTAACCAATCATAACATTAATCCAAACAGTGTAAACTAACATAATTACCTCAAGCTTAATCGTAGCCTGATTATCTGACAAAGATAATCACTGATATCTGAGATCCATGAAATTACAATGAACTCAATAATTGCTGATTGAATTGAGTAGGCATGTTAAAATTTTCCTCACATTTCTTCATCAGAAAAATCCCTATATGAATGAAATAGCAGGTCTGATTCCTATATTTATCTTTTTTTATGGTCAGAAAATACATATTGTTAAGAATTATTCTAAGTGACACATCATTAGGACAGTGAATCTATTCACAAGCTGAAGTAAATTATGTTCCTCTTCTCCCCCCCACACATAAAAACAAATAATTTTTGTTTCCTGGTATTTGTAGCTAACTCACCTCCTAATTTTAGTTTCTTCCTGCCTCCAGTACAGATTGCTTTTACAGGCATTCTTTCCCATCTTATTCCCCTAGTCATTAGCTAAGAACAGTCTCATGGGCTTCACCATAAGGACCTCCTGAGAGGAAAAGTTCTCTGACTGCCCAGATAGTCTGTCATTTCTTATTTTTCTTCCCTAATCAGAGGTGTGCAGGAGACCACAGGAGAGAGAGGAATCGTGATCGCTCGCTCAACCTTCCCTTCT
Organism: Potorous gilbertii; assembly: GCA_028658325.1. NCBI lineage: Eukaryota > Metazoa > Chordata > Mammalia > Diprotodontia > Potoroidae > Potorous > Potorous gilbertii. The sequence continues at coordinate 82,978,833 of CM053770.1, read as the reverse complement.
TCAGGAAGGTGGGCAGGACATTGGCTGGGAGACAACACAGCAGCATGGGACCAGCTCTATAAATCCATCATTGGTATGTGAAGGGATTTTTCTGAAGCTTTCTGTGGGAGGGGAGAGGAATCCAGCCTATGTGCTCAGTAAGTCTGTAATGTTTCTGGACTCTTGATGAGAATCAATGAGGGCTCAGGTCACTGACTAGTCAATTATGTTATTCCATGTTTCATGGAACTTTTCTCTATGCTGAGCTCTCTAAGTCAATAATCATGGAAGGTCAGAGTCTGGTCCAATATAGGTATGTTTTTCATTGCAGGGATGATGGAATTCAGTCTCTTTGGAATATCCTATGTAAGTCTCACTCAAGTTTACTTCAACACTTTTAGATTGTTTCAGAAACCCAGAAAATCCTCATTCTGTGTTTTCCCTTTTTGTTTTCAGACAGGAGCTGATATCTGTGGGTTCTTTCAAGATGCTGAATATGAGATGTGTGCTCGCTGGACACAACTGGGAGCCTTTTACCCTTTCTCTAGGAACCACAACACAATTGGGCGCAGGGTGAGATAGCAGCTTGTGCCTCAGGCCTGCCCTTGTGACCCTCTGCTTCAATTCCTCCCCATAACTTAATGAAGCCCCCCTTTCCTGGAAACAACCTCAGGTGTCACCAGTACTTCCCTGCACAGCAATCTGTATGACCCACTTTCCCATAGCCAGTGGAGTTTTCTAAAATATCTCACTTCTGCCAGAAACTCAAGAGAAAAAACATCTAGAGAGCAGAGATCTGTTCTCTTCTGACTCTAGGCAGTTTTCTCAGTTCAGCCAGGAGGTTACAATGCTGGGGCCCCTCTAATCCTTCATATGTATGTAAGCCACTGCAGTGTAAGACTACTATAGAACAAATCCACGTTTGGTCTCTGCTGCCCATGATATATTTTTGTATTGGTGTCCAACTATTTTGGGGGCACTCAGGCAGGAAAACGGGGAAAGGAAGAATCAGAACACCTTCCCTAGCCAGGGTCAAGGGGGGATGGCAGCCTGGGGAATAAGGAAGCAAAAACTCTGCAGATTCCCTATGTAGTAGAGGGCAGCTCTCTAGTTATCTGGTCTATTTCTCAGTGAAGTCAGGTAAAGGATTTGGTATGAATATTTCTTCCTTCTGTGTCTAGAGACAAGACCCTGTGGCTTGGAATTCCACCTTTGAGGATCTTTCCAGAAGTGTCCTTCAGACAAGATACACCTTGTTGCCTTACCTCTACACCCTGATGCACAAGGCTCATATAGAAGGCAGCACTGTTGTCCGGCCCCTACTTCATGAGTGAGTATCCATTCAGTAGGAAGCTCCTTATGTGTGTTACTTCCTCCTATTAGAGTGTTAGGTCTTTGAGAACAGAACCTGTCCTGCTTTTCTGTTTATTTCCCCACTTCCTTGAGTCTAGTGAGTACTTAGTGTTTTTTCATTCAATACTTATTCTAAAATGAAGTATATTCCTTAGGTATGGAGGTAACCTATGGAACCAAGCAGAACTCTTGGAGTCAGGAGATCTGGTGGTTGTTGCTTATCTCAGTTATAAGCATGAGCAAACCACTTATTCTCTCTAAGGCTCAGTTTTCTTATGTATAAAGTGGGGGAAATTATAATGGCCCTTTCCAGCTCATAGGTTTGTTGTGAGGAAAGCATTCTGCCCACCTTAAAGCATTATATAAATAAATGGTTTTTGTTGAAACTTTTACTGTTTTCAGAGATGAGTATTATGTAGGGACACTTGATAATCCAAAAGTCTTCTTTTTGATTTAGTGATATAGTGAATCATGTTTTCTTTCTAAAGCAGAAGTTTGATTTCCTTTTTATTACTAGAATGGGCTAAGATTAGTTTAAAACATTTCCTGAATTTCTCCATAATGGTAGGAGAAAGGCCCAGGGCTAGGAAATAAGCAAAGTCACCTTGATATTTCAAATGCACCATGATGAATTATCCTTACTTGTGCCTGATTGAACCAAACCTGGGGGAAGAAGGAAGGGCTCAGAAGGAACAGTAGTTGGGCATTTCTAGGATGGTGCCTAAGCCCCCTGGAGAGTTATGAGAATCATGAAGTTAGAATGATATCTGAGGTCCCTTGGAACTTCAACTTCAGTGATCCAATGGCCTCATAGAATATTGTCCATGTCATTGAATTGTGACACTGTATTTCTCTGTTTAGGTTTGTGGAAGACAAAGAAACCTGGGATATATTCAATCAATTCTTGTGGGGTCCAGCCTTCTTAGTCAGCCCTGTACTGGAACCTGTGAGTATGGATTCTCCTGACCCTGTGTAAGATCCAAACTGAGATATAATATTGAGTGGTAGAAACAAGTGAGAGCTGGGCATTCTAAGTTGTAGGGTCTTGTCCTTGTGTTGGCATTGAACTGTTCTGCAGCTTACAGTCATTCTTGAGGCTTCACTTTCCTAATCTATAAAATGAATGATACTCCTACATATCGCTAAGTCATAGGGTCATTGGAAGACAAGAAATGATAAATTCATTGTATAATTGCTTTTGAATACTCTTAAATGTAGTGGTTATTAATCATGTTACTGCCTCTGGGAAATTTGATCACTTTGTCCATATATTTATTCCATTAAAAAATGTCTATCTAATGTATTATAGAATGCCCGGAGCGTGACTGCCTACTTCCCCAATGCCAGCTGGTATGATTATTATGTGGTAAGTGTCTTTGATGGGACATAGGAACTCATGCTCCCTCTGTTCAAAGTAGTGTGAAAGTTCTGGGTGTGGAATGGGATGTTGGTGGCTAAGGTATCTCGTCCTGGAATATTGTCATTATGTGTGTAAGGTTTATCCCAAGCAGTTATTGGATAGTTGACTGTCATACTTCATCATTAATACTTTTTTCAGGATTTCCTGATTGTAAGTTTTGGTGGCTGGGACTCACACAAAGGCAATTGTTTTCTAAGCATTTTGTACAATATGGAGGAGATATTGTGAGCTGAGTGTAGTGATTATATCCCATTGGAGAAGGGAACTCTGGGAACTGATCAGAAGCCTTTTTACTAATAGAGTTTAGAACCCATCAGCTTAGTACTTCTTTCCTGAATGTAACCTATTGTGTAGTCTCTGAAGCTTAGTAGGCACCAAATAATTGTTTTTTGAGTGATTTGACCTTTATTCCCTCATCTGTTAAGTGAGGAAATGAGAATAGATGGCTTTTAAGGTCCCTCTCAGCCATCCCATACTGAGAATATTCTCTGAGACTTCAAAAGCATTATTAACACTTTAATTAGTTTAAATTTAAAAATTATTTGAACTTAATTTAAAAATTTTCTAAAACTAGTTTTATAAAAATTTTCCCTGATGACTAAGTCACCATAGCCAAGGTGGTAGAGGAGTAATTCTTCCTACCTTCCATTCCCCCAATGTACCTGATTACCCTGAGTTTTCCACGAAGAAAGTAATTAAATAAGCAGTGACTCTCCTTTTGCTTATTCTGGGTAGGTAGTCTTTATAAACTTTTCTCAAGGTGACATTTTCAAAAGCAGAATGCTAATATCTTTCTTCCATGTTTATTTTCTCTCTTTCCTGGGCAGTTGGCTTATTCCGTTGGTTGAGTATCCACTGTATGCAAAGCCCTATACTGCTTTCTGTGGATGTCCATGTAGAAGTCTGAGGAAGGGTACCTGCTCAGGGGGAACTCATAGCTTGAGTTAGAGAGATAAGCTTGGGTTAGGCACACCATGAATTTCCTGAATTTCTCCATAATGGTAGGAGAAAGGCCCAGGGCTAGGAAATAAGGCAAAGTCACCTTGATATTTCAAATGCCCTACGATAAATATCCTTACTTGTACTAAGAAAGACAATAAAGGTCTGGGTAATACTTTGGTCCTATTGAAGGTTAAAGTGAACTTTGCTGAACAATGGGTATAAATTCGAAAGGTTTCTTTAAAGAAGGCAACATTTGATTGAAAATGGAACAAAAGGTAGGACAGAAATGCAGAGGAGGCTCAGAAGAATCCATAAGTAGATAGATTACCAGGAAGTGAGAGGCCATGGAGGGGGCCCAATGGCACAAACACATCTTGTCCTTTCTCTTTAAGTTACTCAGCTAGGGTGGGTGAAGAACTCATTTTCTTCCTGGTCTTCCTATCAACCACAGGGCTCAGACATTGGAGTGAGGGGACAATGGAAGAACCTGCTAGCCCCTCTTGACCACATCAATCTACATATTCGTGGGGGCTACATCCTTCCGTGGCAAAAACCTGCAAATAACACCCACTATAGGTGAGTGAGGGGAGCCCCATCCTTCTTCCTTTTCCAGAGGTGTGACACAGATCCTAATGGTAACTGTTTTCTGTATCCTGTTCTTGAAAATTAATGGATAGAGTCCTGGATTTGGAGTCAAAAAGGCTTGGGTTTGAGTTGACTTCTACCTGTGGGACTTTGGGAAAATCCCCCAAACTCCAAGGGCTTCAATCCTCTCATTATACTTAAACTTCCTACCTCACTCTAACTATTTTGAGAATAACAAAACCCCTCTGTATCTTAAGGGTTGTGTAAATGTGAGTCAATATCATTTTTCTTTGTCATCATATTTTTCTTTTGTTTTATTCAGTTGCTCAGTACCAGGAGCATCACAAGGAACAGGCTAATTGTCTTAGTTAAACAGGGGCTTTCTGAGATCCTTTTGGCTGTGTCCTCCAAGCCTGGAATGCTCTCCCTCCTCATCTATGCCTCTTGGCATTTTTTTTTGCCTCTATTTGATTATAGCTCCCTGGGTACAAGAATTTTCTTTTGAATTTCTTTGCACCCTCATCACTGAAACCATGGGATAAATTATCATGTGAATGCAAGAATTTTGTGATATATTTTGTGGGAGTACTTCCCTATCTACCCCATGACAGATGAAATAAAATGAACTCATGTTGAATATACAGTTTAAACATTTTGAGAGGTCATGATTGATATTCATTTCTGCTCAGTGTATTTCAAGAATAATGGGAAAATTATCTGAACACAAGTATCCTTATAAGAGGCATGAGGGGTAATCTTGCCACTTATAGGACCTCTACTCCAATTCAGGCCTTTATCACCAATCTTCCAGACATTAAAATGCCTTCCTAATTGATCTTCTTGCATCCAACCTCTCCTTTCTCCAAACCAGCCTCCACTTTGTTCTCCAATTGAGAGAATGAAAGCATAATTCTGAGGTCCCTGCTCTTGGGCTCAGATAGTTTCAGTGACTCCCTCTTAGATCAAGAAGAAACTGCTGTATAACATTTAAAGCCCATATCTATATGTCTATAGCTCATCTTTCCAAGTTTATGCCAGGTTTATTCTACCTCTCACACTCTGAGTACCAACTCAACTGTTTTCCTCATCCAGCTTGTCCATCTCACACCTTAGTGGTGGCTTAGTATATAATCTTTCCCACATGCCTGGAATGCTCTCTTTTCTCATCTTTACTTCTAGGAAACCCTTAGTGTCTCTCTTGGGTAAGTGTAACCTCCTATATAAGGCTTTCCTGAATCTTCCAATAGTTGGTGTTTCAACTGTTCCCCCATGGAAGGCCAAAATATTCTATATTTTTTATATTTACTTATCAGTGAATATACTATAATAAAATAAATGCTGTCATTCCCTCTCCACATCAGGATTTAAATTCCTTGAATGCAGGAATCATTTCCTTTTTTTCCCCTTCCTTTGAACTTCTTGTCCCTAACACAGTACTATATTCCTAATAGTTGCTTAATAAAGTCTTGCCAAATGACTTGTCAAGAGGAGGAGGAGGAGTGATTATAATTTCTGATGTTTCTAGCCGGAAAAACTCCCTGGGATTGATTGTAGCTTTATCTGACAATGGGACAGCTGAAGGAGAGTTTTTCTGGGATGATGGACAGAGTATTGGTAAGTTAGGTTTTCTTCAGTTCAATTGATACCTTCCTCTCTCTCTTTCTCAGTTTCTCTTTTTTCTCTCTTTCATACTTTCTCCTCCCTACTTCACGGTTCCTTCCTTCATTTTATCCTTCTCTTTCCTCCTATTATTCCTTATCTCCCCATATCTTCACTTCCTCCCTATCTCTCTTTTTCATTTCTCCACCCTCTCTTTCATTTTCTGTTTCCCTCCCTTTCTCCCTCTCCCTTAATCTCTTTTTCTCATGTTGTCTCTTGACTGATGCAGCTCTTAAAGTTATTTGGAGAATAGGAAAAGATATTTGAAGTAAAGAGTCACAGAAAAGTATAATAAAATAAGCTTGATTTATAAAAAGAAAACAAAACCAAAAGCAGTTCATCCTATCCAGCATTTGACTACATGACTTTCCTTGGGAGTCATGGAGAGAGGAATTTAGTTCCTATTTGGATCACACATTGGTTGCATGATTGTCATCAAATCACTTAATCTCTCAGTGTGTCAGGTAATTCTCTGACACTTTAAATCACAAAGAATGTGCCAGTCTTCACTGTTAGAGGAAGTTCTTAACCAGGAGCTCCCTAGACTAGTGAAAGCACAGGCATATACTACTCTTTCTTACTGAGATTTCTAATGACAAGAATTGGAGACAGTGAATGTGAAAATCATGGACTAAAGGTTTCTTTTCACACACTGACTGTAGTGTCTCCAGTTGTCTCTGAGCAGTGATAGATTTGAAGGAAATAAAGAATGGTAATATTGGTTTTTCCTGCCTTTGTGATCTTAACCTTTTACAAAAAAGAGTAATTCATGTAAAATCAATACCCATTTGGCAGTATTCTCACAGGTTTGTCTCCTGCAATCACAAGGCTTTTTTTCAAGAGCTATAGAATCCTGAGAACCATTCATGGCACAATGTGTGAGGCCCTGAGTAGTTCCACTGTATTGTGTAGATGTGAGTGTCTTGAAAACACAGAATGTGGAACAATCAGGAAGATGAAGGGCCTGAAAGGTATCAAAAGTCAATGGTGGGTGTCTTGTATCTCAAGTTGGACTTGATAGGACTTAGTAAAATTCATTCTGTTATCTTATTTCAGATACTTATGAAAGAGGGAATTACTATTTCTCAACCTTCTCTGCTAGTCAGGTGAGTATTTCCCAAAACAATTAGTGTCACTGACAGCTGATAAAAGTGGTATGAAGTAAGGCCCATCTTAACACTTCTGTGAGCCATGACTTAGAGCCACAAACCATCCTTTTACCCAAAACATACAGAGACAACTTTCAAAAGAGGCTATTAGAGTATGTTATCACTTCAGATTACAGTTGAGGAAGGACTTCTTAGTACTTTTATCCTCAGAGAGAGAAGACATGATACAATAGACCAGGAAGGGGAAAGAACAGACTGCCTTGCCCAGTATCTCTACTATCTGTCCTCTCTTTCTATAACCTTGTCATGTCAGATAGTAGATCACTTATCTCTTTTCTTTCAGTAGTCTCTTTTCTCTTGCCTCCATAGTTTTCGTTGTTGTTGGAAAATTTAGGTATCCTTGCCTCAGTCTTGTGGTACTTCTGTTTTCCAGTCTTTCAGTTGTCACTGACAGTTGCTCAGTAATCCCATCTCCTGGCTCTTTCAGGCCCCAGTGATACAGTTTATCTAGGCTAGTTCACTTAAATTCATTAAAGACAGTAGGTGGTTTTTACTTGTCTCCTTCCTTGTCTTTGATATTAACCCACCATGAATCATTTGTGTTCTAATATTTTAAATAATGTCAAATCCTTTGTCCATTGTGGAGCCTCCCTTTTTTCAACACGTCTTCACAGCGAAATGAAATCATGTTTGTTATCTTCAGATTCTTTTGCCAGCCTCAGCTATATCATTCCTGATGCTACTTTTATAGAACTGTGGTGTGTTCTCTCATTCATCCTCTCTTACTTCAGTCTTCCATACATTTCTTTTCAAAATCTAAAACATTGGTTAGTTTCCCATGTATGCTCTTTATTTTTTTGAGACAAATCCCATTTTTCCTTTTCGCTAGAATTATTTCCTTTAATGTTTTCGGAATTTCCTTCTTGATCATCTTTCATCCCCCCTTAGCTGAGTTTTTTGAAAGCATTTTAGGGAAGTCAACAGGAATGAGTATTCACGTAGTACCTATATGTCAGATAGTGTGCTACCTCATTTGATCCTGACAATAGACTTGTGAATTAGGTGCTATCATTTTAGAGTTGAGGAAACTGAGAGAAAAAGAAATTATTTCTTCATCAAAGTCACAAAGATAATCAACTTCTTCCATCAACTTCTTCTTGGTCAAAGTCACAAAAATTATCAAATTCTTCCATAATATGAATATTATTCCCAGATATTATGTTATTTGCCTGTTCAATTCCCAAATTAATTTTTCCCTTCCATCATCCTTGCCTTCAGTGGGCAACAATGAGGAGAATAAAACTTGTTCACTCATGAAATTCAGTTTATTACCCAAGACTTCAGGATCATTGACAACACTTTTCAGGTTCCTGCGGGAAATGTCATTTTAGTGTTCATTCCTGACTCATGGATAACGTTGACCTTACATCCCTCCATAATATCCTGTAAGGTTTCCTAAAGTCAGAAGTCCTAAGCATTATGATTCCTTTAGGCAGACACCTGTAATTTAAGTCATCTTGTATAACAACATCTTGGACTTTGGAATGCAATACATTCCCTTTTCTTTTGCAAAAGTCAAATCACTTTAAATAAAAATTTCTGTTCACTTGAGAATCTTCTCAGATTCCCAAAGGAAAATCAGAAAACATGAACCCTTTTCAAAAGTGTTTCTTTACTTTCAAGTGAAGGGTTGTGATAGTTTCTTTGTCATCGCTAAACTGATTTTGCATTTAGTGAATAAAACGTATATATTTATATGTATGATATATATCAGCACAATGCAGGGTTATTAAATGAAACTAGAGTGTTGGTTTGTTGGCCCTATCTTGCTACTTTTACAGTAACTTCTAAATAGAAATATATTTGGACATATAAAAGTATGTATGATTTATGGAAAGAGATTTCATGTCATAATAGATAAGGGCCATGTGTGAAATCAGAAAGATCTGACTTTCAGTCCTCTTTCTGACACATTTTAATTGTATCGCCATGGAAAGTTATTTAACCTTTCATTGCCTCAGGTGCCATTTTAGGACTGAAAGTTACAGATGAGTTATTGACCTGGTAGAGTTTTCATAACTGATGTTTTGTAAAGATAAGAAATCATGTCTCATTTACTTCCTCTGCTGCCCAGATTTATTTCCTTCGTTTCTCCTCTACTAGAGTAAAACCAAGTATGCCTATGCTCTAGACAGATTCATAGACCTTGTCTTTGTGTACCAACATAAAATTCTATTGGTTTCTTGGGCTGGTTTGACAAAGACCTTGGACAGACCTGAACATATCACTCATAAAGCTCATACTTCTACTAAGTAAATGTCTAGAGGATCTAGAGAGTGTACCAGGAACTAGAATCAAATATGACTGTCTGAAGCCACCAGGGGAAACTTAGTACTTGATTTCATATTGGCCAGGCTAATGAACTTATTCCTCATTAGGTGGAGAAGAGAAGACTCATGGTAGCATCCATGCTAACCCAAGAAGGAATTCTAATCTTATCATCCATCTCCCTGAGGGAGTTGCTCCTTTAGTTAGGTTTGAAGCAAGAAACACTACTCAAGAGTCAGGACCATTATTCTGCCTCAATCCTAATACAATTCCTCCCTCCAGTTGCTAGAGAAGATAAAATGGGTTAACAGGATCTTTGCCCTTTGGCTATCTTGGGAGATGTTTGTTATTATAGAATTGGAGGTAGGGCAGGATAACATGGGTAGTATCTTTGGGTGTCTTTTAGAACCGCCTAGATGTGAAGGTTCTGCACATGAACTACAGTGATCCAGATGGCCTAGCATTTGAAGAGATCAGAATCTTTGGGTTGAACGTCACAGCAGTTACAGTTATTGTGACAGAAAATAATGTTCCCATCCAATCTAATGCCGTGATCAAGTATGATTCTGCAACAAAGGTAAATATTTCCTCAACCATTCTCATTTACTGGCCATTTAAACCAATCAGTTTTTTTTGCATAACTACATTCTCCTGTTTCACACTTTTAAACATCAGTCTTTGTTTTATATATTTTAATGGGAATGTTATTAAAGTTCATTTTAGATATTTTTGTATATAAAAGACATCATAAATAATTGGAGATTTTCCTGATGCCACAAGGTCACTGTTAGATGCTCTAGGTATAAGTGTAGATTTGGAAAGATCATGTAGATGTTGGAGTATTTAGAGCTGAATTGATATTAACTTCAGTTCTGCCTTCTTGTAAGACAAAAAAGTCTGTGAAATATCAAGCTTGCTTTATCCTCCAAAAATGTTCACAACCAAACGTCAGCTTGCTTTTTCTCCATTTGCCTTTTTTCATGACTGCTTTTATTTTACATTAATTATTGAAGGAAAAGCCAAAATAGCCTTTTAAAGTGAAAAAGTCCCAGAAACAGGAGAACTATCAGGAATCCTTCTTCACTATTCCCTAATATTGGCCTCTTCAGTCATGATTACAGTAACTAGTATTTATTACTACTCCAGCTAAGGTGACACTTTCATTTTTAATTTCCATTCAATCTTTTGTCTAATTTGCATTGTACCTTAAAGATATGTGAACTGGGAATATTCCTCATCATTATACAATTTTGTGGAAGATTTGTTGGAGCCTAGCTCCTGACAATGCTTATGAGTCTTTTGTCACTCTGAAAAAATTTCTTCAGAGATGACTTCAGTGATAATATTTCGAAAATCTTCTGAACCGTTGAGGTTTTCTTAATGTACTTCTCAACTTTTTAATAGGGTCCTCTCCATTTAAAATCGAATTTGAGACAAAGAGTAGGTATGCCTCCATTGAGAATGATGACTCCACCTAAGAGGAGCAAGATGATAATGAGAAGCTGTCTTTACTGCCTGGTTCAAAAAATAAAATGGATTCTATGAAAGAGCCACAACTATCTTGCTCATTCTTTCCCCTGTTCTATCAAACTTTCTCTCTAGTTATTAAATAATATGTAAGATTAGAGTCGTAGAATCAGAGGTTTGAAAAGTAGATTTACAGATAATTGTGTTGAATCCTCTGTTTTTGCATGAGTGATGGAGTGAAAGATTCGGATTTGTTCAACATAAAGTTAGTTTTTTCCAAAGAAAATTTATTCTGTTATTATTGTTTTCATAAAATAAATACTAGCTCTTTGATTGTAGCAATTGCTAGTTTTTGATGGGAGGAGGAAGGAAGGGAAAATCATCTGGAGTTTCCATCAGAGTTATGATAAAGAGGCCCAGTTTTGTGTGTGCTGAAAAGATACAATTTTTGTATGATTAAAATGGTGACACTCACTGACTTGCAGCCTCTTTTTTGACTTGACAGGTTGCTAACATCACAGGGCTTCACCTTGAGCTAGGGAAGGAATACACAGTGGAATGGTACAATCAGTTCACAGATACAGAAAAATTTGACTGCTACCCAGATGAACATGGTGTCAATGAAGAAAACTGTCTTTTGAGGGACTGTGTCTGGGAGGTAAGATTGTACACACTCAAGTTCAAACACACACAAATTCAAACACACACACACAAAGATTATCAGGTTTTTACTTTCTCCTTTACTTCACTTCAACTTCATCATATTGGTGCCTAATCTCATTTTAATGAGATTAAATGAGATAGAGAAGGTCAGGCAGAAAAGAGAGGCAAATTTCTACAAGAAGAACCAAGAGAAGGAACAACCATGGCAAAGATAGTTCAGGCTCTCCCTGCAAGCTACCTAAGTAGCCCTGATGTCTCAATTGTGAAGAAGTAAGTGTGCATATCTGTAGGGTTTTTGGTTTGTAAACACTTCAAGTTTAGCTAATTAGGAAAGGGTGTATATGAGGGTAAGGCCTCAATTCTAGAAGACCCTATGAAGTCGAGAATCTTCCCATGTCTTCACATATGTGAAATTGGAGCATCTATTATCCGTGCCCACCAAGCCAAAGGTACTACATTAATAGTATAGTAAGATTCAGGAGAAATTAGCCAAAGACTTTGCTGAATTCTATTCCCTGTGGAATTATGCCAGGGAACAAATTATATTGATTCTGTGACTCATTACAAATATAAATCATGGCCTTGAGTAGCTGAATCCTTGGCATGCCACAGCACTGGGAAAAATGTGAAATACTGACAAGTTACTCAAAAGTTTCCTTATGGTACAAGGAGGTATGGAGAAATATGGCTCTTGGTTTATACTCACATCACGCTTCTTTTTGGATTCAAAATCAGAAAAGGAAGTGGAACGTGCTCCTCTGAGAATTGAATGGGAAGTGGGAAAGCAAAGAGAATATCCAGGAAAGAAAGCCACTGGGGTGTAATTGAGTAAGTGTTGGGCTAGAATCAGAAAAGACCTGCTTGAAATCTCGACTCTGGGATGGGAAAGTCCCATAATGCATCCGCCTCATTTTCCTAATCTGTAAAATGAGGCTAAGAAATCCTATTTTATATATATTCTACAGTGTCAGTTATAGGATTAAGGAATTAACGAATGAAAGAACTTTGAAAACTTTAAGGAAATACAAAGTTTTTGTAGTTAATTCATTTTCTATGGGAAAATGTTTCAGGCAAAATTCTACAGTCTTATGTGCTGATAAGACAATGCATCTCAGGCACTGAAGAAGAATTTATGAAATACTTAATAAGTGCATGACACTGTGCTAATCATCAGGGATACAAAGAAAGGGGGAACAAAAGGTCTTTGTTTTCCTGCTGTCTCCATTGCAATTGAATAGACAATGAGTTTATAATTTTTTACCTGAAAGAAAAATGTAGAGTATGTAGAAGTCACCTTAGAGGGAAATACACTAACAACTTGGCAGAGGTGGGGGTGTGCCTGGGAAAAGGTCTCCTATAAGATGTGTTCCAAGATTTTGGTGTAGGGAAAGAGAATTCCAGGTTAGGAAGATGACCAATGTAGAGGCAAGGAGATTGGATGGAGATGACTGTGATATTAAAGGGACTACAGTCATGGTATTGTAACTGGATCATAGAACATGTGAGGAGTAAGGTATATGCAGACTAGAAATGTCAGAGGGAACCAGAATGTGGAAGGTCTTTAGATAACAAACAGAAGATTTTATATTTGATCCTAGAGTAATAGGAAACCACTATAGTTTACTGTGTAGTTGGGTCTGTTATGCTTTAGGAAAATCATTTTGGCTCCTAAGTGGAGAGTATGGTTGTGTATGAAGAGAGTTGGGGCTGGGAAATGAAATTGAAGGATATTTCAGGGCAGCTAGATGGCACAGTAAGTAGAGCAGTAAGTGGAGTCAGGAAGACCTTGGTTAAAATCTGGCCTGAGACACTTGCTAGATGTGTGATCTTTGGCAAGCCACTTAACCCAGTTTTCCTCAATTTCCTTGTCTGTAAAGAGAGCTGGTGAGGAAATAGGAAACCCTTCCATTATTTTTGCCAAGAAAATGCCAAATGATGTCATGAAGAACCAGACCTGATGGAAATGACAAAACTGCAACAGTAAATTTCAGAATGAACAAATATGAGCAAATACTCCCATCCAGATAATTTTTTAGAGACGAGAAGTCCATAAGAATTGTACTCTGAGGATATTCAATGATGTTTTTTGTTATGATAATCAATTTTTCTGGTTTTTCCTATTCTTTCTGCCTTCCCTTCCTTTTGTTCTCTATCATCTTTCCTGTTCTATTTCTTTCTTTTCCCTCTCCATTCTCTCTTTCTCTCTCTTTCTTTTTCTTGCTCAATTTCTATACCTTTCTTTATCCTTCCCATCTCATACTCTTTTAGTTTCTCTGTTCTAAAAAACAGGATTGGTTGCACTGCATGATTTTCAGGGGGGAAAAGAGGAGAAATCATGGTATTGTTAAAAAAGCTCCTAAAAAAAAACTTTTTAGAAAGGAAATTATGATAAAACTTATATTAGTTAATGGGAGTCTCTCAAAAAACTGGCTGTGTGAATGGAGAGAATTTAGGTGAGAAATGTTCTGAAGGACTACCTGATAGGACTTGACAACTCCTCTCTCTGGACTACTAATAAAATATTAAACTTGGAGTAATAAAGAGATGACTGAAGAATATAGAGATTTTGAGTTTTCTGTAGCCAGAGAAGCATGAACAAGACAATGGCTTAAATCTCATCAAATGGAGTAGATGAAAGTATTAGGGAGAACTTCTAAGAATTGAACCTTGGCACAAGAATCTAAGAGAATGATTTGAAGGAGATGGGGCTAGATATGCCCTACATATTCTCCAGGTTTGTTATTCTGATGAGTCTCTAATGTTTTTATTTTTCAGCCAAACAATTCCCCTGGAGTCCCTTTCTGCTATATCACCAAATATTATTATACTGCCTCTGACATTCAGAGTAGACCAGCAGGCCTAACAGCAACTATCTCCCGACTTCCTGGAGCCAGATCCTATCCTTCTACTCCCATAGATCAGCTTCGCTTGGAGGTGACTTTCCATACCAACAGCATGCTACAGTTCAAGGTATGCTCCCTTTAGAACTCTTTGAATGGAGAGGTTTGCAGGAATCAGCAAAATGTATTCCATCAGCTAGAACTTGTTGGCTCACTCTTTGCTAGGCAGTGTGCTAAAAAAGGAAAGGAAGTAACTCCTAAACTCTGACGCCTTAAAATATAATGGGTGAGATAAATGGGTGAAAAACTTATGTAGTATCCACTCTCTGCAAGTTCCTCTCTTCAGTACTCTGCTGGACATGAAAGTATCAGAAAAGAAAATTAGGTATGAGGCAAGGAAATTTCAGTATGATGGGAGTGCTTTAAAGTGTTAAGGCTATAAGAGGTTTGAAAGAAAAAGCAAACACTTGGTTCATGGTTATCATGGTGAATATGGTATTAAGTGACATTAAAGAGGTAGGGAGGAGATGATGGAATACTTTTAATTCTAATTTGACATTGAAATCCATGATTTTGTACTTCCATAAGGAATACATCACACACAAAACCCATTTGTTCTTAAATCAGGCCATCTTATTCTCTCCCTACCTCTATTTCAATGGGTACATCACTGAAGAGACAACTGAAATCTCACCTCTGATTCATAGACATCTTCTGAAAGACAATGTAACATAACAGGTACATGGACATGAAATCAAGAAGACATCCATTTAAATCTCTTTCCTGATATTTAGTAGAAGTGTTATCATTGTGAAGGCACTTCTTTTCAGTTTCTTTATCTGAAAAATGTGGTTGATAATCCTTCTAGTATTTCCCTGTTTGGATTGCAACTGACCTCAGGTGAGGTAATGTATGGAAAGAGTTGTGGAAAGAGGAATGTGCTCTATAATTATTATTCTATATTTTTTGTCACCAACTCACCTTGAATTTTTTCAAGCACATTCATTTGAGGTATGTTACATGACTGCTGTATCCATCATGGTATGTTGGGCACTGGTTAACAAATACACAAATGACCCAATTTTCATCAAGAAGATCATAATTCGTTACTATTATATAGATCAATGAAAATCCCCTGTGACCTTACCTCCAACCCCCAAAATGAAGTTTCATATCTAAATTACTCTTTATAATGGCCTTTCTTGATAAAGGAGGCAGCAAAGCAAAATATCTGATTTGGAGGAATATTCTGCTAAAATTATCTGCCTAAGTTGAAGTTCATATCCTTGTTTGCTGTGTAGACTCATCATGGGATCATAGATTTAGCAGTAGAAATTCTTCTAATGAATGGATGAATGAATAAAAGAATTCTTCTGAAGTGTTTACTGTATGCCAAGCACTGGGGCTATAGACACAAAAGTGAAACAGTTCTTACCCCCATGAACTTTACAGTCCCTTTGAAATAATACTTGATGATCTGAATAATTTATGTATTCTAGGAAGATTTTTATGTTGACACATAAATCATAGTTCATTCTAGAACTTCTGCCTTAGCCTTATCAACCTTTCCATTAAAACAAAGGAATCAATGTGTACTTGAGAAATAGACACTGAGTGATAGTACTTCTCTTGCCATGTGTAAATTTTTTCAGGAATAAAAGCTGATTGAGCCTCAGAAACCATGGAATCAGGTCTGCACTCAATTGGTAAAATCTAAATCTAAGCCCTCAAATGTGTGAGCCTCAAGTTGTTTGTGGAGATAATGGTTTTCTGTTTCCTAGATTGATGATCCCAACAACAAAAGGTATGAAGTTCCAGTACCTTTAAATATTCCAAGCTCTCCCATCAGCCAAGCTGAAAATCTTCTCTATGAGGTGAGCATCAAGGAAAACCCATTTGGAATTGAGATCCGCAGAAAAAGCACAGGCACTGTGATGTAAGTACTTTCCTTCTCCATATGTATAGGGATTAGTGGACAATCTAGACATGGACTTGACTCTGATTTCTGGAATCATGGAATGAGCTCCTGGGTTTACTCACCAAATACTAGTAACCTGGATTCAAATCTTAAATCTTGAACAAATGCAAATACATAGTACTTCTGGGAAATTCTACAAGTGACAGCATCCTTTGACTTCAGGTTCTTAATCCATAGAGGGAGGTAATTTTATCAGAGAATGTACAAGTTTCCTTTCAGCTATAATGTTTTGCAGGGTTATATTCAAGGCTTTCATGATTATTCAATGTTACTATGGGAGGAAATTTACATTGTCCCTTCTACTTCCATATATAATATTTGCATAAATTAGTTAATGTCGCATCCTGTGATGGTCTCTGAAACTGTCAGGGAGAGACCTGGACATATATTGGGCACTCAATTTAAAATTTTATGGATAACAGCTTTTGTGAATTTTTGCATCACGAAAAAATAAAACTTTTACTAGGTTTTATATGCATCCAGATTGGGAGAAAAAAAGATTTCTTAAAAATAAAATCTGGAAAATTCCTCTGGATTATTTTTTCTCAAGACAATAATGTGAAAATCATTCTCCAGATGTAGGGGAGACTGCTCTATTATGTCCTGTATAAAATGAAGTGAGATTCAGCATTGTACATGCCCAGATGTAGGGAAGACCTAGATCCAGTACTCCTGGGCTTTCTTCCAAATGGTACTTGTTGAATTTTATGAAAAGATCAATCTTTTCACAATCCAAGGAAAGAAAGCCAAACCTAAAGCAATTTATCTCAACAAAGTAACCAC
>CM053770.1:82918769-82961227 GCA_028658325.1 Potorous gilbertii | reverse complement strand
ACCCAATTTATTGTAGAATACCTGGAGTGTGACTGCCTACTTCCCCAATGCCAGTTGGTATGATTATTACACGGTAAGTGTATTTGATTGGACATGAGAACTCATACACCCTCTGTTCAAAGTAGTGTGAAAGTTTTGAGTGTGCAATGGTATGTTGTAGTAAAGGTATCCCTCTGGAATATTGTCACAATCTGTGTAAACTTTGCCCCAAGCAGTTCTTAGTTGTTTGACTCTGTCATACTCTATCATTAATACTTTTTCAGGATTTCCTGATTGTATGTTTTGGTGACTGGGACTCACCTAAAGGCAGCTGTTTCCTAATTACTTTGTACAATATTTAAGCATATATTGTGAGCTGAGTGTAGTGATTCTATCCCACTGGAGAAGGAGAACTCTGGGAAATGGTTAGAGCCCTGTTTCCTAAGAGATTCTAGAATTCTCAAGCTAGTTTTGTTCAGTTTTGCTTATTTCCTCAATGTAACTACTTTCACCCAATTTTGTAGTCCCTGAATCTTAGTAAGTGCCAAATAAATGTTTGTTGAATTATTTGACTTTAATTCCCTCATCTTTTAAGTGAGGAAATGAAAAGAGATGGCTTTGAAGGTGCCTTTCAGCCATCCCATACTTTGAATATTCTCAGAACCTTAAAAACATTTTAATGCATTAATTAATTTAAATTTGAAAATCATTTTAATTATTTTAAAAAATCTCTAAGCTGTTTTTTTTAAATTTCCCTGAAGACCAAGTCACTATAGCCAAAATAGTAGAGCAATAATTCCTCCTACCTTCCACTCCCCCAATGTAACTTGATAACCCAGAGTTTTCCCTGAGGAAAGTGGCATAAATAAGCAGTGACTTTCCTTTTCCTTGTTCTAGATATGTAGTCTTTGTAAGTTTTTCTCAAGGTGACCTTTCCAAAAGAAGAATTCCAATATCTTTGTCACATTTTTATCTTCTCTACTTCCTGCCCATTAGCTTAATTCATTGATTGAGTACTCACTGTATTCAAATCCTTATACTGATTTGTGAGAATATCCATGTACAAGTCTGAGGAAGGGTCCAGTCCCAGGGCGATTTCATAACTTGAGTTATTGAGATAGGCTAGAGTTAGGTCCACCATGAATCTGCATCAAGAAAGACAATAAAGATCTGTGAAGTACTGTGGTCCTTTTGAAGGCTAAAGTGGGTTTTAGCTTTCTTTGAAGAAAGGCAACATTTTCTTGTAAATGGATCAAAAGGAAGGAGTAAAATGCAGAGGGGACTCAGAAGAATCCATACATGGATAAAGGTAATTAGGAAGTGAGAGCCCATGGTGTGGGTCCAAAACAGTCCTTTTTCTTCTAAGTTACTGAGCTAGGGTGGGTGAAGAACATACCTTCCCCCTCGTCTCTGTCAATCATAGGGCTCAGACATTGGAGTGAGAGGACAGTGGAAGAACCTGCTAGCCCCTCTTGATCACATCAATCTGCACATTCGTGGGGGCTACATCCTTCCCTGGCAAAAACCTGCAAATAACACCTACTACAGGTGAGTGAGGGGAACCATTTCCTTCTTTCCTTTCCAATGGTGTGACTCATATCCCCATAATCTCTGTCCTCTTGAAATGTAGTGGATAGAATCCTGGTGTCGCAATAAAAAAAGCTTGGATTTGAGTTGATTTCTAACTATGTAACTTTGGGAAAATTCTCCCAAGCTCCAAGAGCTTCAGTCCTCTCATTTTTCTTAAACTTTCTACCTAATTGAATTTATTTTGAGTATAACAAAAATACTCTAAATCCTAAGTTGTGTAAATGTGAGTCGTTATGTTTTCTTCTGTCATTTTCATTTTTTACTTTTGTCTTTTAATTGTTCATTACCAAGAGCATCACAAGAATCAGACTAATTTTGTTATTTAAACAGGGGTTTTCTGAGCATCCTGCATTTTCGCTGGTTGTGTCCTCCATGTCTGGAATGCTCTTCCTCCTCATCTCTGCTTCTTGGCACTTTTTATCTCTATTTGACTATAGCTACCTGGGAGCAGGAACTTTCTTTTGAATTTCTTTGCACCCTCATCACTGAGCAAATGCCTGTCACAGAGTGAGCACAGTTTGTTGACTGACTGACCATAGGATAATTTATGTGAATGCAAGAATTGTGTGATATATTTTATGGGAATATTTCCCTATCTATCCCATGACAGATGAAATCACATGAGCTAGTATTGAAAATATAGTTGAAACACTTTGCAAGGTCATGATTGTTATTCATTTCTGCTCAGTGCATTTCAAGAATCATAGGAAAAATTTCTGAATATAAGTATTCTTGTAAGAGGCATGAGGGATAATCTTTCCATTTCCATGGCTTCTATTCTCACTCAGGCCCTTATCACCAGTCTTCCAGACCATTACAATGCCTTCCTAATTGTCCTTCTTGCATCCAGCCTCTTCCTCTCCCAACCATCCTCCACTTTTGTTGTCCAGCTGAGAGAACTCGAGCATAGTTCTGAAGCCCCTGCTCTAGAAAGTTTTAGTGATTCCCTCTTAGATCAACAATAAACTGCTATATAATATTTAGAGCCCATCTCTGTCTGGCTCTAGCTCATCTTTCCAAGTTGATTCCACATTTTTCTACCTCACACCCTCTGTGTACCAACTCAACTGCTCTCCACATCCAGATTGTCCATCTCACACCTCAGTATTGATTTAGTATATATTCTGTCCCGCATGCCTGGAATGCTCTCTTTTCTCATCTTTTCTTTTTGGAACCCCTTAGTTTCTCTCATGGTTCATTTCAAGTACAACCTCCTATATAAGGTCTTCCCTGAATCCTCCAATCCTCCCCCATGGCAGGCCCAAATGTTCTATTTTTTGTATATTCCCTTCTCTATGAATATACTACTATATAATATATACTATCTTTCCCTCTCCCCATCAGTATCTAAGTTCCCTGAATGCAAGAACCATTTCCCTTTTTTTTCCTTTCTTTGAATTTCTAGTCCCTAACACGGTACTCTTTCACAACAGTTGTTTCATAATGGCTTGCCAAATTATTTGTCAAGAGAAGGAGGTGGATTGATTATAATTTCTGATGTTTATAGCCGCAAAAATTCCCTGGGACTGATTGTGGCTTTATCTGACAATGGGACAGCTGAAGGAGAGTTTTTCTGGGATGATGGACAGAGTATCGGTAAGTTAGATTATTGTAAGTTCAATTGACTCCTTTCTCTGTTTTTCTCTCTTTTTTTGTCTTTCTCTCTTTTCCTTTCTTTCTCTGTCCCTCTCACCTTCCTTCACTTTTTCCTTCCTTCATTTTATTCCCTCTCTTTATTCCTTATCTCCTTGTTCTTTCCTTCTCCCTTTCACTCTCCCCTTCCTCTTCCCTTTCTCTTCCTTTATTTCTTCTTCCTTTTCTTAATTCTTCACTTCCTCCCTCTCTTCCTCTTTTCTCCCTCTCTCTTTTTATCCTTCCTTCACATTCTTTCTCCCCTTCCCTTGACCTCTCTCTCCCTCGCTCCTTCTCCCTTCACCTCCCTCTTTCATATTGTATCTTGACTCTGCTGTAGCTCTTAAAATTATTTGGAGAAGAGAAAAAGTTGTTGGAAATATTGTTGGGAGTCAGGATAACCTAAGTTCAGTTCCTACCTGGGACACACTGTTTGCACGACCCAGATCAAATGACTTAACTTTTAAGTATCCCAGGTAAGTTGAAAGGAATGTTCCAGTAGAGTACATTCCTAAGCAGGAGTTTCCTAAACTAATGAAAGCACACACCCACACAATTCTCTCTTACTCAGATTTCGAATGATAAGAATTACAGATGGTGAATGTGAAAATTAAGAATTAAAGTTTTCTTTTCAGACACTGCCTGTAGTGTCTTTGAGCAATGATTGACTTGAATGGAGCAAAAAATGGCAATAATTGGTTTTTCCTGCCTTCATAGTCTTACCATTTTACAGATATGAGTAGTTCTTGTAAAATTAATACCCATCCAACAGTATTCTCACAGTTTTACCCCCTGCAATCACAAGCCTCTTTCAAGAGGTTTGGAATCCTGAGAATCATTCATCCCACAATATATGAGATCCTGAGTAGTTCCACTGTATTTTTAAAATGTGAGTATCTTGAAAACAGGAAGGAGGGTAGAAGAGCCAGGAAGGCTAAGGGCCTCAAAGGTAGCAAAAAGTCTAGTGAGTGTCTTGTATCTCAGGCTGGGCTTGATAGGACCTAATGAAATTCAATCTGTTATCTTGCTGCAGATACTTATGAACAAGGGAATTACTATTTCTCAAACTTCTCTGCCAGCCAGGTGAGTATTATTGTTGAATTTGACTCCTTGTTCATTTTATTAGCACAATTTATGGCAGTGACAGTTGATAAAAATGGTATGAGGTAAGGTCTACCTTTTGATAACACTTCTGTGAGCCATGACTTAGGGCTATGACCCATCCATTTGTCCAAAGCATACAATGACACCTTCCAAAAGAGCCCATAATACATATCATTACCTCAAATTAGAGTTGAGGAAGGACTTCTCAGTAACTTCAGACATGATACCATACACCTGGAAGAAGAAAGAACCAATTGCTTTCCCCAATTCCTGTGCTTCATTTCCTCTTTCCCTAACATTGTCATGTCAGATAGTATATCACTTGTCTCTTTTCTTTCACTAGATTGTTTTCTCTTCCCACGTGCTTTTGTTTTTGTTGGAAAATTTAGATATTTTCCTTGCCCCAGTCTTGTGGTGCTTCTATTTTCCACAGTCCTTCAGTTGTCACTGACAGTTGCTCAGTAATCCCATTTGTTGGTCCTTTCAGGTCCCAGTGATACAGTTTATCTAGGCCAGGTAACTGAAATTCATTAAAGGCAATAGGTGGTTTCTGTCTCCTTCATTATCTTTGTCTTTAAGCCTGTTATTCATTTATGTTCTGACATTTCCAGTAAAGTCAAATGCTTTATCATTTTTCTGTGCCTCCTTTTTTTTCAACATGTCTTAAAAACCCAATGAACCATTTCTCATTATCCTCAGATTCCGTTGCTAGCCTCAGCTATGTCATTCCTGATGCTATTTTTTATAGAACTGTGCTATGCTCTTTCATTCATCTTCTCTTACTTCAATCTTCCAAACATTTGTTTTCAAAATCTAAGTTGATTGGTTAGTTTTCCATGTATCCATTTGTCTTTTCAGAGAAATCCCATTTTTCCTTTTCACTGGAATTATTTTCTTTAATTTCATCAGAATTTCCTTCTTGACTGTCTTCTACTGCTTCTTGGCTGTTTTTGTTGAAAGCACTTTGGGAAGTCAACAGAATGAGCAGCACTTATATGCCCTGCACTGTCCTAAGCTATTTTTAAACAAATCTTGACAATAACGTTGTGAAGTAGGTGCTATCCCCATTTTGGAGTTGAGGAAACTGAGAGAAAAAGATTAAGTTTCTTGCTCAAAATCACACAGCTAATCAGTTACTTCCATTATTGCAATATTAATATCATTCTGAGATACTATCTTATTAGTTGGCTGTTCAGTACCCAAATTAATTTTTCCCTTCTATAATCCCTGCCTTCAGTGGTTAACAGTGAGGGTAATACAGCTGTTTCTCTTATAAAATTCACTTTATTACCCATGACTTCATGATCATTGACAACACTTTTGAGGTTCCTTTGGGAGTGTCATTTTAGTGTTCACTTCTGGCTCACACATAAAGTTGTCCTTGTATCTCTAGCTCCTAAATTGAAAAGTTTCCTATAATCAGAAGTACTAAGCACTCTGA
Organism: Potorous gilbertii; assembly: GCA_028658325.1. Taxonomy (NCBI): domain Eukaryota; kingdom Metazoa; phylum Chordata; class Mammalia; order Diprotodontia; family Potoroidae; genus Potorous; species Potorous gilbertii. The sequence continues at coordinate 82,955,481 of CM053770.1, read as the reverse complement.
TTCCTTTAGATGGACATCTGTAATTGCTAAACTGGTTTTGCAATTAGTGACTGAAATGTATGTATTTGTAAGAATGATGTTATCAAATTGACAACACAGGAAGTATTAAATGAAACTACTTAGAGAGTGGTTTGTGAGCTTTATTTTGCTACTTTTATAGTAACATTTCTAAATAGAGATATATGTGAACACATAAAAAACATGTATCTTTTATTGACAGAGCCTGTGTGTCAAAATGGATAAAGGTCATCTATGAAATCAGAAAGATATGACTTTTAGTCCTCCTTCTGACATATTGTAGTTGTTTTTCCACTGGAAAGTTAATTAACTTTTCAGTACCCCAGGTAGCTCTTTAAGACTGAAAGTTACAGATGAGTACTGACCTGACAGAGTTTTCACAACTTGATGGTTCATGGACCATGTAACCATAAAGCTCATTCATTTCCTCTGCTGCCCAGTCTTCTTTCCTTCCTTTCTCCTCTCCTAGAGTAAAACAAAGTTTACATATGTTCTAGAAAGATTCACAGACCTTGTGTTGGTGTACCAAATAAAATTCTATTAGTTTCTTGGGTTGGTTGGACAGAGAATTTGGACAGAACTGGACATAGCACTCAGAAAGCTCATACTACTAAGTAAATGTCTAGAGAATCTAGAAAGTGTACCAAGAATCCAAATCAAATATGGCTGTCTAAAGCAAGGAAGGGAAACTTAGTCCTTGATTTCATACCAACCAGACTCATTATTGGGTGGAGAAGAGAAGACTCATCCACACTAACACAGCAAGATGTTCCAGTCCTTATAGCTATTTCCATCATGGAGCTACTGCTTTTGTTAGGTTTGAAGCAGGAGACACTACTTATGAGCTGGGACCATTATTCTGCCTCAAACCTAATACAACCTCTCCCTCCAATTGTCAGAGAAGACAAAATGAGCTAATAGGACCTTTGTCTTTTGGCTATCTTGGAGAGGTGACTAGTATACAATTGGAGGCAGGGCAGGATAACATGGGCACTATCTTTGGGTGTCTTTTAGAATCGCCTAGATGTGAAGGTTCTGCACATGAACTACAGTGATCCAGATGGCCTAGCATTTGAAGAGATCAGAATTTTTGGGTTGACCTTCACACCAGTTACAGTTATTGTGACAGAAAATAATGTTCCAATCCAATCTAATACTGAGATCAAGTATGATTCTGCAACAAAGGTAAATATTTTCTCAACCATTCTCATTTATTGGAAGTTTAGGGTAATCAACTGTTTTGTATAGCTTGGTTTTCCTGTTTCACATCTTTAACCATCAGCCTTTTTATTTTATATTTTAACTGATATTCAAATGGGCATGTTAGTAAAATTCATTTTAGATATCCTTTGTATGCAGAGCATATGATAAAATATTTAAGATATTCCTGTTCCTTCAAGGTCACTTTTATATCCTCAAGGTAGGAATATAGATTTGGAATGAACGTGTGGATCTTGAAGGATTTAGAGCTGAGTGGACATTAACTTCAAGACTGCCTTCTTATAAGACAAAAAAGCTTCTGTCAAATATCAAGCTTGCTTCTTTCTCCAAAAATATCCACAAGCAAATGTCAGCTTGCTTTTTTCTCCATTTCACTTTTTTCATGGCTGCCTTTATTTTATGTTATTTTTTGAATGAGAGGCCAAAATAGCTTTCACAATGATAAAGAACACTTTGTTCAACATAAAGGGGGCTCTTTGGCAAAGAACGTATGCTCATTTTTATCCCTCATGAAATGAATATCAATTACAAGATTTTAGCAAGTCTTAATTATGATGGGGGATTCCATCAGAATTGTAATGAAAATGACCTATTTTATATGTGATCAAAAGAAAACTTTTTGAAGATTGAAATGTTGAATCTCATTGACTTGAACCATGCTTTTCGATTTGATAGGTTGCGAACATCACAGGGCTTCACCTTGAACTGGGGAAGGAATACACAGTGGAATGGTCCAATCAGTTGATAGATACAGAAAAATTTGACTGTTACCCTGATGAAGATGGTGTCAATGAAGAAAACTGTCTTTTGCGTGACTGTGTCTGGGAGGTAAGATTTTACACACACAAATTCAAACACACAAACACAAACACACACTTCCAAAGACTGTCAGTGCATGCCTGTGCATGTGCGCACACACATACACAATCAGCTTCTCCCTCTTTACTTCAGTACAACTCGATCAAAATGGTGCCTCTCCCCCATTTTAATGAGATTAGGTGAGATTTAGGTTAGGCAGAGATGAGAAGCCAATCTCTGCAAGGAGAACCAGGAGAGGGAACAACCATGGCAAAGATAATTCAATCTCTCCATGTAAGCTGACTAAGTGCCCCTGATGTCTCAGTTGTAAAGAAGTTTATGCCTGTGGAAATACCAGGGAAGCAGCTGATTATTTTCAAGTAAGTGGGCATCTCTGTAGGATTTTTGATTTGTATATACTTCAAGTTTAGCTAATTAGTAAGGGTGTACATGATGCTAAGGCCTCAGTTCTAGAAGAATGAAGTCAAGAAGCTTCCCATCTCTTGGCATATGTGAAATTGGAGGATCCATTCTCCAAACCCACCAAGCCCAAGGCACTACATTAGTATGATGGAATTCACAAGAAATTAGCCAAAGACTTTGCTGAATTATCTCCCCTGTGGAGCCATGCCAGGGAGTAAAGTGTATTGCTTTTATGCCTTATTTTAAGTCTAAATCAAGCCCTTGAGTAGGTACATCTCTGGGACACCAGGGAATTGGGCAAAATGTACAATACTAACAAGTTACTCAAAAGTTTCCTTGTGGTAAAAGGATGTGTGGAGAATTTTGCCTCTTGGTTTATACTCACGTCAGTGTTCTTTTTGGTTCAAAATCAGAAAAGTAAGTGGGACAGACTCCTCTGAGAAGTGAGGGGGAAGTGGGGAACAAAGAAGAAACCAAGAGATGACCTTGGAAAGAAAGCAACTGGGGTGTAATTGAATAAGTGTTGGGCCTAAAATCAGAAAAGACCTGCCTTCAAATCCCAGTTCTAATGTTTACCATCTCTGGGATGAGAAAGTCCTATAATGCCTCTTAGCCTTAGTTTTCTAATCTGTAAAATGAAGATAAGAAATCTTGTTCTATTTATCTCACAGGGACATTAACAAGATTAAAGGAGTTAATGAATAAAAAAACTTTGAAACCTTTAATGAAATATTAATTTTGTTTCTATGGGAAAATATTTCAAGCAAATGTCTACAGAATCATGTACTGATGAGACTATGGATCTCAGGCACTAAAGAAGAATTTATGACATACTTTATATGTTCATGGCACTGTGCTAATCATCAGGGAATACAAACAGAGGAGGAATAAAAGTCTTTGTCCTCATGCTTTTCCCATTCCAACTGAAGAGACAATGTGTTAATAATTTATTACCTGAAAGATAAATGTAGAGTATTTAGAAGGCAGTTTAGAGGGAAATGCTCTAACAACTTGGCAGAGGTGGGGGTGTAACTGGAAAAGGCCTCCTATAAGAGGTGGTCCAAGAATCCAGTGAAGGAAAAGAGAATTCCAGGTATGGATGATGTGTAGAGGCAAGGAGATTGGATGGAGATGACTGTGATATTAAAGGGACTACAGGCTTGTCATTGTAACTGGATCACAGAGCATGTAAGGAGTAAACTAGAAATGTAGAAAAGAATCAGGATGTGGAAAGCCTTTAGATAGCAAACAGAAGATTTTATATTTGATACTAAAGGAAAAACGAAACCATTGGAGCTTAGTGTGAAGATGGATAACATGGAAAAAGTTATGCTTTAGGAAACTTTGGCCCCAAATGGAGAATATGTTTAGGTATAAAGAGACTTGGGACAAGGAAACAAAATGGAAGGATGTTTCAGGGCAGTTAGATGGCACAGTAGATGGAGCATAGGACCTGGAGTCAGGAAGATCTGAGTTCAAATCCAACCTCAGACACTTACTAGGTGTGTGACCTTTGGCAAGTCACGTAACTGAGTTTGCCTCAGTTTCCTTGTCTGCAAAATGAGCTGGAGAAGATAATAGCAAACGTTTGCAATATCTTTGCAAGAAAACATCAAATGGGGTAATGAAGAGCCAGACATAATTGAAATGAATGAACAGCAAAAGTAAATTTCAGAGAGAAGAAATATGAGAAGACCCTCCAACCCTAACAATTTTTCAGAGGCAGGAGATCCATCAGTAATATACCCTGAGAATACTTTCTGACTTTTTGTGTTATGATAATCAATTTTCCTGATTTTCCCTATTCTTTCCTTTTCTGTTTTCTCTTCCTTCTGTCCTCCATCACACTTTTCTGTTTTACTTCTTTCTTTTTCCTCTGCCTCCTCTGTTTCTATTTCTTTCCAAATTTCCCTATCTTTCCTTATTCTTCTCACATAACTGTCTCTCTCAATTTTAAAAAAATAGTGCTTATTATATGGGATGGTCCTATGGGGCATAGAGGAGAAATAATGGTATTGTAAAATGGAAGACATCAAAAAAACTTTTAATAAAAGATACAATAGAATTGATATGAGTTAATGGGATTCTGTCAAAAAGGTGACTGTGTGAGCGGAGAGAATCTAGGTGAGAAATGTCCTGACATGACCTGATAGGACTTGATAACTTCTCTCTCTGGACTCCTAATGCAATATTGAACTTGGAATGATAAAGAGATGACTGAAGAATATGAGCAGAGGATAGAGCTTTTGAGTTCCCTGTAGCGACACATGTGTGAATAAAACAAGGGCTTAAGCCTCATCAAATGGGAAAAAAAGTATTAGGAAGAAATTCCTAAGAATTGAACATTGGAACAGGAATCAAAGAGAATGATTTCAAGGACATGGGGCTAGATATGACCTATTTATTCTCCAGTTTGGTTATTCTGATGAGTTTCTAATGTTTTATTTTTCAGCCAAACAATTCCCCTGGAGTCCCTTTCTGCTATATCACCAATTATTATTATACTGCCTCTGACATTCAGAGTAGACCAGCAGGCCTAACAGCAACTATCTCCCGACTTCCTGGAGCCAGCCCTTATCCTTCTACTCCCATAGATCAGCTTCGCTTGGAGGTGAATTTCCATACCAACAACATGCTGCAGTTTAAGGTATGCTCCCTTTAGAACTCTGTTAACAGAGAAGACTGCAGTAAATAAGGAAAAGGCATTCCATCAGATAGTATTTACTGGCTGATTACCATGTGCTAGGCAGTATGCTAAACCGTGGGGATAAAAGGAAGGCCAAAGTAATTCCTGAATTCTGGGAACTTACAGTAAAATGGGTGATAAACTTCTTTGGCATCCACTGTGTGCACGTTCCTCCCTTCAGTGCTCTGTTGGCAATGGAAGTATCAGAAAAGACAATTTGCTATGAGGCAGGGAATTTTAAGGATGATTAAAGTGGTTTAAAGTGTTATGGCTTTAACGTGTTAAGGTTTGAAAGGAAAAGCAAACACTCTGTTCATGGATTGTCATGATGGACATGGATTATTGGTATTCCATATGACAGGGAGGGAAGATATGGTGGAACACTTGTAATTGGATGTAGAATTCCATGATTTTGTAATTGCTTAAGAAATAAATTGCAGACAAAACCCCATTTTTCTTAAATCAGACCATCTTCTTAATCTCTCCCTAGCTTATTTTAAATGGGTACATCATTGAGGAGATGACTGAAATCTCACCTCTGCTTCATCGATCTTCTTAGAGACAGTGTAGGATTAGAGCTAGGACACTGGATTTGGAATCAAGAAGACATCCTTTTAAATCGCTTTCCTGATATTTTAGTAGAAGTGCTACCATTGTGTAGCCATGTAATTTCAGTTTCTTTATCTATAAAACAGGACTCATAATCCTTATAGACTTGACTGTTTGGATTGCAATTAATCTCAAGTGAGGTACCATATGGAAAGAGCTGTGGAAATTGCACAATGCTCTATAGTTATTATTTGCTATTGTTTGTCACCACCTCACCTTGAATTTTTTTCAGCTATATTCATTTGAGGTATGTTACATGCCTTCTATATGCATTGTGGTATGCTTGGCATTGGTAAGAGAGACATGGATGACGTATCCATCAAAGAGTTCAAAATCTGTTACAGTTATATAGACCAATTAGCATCCCCTGTGATCCTAGAAGTAACCCCCAAAATGAAGTTTCATATCTAAATTAATTTTTGGAAAGACCAATCTTGATAATGCAGGCAGCAGATGAAAACATTTGATTTGGAGGGATATTCTACTAAAATAATCTTCCCTATGGTGAAGAAATGAATGAAAGAAAGAATCAATGAATGAAGGAAAGAATGAAAAGATATTTATTCAGTGTTTAATATATACCAAACACTCAGGATTCAGACACAAAAGGGAGACAGTTTTTGTCCTCAAAGATCATAAACCTCCTTGTAGTAATACTTGATAGTCTGAATATTAAATGTAATCTATTAAGATTTGGAGGGTGATAAATAGAGTATAATTCATTGTAGATCTACTGCTGTGGCCTTATCGGCCTTTCCATTAAAACAAAGGCATCCTTGTATACTTGAAAAATAGAAATTAAATGACAGTACTCCCCTTGCCATGTGGGGCTTATTTCAGGAATGAAAGCTGATTGAGCCTCAGAAAGCATGGAATCAGGTCAGCACTCAACTGGTAGAATCTGATTCTAAGCCCCCAAATGTGTGAGCCCCAAGTTATTTATGGAGACAATGATTTTCCCTTTCCTAGATTGATGATCCCAACAACAAAAGGTATGAAGTCCCAGTGCCTTTAAACATTCCAAGCTCCCCTATCAGCCAAGCTGAAAGTCTTCTCTATGAGGTGAGCATCAAGGAAAACCCATTTGGAATTGAGATCCGCCGAAAAAGCACAGGCACTGTGATGTAAGTACTTTTTTGCTCCATATCTATGGGGATAAGTGGACAATTCACATTTTGACTTGACCTTGATTTCTGGAATCATGGAATGAGCTCTTGGGTTTAGACACCAAAACCTAGTGACCTGGATTCAAGTGTTGAATCTTGAACAAGTGCAGATACATAGTATTTCTGGAAAATTCTACAAGTGACTTGAAATCTCTTAGCTTTGATTTCCTAATCCATACAGTGAGGCAATTATATCAGAGGATATATAAGTTTCCTTTTAACTGTTTTGCAAGACTCCAGTCAAGGCTTCCATGATGATAGAATATTATTATGGGAGGAAATTTTCATTGCCTTTTCTACTTCCATATATGATATTTGTATCAATTAGTTAATATAACACACTATAAGGGTCACTGAACCTGTCAGAGAGAGACATGAATATATATTGTTGTACTCATTTTAAGTTTTTATGGATAATTTCTGCTTTTATCAGTTTCTTCATCACTTAAAAGAAAAATTAAACTGGGTATGATATGAGTCCAGATGTGGGAGAAAGTTAAAGAAAAAGATGTTTCCCCCCATTTTTTCCCCATTCTAACCAGTATAAGATCTGGAAAATCACACTGAGTTATTATTTCTCATGACAAAAATGAGGAAATCATTAACAACTCTATTATGTCCTGCATAGAATGGATGAAATTAAGCATTGTACATGCCCAGATGCAGGGAAGAACTAGACCTAATACTCCTGGGGTTTCTTCCAAATGCAAGTTGTAGAATTTCATGAAAAGGCCGAACTTTCATAATCCAAGGAGAGAAAGTCAAACTAGGAAAAATGTATTCCAACAAAATAACAACATTAATAAAAAGTTCTGTTTTTGCAGACACCCAAGTATATCAGAAGCTTGAATTCATTCCCCAGATATCCTAGAGGTTACAGCATGTTTTTAAGTTGGATCTGTTATTAAAAGACCAACAAGAGTTTCCCTGAGAAACAGCTGGTCTACCCTGGTTAAGCAGGAGAAAAAGACGTGGAAGGGTAGGAAATAGAAGGAAGTGCTAAGGAGGTGAGCAGGATAAATGAGTGGATGTAATTAGATTTTAATTTGAGGGATGAGGATATTTAAAAAACATACGTCTCTGACACTAATAATGGGAACAACTAACATGAATACAGTAATAACTCTGTATGCCAGGCATTGTGCTAAGCAACGTGCAATTGTTACCTCCTTCATCACCTAGAACAACCCTTGTAGGTAGGGGCTCTAATTAGCCCCACCTTACACATGAGGAAACTGAGGTAAACAATGGTTAAGTGACATGCTAGTTAGTGTCAGAAGCTGGATGTGAACTGAAGGTTTCCTGACCCAGGCCAGGCACTACATGCATGCACTGTGCCATTTAACTGCCAGGTATGATATTTATTCCACTGCATCACCTAGTTTTGATTGTATTGATGTAGTAGCATACATTACACTGTTCTCTAACAGTTTTTTCTTCCTTTATTTGGCTTGTGAGCTACCTGATGCTAGGAACTATTTCCTCTACTTGTTTGTTGTTCTTGTATCATCATAGGTTATTGTATTGTACCAAGCCCCCTTGCCCTCATGTCTAAAAGCTATTTGCAGAAGACATCTCTAAAATCAAAGTCCCTATGAGTCAAAGAAACAGATGCTTCAGAGACTTTCTTTATCCTGAAGCCTAGCAAATGAAGTTGGAGTAGTTAAGGCGATTCTGCAGATCCTTGTCATAGGGATGCACACCACAGGAATTGTTCAACCCTCCTCAGAGTCATGATCTGCTCTTGTGTTTCAGTTGGGATTCCCAGGTCCCTGGTTTTACCTTTAATGACATGTTCTTACGTATCTCCACCCGCCTCCCATCCCATTACCTGTATGGCTTTGGGGAAACTGAGCACACAACATTCCGGAGGAACCTGAACTGGCACACATGGGGGATGTTTGCTCGAGACCAGCCCCCAGGGGTAAGTATTAAAGACTGGAGTATTATATGGCTTATAGCTGTTTATACATCTTGTTTTCTTTGGCCCCATTTCTGGATTAGTTTATCCAAGTTCATGCTCATTTTTGAGCATAGTTATGGATCTGGTAAGACAAATTATAAATCCTTATCGAAATGAAGCACCCTCTTATTCTTTATTTTCCTTGAGACCTTAAACCTCCCACAAGGAAGATTATGGATTCACCTTTATTATCTATTTTCCATTTGTGTTTCTTATGGATAAAGCTCCTCTCTTTTCAACTGCTTACCTAGTATAAGAAGAATTCCTATGGTGTGCACCCGTATTACATGGGTCTGGAAGAGGATGGCAATGCCCATGGCGTGCTCCTGCTCAACAGTAATGCCATGGGTAAGATGGCAGCTTTTTTTCTGATCTCATGTTACCAAAAGTTCTGGGAGGTTTCTGAATAGGACAGTTACAGCAGAACTCTAAGTAAAGTTCAGTACACATTGAAGAAGCTCTTGATATGAAGAGATCACTGGACTTTTCATCAAGATGGCTAAAGAGATGAAAGGCCATATGGTCTATATTCTTAAACAGTCTTTAATCCAAAAGTGGAGACAAGATATGTATAGAAATAACATGCAAAGATGTTCACAGTAAGGAAAGAAAGGAGGTATAAAAAGGGGGCTACAAAAATGTAGAGAGGGGGCTCAGATTCAATCCAGTTCAGACTGTCTAGCTGAGATTCTGTCTGGCCAGCTTGTTTTCATACAAGTGTTACAAATGTTTAGGCTCCTTAAAAGTCAACCTAATATCATGAATCTTTAATAAACTTAGTTTTTCTTTGACTTTAAAAAAAATTTAAAGAGGAGAGAAAACTCTTGACCCCCCAGGAGTGAAGGGCTCAGAAGAGTAAGAGGACTGAAAAAGGTATCTTGAAATGTGAGGTAGAATTACAAGACAGAAGCGTTTTGGAAGGATGAGGAAAAAAGGTATTTTAGACAAAGAGAATAGTTTGAACAAAAGCAGGGAAGTGGGAAAATTTTGCATATTATATCAGAGAATTATTAATTTAGACCTGAAAGAGACTTTAGAGGTTATTAATCCAGTCTCCTCAATTTACAGTGGAGAAAAGTGAGATTGATTGAGTTTAAAAAGTGACATATTTAATCACGTGAGTAGGATGGGGGATAGGCAGAATTTGATCACTGGTCTTGTGACTCAAAATTCAGGCTTCTTTGCCTTTTGATTGCTGTATAAAATTAGCGATTCCATAAATTCAGGTTTCAGGACTCAGTATTAGAGATAATAGTGGTTATCAGTAACAGTACTTGGAAGAAAAAGAAACATGACAAGGGGAAGGGGATGGGATTTCTTTGGAAGTAGTGTCTTTCAGGGATTTGAAGATTTTCTTTGTATGGATTTCCACTAGGTAGAGAAATTGTAGGTCCAGAATCCAGGAAAGGGCGGTTGTAAATTAGGATTTTCAAACCATCTCCATTCAGCTTGTGGAACTACATAGAGTTTGCCAGCTCATGAGATGTTGAGACAGGCAAATTTCAGTTCTGTATAAGCAAAATTGTAATAAAAATTAGAGCTGTTTGAAGATGGAGTGTATTTCTCAGGGAAGTGGGACACCTTTAGAAGGAAAATAGAGGACCTCCTTCCTGTGATGGTGAAAGGCTATTAATACTTCTATCTGGATTGGGACAGAGGATCTTTAGAATCTGCTTCCACCCTTGTATTCTATAATTCTTTGTTACTGAACACTTATTCTCTGTTTATAGATGTGACTTTCCAGCCCACCCCTGCCCTGACATATCGTACTGTGGGAGGTATTCTGGACTTTTACATGGTTTTGGGGCCAACTCCAGAGCTTGTCACTCAACAGTACACTGAGGTAGGAAGTCACACAATCCTTCAGTCAATAATCAAGTGTTTTCTGAGACAATCTAATGTGCTTAGCACTTTGAAAAGTACATTCGTTCACCTATTCTACAGAGTATATATTATACTAATATACTAACATCATATATTACATTATATAGGTATATATTTTGTATATACCTAGTTATTTTTATGCATATCTCTTTCAGGGCAGAGACTTTGCCTTCTTTGTGTCATGTGTGCTTAGCACTGTGCCTGACACATTGTAAATATTTAACAAATGCCTGTTGATTGACTGACTGGGGGTGAGCTTTGATAGCCACCATCTTTACAGTAAATCAGATTATACTGTTCGAAATCAATAAAGAGATTTGAAGAAAGCACTCTTTCCCACTCCATTACTAGAGAGCAATTGTAGGACCAGTTCCAATTTAATATGTCTTTTAATTGTAATGATCCCCAAATTTCTTAAAGGTAAACAAGTAGAAATAGTAATTTGTGTTCATATAGTACCTAAAGACTGATAAAATGCTGTATACTTACTGTCTCTTTTGAAATGGCAGCGTTTCCCAGGAATGCTAGCTCCCTTTTTTCATGCTGTTTGGTTTTAGAGTTAAGCTGAGTTAGGAAGCCATCACATAATGAGAGAAAGTTGTTATTCTGTATTTCATGCCAGCCTTGATCCCTTCCCTGAGGGAATGAAATGTACATCCACTCTCTTCTCTCCTTGTTTTCAGCTGATTGGCCGCCCTGTGATGACTCCTTATTGGGCCTTGGGCTTCCAGCTGTGCCGCTATGGATATGAGAACGATTCTGAAATTGCTGAACTGTATGATGCCATGGTGGCTGCTCAGATCCCCTATGTATGGACCTTCCTTACCCCGCGCACCCTCACCTCTATCTCTATCCCTCAGTCCCAGCCTGTGTAGTTGTCCTGTGGTCCTCATGGCTTTGATTTCTTCTTCCTCTGGTTTCATTATGGAACTTGAAAGTTTTCAAACATGTTTTCAAGTTAAATGTTTGATATTTTAGGCAGAAGTACTCAAAAGTGCTGTTTTTGAATTTTATTTTTTTTAAATTGAATTGGTGGAAACATTATAGTGATGAGTACAACGTTAGTTCCACCAGGAAGCAACTATTGCAACTGAAGAGATCTTGGATTCTAGCTAATTTCTTGTACTTGTACATTATGTACATTATGACTTTGGAAATGGTTTCCAATAGGAATAATTGGGGTAGACCACCTATATTGCAACTAGCTACAAAATAATTTGAGTATTAATAGCAAATAGATGGAGTATCATAACCTCTTTCTGTCAAAGCATTCAATTTCACTTCCGGATATCATCTCTCTGCATAAAATGTTGAGAGCAGAAGCACAGGAAGCAGGCAATCATAGATTTAGAGTTGAAAGACACCTTTAAGGACTTGGAGTGCAAGCTCTGATTTCAAGATGAGGAAACTCAGATGCAGACATGCAGGGTCACATAGCTAGTAATTGTGTGAGCTAGCATTTGAACTCAGGTTCTCTTCACTCAAAAATTTGTCATTTCCACTATCCCTTACTGCTACTTTGAGAAATAAGGGCATAGGTACTTCAAAGATGTTGATTTTATTTTGGAATGAGTCATATTACTTTTCTGGAAGATTATGTTTATAGAAAGCTTCAGTTTGATCCTTTACAAATTGAAGTTATTTTGTAAAACACCCTAATCACATTCCTAATGATGGTAGGGAGAAGCAGTCTAGGACTTATTGTGATCAGTTCCAGTCTGAACTTTCCACTTGATCCTGGAAATGACTGTGTACCATGAATGAGCCACACTGTAATACTGAAGAGATCCACTTGCTCTGGATCTGTTGTCATCCAAGTGATACTTCTTTGTACTGCTTCCTTTTTTGTCCCAGGATGTTCAGTACTCAGATATTGATTACATGGAGAGACAAATGGACTTCACCCTCAGCCCCAAGTTTGCTGGCTTTCCTGATCTGATCAACCGAATGAAGGAGGCTGGGATGCGAGTCATCCTTATGCTGGTAAGATTTTCTGAGGTCTTCTTTCTAGTTCCGCATTGACATTTTCCTTGTCTTTGAGTAATTCTGTGTCTGACACTCTAGTCACTGTCACTTCTTGGTTGCAGGACCCAGCAATCTCTGGCAATGAGACTCAGTCATATCCTGCATTCACTCGGGGACTCCAGGAAGATGTGTTCATCAAATGGCCGGATGACAGTGACATTGTTTGGGGAAAGGTAGAATTTAGGATTAGAGATGCTAATTAAGATGAGTGGGAAGGGACTTCAAGGTGTTCATGCTTCCATGGTTCATTTTTTCTCACTCTTTCTATATTTTTGTGAATTACAGCAATTAGAGTCTCGGATGTTTCCTTGAAGTAGATGAATTCCAGGGATGATTTAAATTCTCCTTGTGATTCTCCTCATGATCTGTCTAAGTTGTGACCCATCATATAGACAAAGTTTACACTAAGTAAATGCTACCCCTTTCCTCCTTTCCCCACAGGTTTGGCCTGATTTGCCCAATGTCACTGTTGATGCATCTCTTGACTGGGACACGCAAGTGGAGGTAAAAGATTCTCCTGTAGTGTGGATTGAAGAAGTTTTTTTAAAAGACAAGTGTCTTGTCTAATTTCTTAAAGGATTTCCCTCAAGGAGAAACAGTAGTCCTTCCCCTTTTTCTTATTAATTCAGCAATTAGCACAATGCCTGGCACATTGCAAGTGCTTTCAAAATGTTCTGTTCCCTGACTAACCATGTCCTGAACTCCAATTTTCCTTCCATACTTTTTTGGAAGCATCCGTACACAAAGGACCAAATTTTCTTTCTCACTCTTTAACAGGCAGGCCACCTCCATTGATTCTCAATATCCTTTGGAAAGGCATGATGTATAGCAACTAGGCGGTGCAGGGTCCCCTAGGTGGCACAGTGTATAATACGATGGACCGAGAGTCAGAAGGATGTGACTTCACATTTGGCCTCAGATCCTTATTATCTTTGTAACCCTGGGCAAGAGACTCATGCCTGTTTACCTGAGTTACCTCATCTGTAAAGTAAGCTAGAAAAGTAAATGGTAAAGTACCGCAACTGAAAAGACTGAACTACAACAACATGCATATATATATATATATATATATATATATATATATATATATATACACACACACATATACATATATATATATATATATATATATATATATATATATATATATATATATATATGTATATATGCAGACACAGGAACAAAGAACCCCCAAATACCAGTACAGGTAGATAATGACTATCAAATAGAGGCAGGATTCTTTTGGTGTACTTGGCAGTCAGTCTACAGCCTTGTGATTTGCCAGTGGTCTGATCAGTCTGTCTGGTGGTTCTATTTCATCTTTACAGATCTACAGAGCTCATGTTGCTTTCCCAGACTTTTTCCGTAATTCAACAGTCATGTGGTGGAAGCAAGAACTACTAGAACTCTACAAAAATCCCACTGAGCCCCAGAAGAGCTTGAAATTTGATGGAATGTGGATTGTAAGTGTGTGTGTGTGTGTGTGTGTGTGTGTGTGTGTGTGTGTATGTGTATGTGTGTGTTTGCGTTATATGTGAATGTGCATACATAAACATGCACACGTTGTGAAATATTGTGTATGCTTGTTTGTTTCTGTACACATGTACAATTGTTTTGCAGTGGAATGTATCAGTCAGTAGATAACAAAGACATTCCAGGCACAATTTTATCCTAAGGGTACCATTTTCTAATAAAGCATTAAACAGTCTGTATTCCTATCATACATCTGCCCTTAATTTTCCTGCAGGGAGGAAGCCTAATGTAGACCTACATATTAAGGAATTTATCTTTTTTCACTGAAGTGAATTCAATATTTCCTTTGAGTGTGTTTGGCTCTCTAGCATTACCTGAGAGAAAGCAAGACCCAATTCTTCCAGGTGATTCCCCTTCTGATTTATCAGTCTCCTTCTATGTGATGAGTAAACTAGATGTAACCATTAGTTCATTGTCTCCTGGCAAAACGTATTGACAACTTATTCATGTATGTATGTAATACACACACATGTATATATAAATATTTGTATGTAATACACACACACACACACACACACATATATATATATATATATATATATATATTATATATACACACACAAATATTTGTTTTATATTTTTAGGACATGAATGAACCAGCAAGCTTTGTGAATGGAGCAGTTCCTCCAGGCTGCAGGAATACCACATTAAACCACCCTCCTTATATGCCCTGTAAGTATGTTCTCTTTTGGCACAATATTACCCAGACTCAGGATGACTTTTTGAAGATACTTGGGCTGAAGTTTTGCTTTAGTTCATTCTTAGAAGCCTGGCATTGGCAAGAGAGTATCTCAAGGGATAAGCCCATCAGCATTCTAAGCTGTCTTGACTTAAAATTTTTTTTTCATTTTATTTTTTATGTTTTTAATTGATTCATTTGTTTTCAGTTTTCAACAATCATTTCCATAAGTTTTAAATTTTCTCCTCCTTACCTTCCCCTCCCTCCCTGAGATGGTATGCAATCTTAGATGGGCTCTACATATACATCCTTATTAAACACATTTTCACACTTGTCACATCATTATAATAGAATTAAAATGAATGGAATACCAAACCAAACCAAAACATAATACAAGAGAAAATATTCTTCTTCATTCTGCATTCTGATTCCATAGTTCTTTTTCTTTATGTAGATGGCATTTTACATCAAGAGTCCCTTGAGAATGTTTTAGGTTTTTGAAATTTTAGGTTATGAAGTGCTAAGTCTATCAAAAACCGTCCTTGCACACTGCAGCTATTGCTGTGTATAATCTGGTTCTCTTCATTTCACTCAGCATCAGTTCATATAAGTCTTTCCAAGCCTCTCTGAATTCTGCCTGTTCATCCTCTCTTATAGCACAGTGGTATTCTATTACATTCATACACCACCACTTGTTCAGCCATTCCCCAATTGATGGGCATTTCCTCCATTTCCAGTTCTTGTCCACCACAAAAAGAGCTGCTATAAATATTTTTCTACATGTGGGACCTTGTCTCATTTTTATGATCTGTTTGGGATACAGCCCTAGAAGCCATATTGCTGGGTCAAAGGGTATGCACATCTTTCTAAACCTTTGGTCGCAGTTCCAAATTGCCCTCCAGAATGGTTGGATCAGCTCACAGCTCCACCAACAATAAATTAGTGTTCCACCTCTTCCCCATCTTCTCCAACATTTATCACCTTCCTATTTTGTCCTATTAGCCAATCTGATCGGTGTGGTGTGCTACCTCAGAGTTGTTCTGATTTGAGTCTCTCTAATCAAAAGTGATTTAGAGCAATTTTTCATATGACTATAGACAGCTTTAATTTCTTCCTCTGACAACTGCCTGTTCATATCTTTGGTCTTTTAACAATTGGGGAATGACTTGTATTCTTGTAAATTTGACTCAGTTCTCTGTATACTTTAGAAATGAGGCCTTTATCACTGACACTAACTGTAAATATTATTTCCCAGTTTTCTGCTTCCCTCCTAATCTTGGTTGCTTTGGCTTTGTTTGTGTAAAAACTTTTCAATTTAATGTAGTCAAAATTATCCATTTTGCATTTTGTAATGTTCCCTATCTCTTGTTTAGTCATAAGTTTCTCTATTCTCCATAAATCTGACAAGTAAGCTATCCCTTGCTCCCCTAATCAGTTTATAGTATCATAGTATCAGCCTTTATACCTTGATCATGTATCCATTTGAACTTTATCTTATGTACAGTGTCAGGCATTGGTCTATGCCCTGTTTCTGCCACATTATTATCCAGTTTTATGTTTTTTAAAATATTTATCCATTTCAAACATATAGGTACAGAGTTGGGCAAAGTAATTTCTAATTATTGTTTTAACTTCCTCCTCGTTGGAGGTGAGCTTACCCTTTTCGTTTTTGATACTGGCAATTTGATTTTCTTTTTTTTTTTTATCAAATTGACAAAAAGTTTATCAATTTTATTGATTTTTTTCATAAAACCAACTCTTAGTTTTACTTATTAGTTCATTAGTTGTTTTAATTCCACAAGCTGTCTTGGTTCTTGTCATAGGTGTGCACAGAGTATAGGCCAAATGCATCAATAAACCATCGGGTCAGCAACTTCACTTAGCCTATCTCGAAAGTCCTTCCCAATTCTAAATCCAATGATCTGTGCATTGTGTTCAGAATTCTTTTTTTTTCCACTTTCCATTTGCTGCTGTTCAAAGCTTCACATCTTCTAGCTCTAACTTGCTTTTCTATCCCAAACTCCTACTCCATTCTCTCTCATCCACACAGCTCCAGCCACCTCCTTCGCCTCCACCAGAAGGGAAGTACTTGCCATTATGTGGGGGGGAAGTCTCTCATCTCTTGCATATCTTTCCTCAGATCTAGAGTCAAGAGACAGAGGCCTGAGCAGTAAGACCTTGTGCATGGAAAGCAAGCAGGTCCTGCCTGATGGAAGCCCAGTGAGGCACTATGATGTGCACAATCTCTATGGCTGGTCCCAGACAAAGCCCACATATGAGTGAGTCCCTATCTCCCTCTCCTTGGAGCCCATAGAGGAAATGAACAGAATTGGAGGTCAAGATGAATGACATTGCTGGCCCCATTTCTGTCTTGAATATCATTTTTATGTTTAGAAATACTTATTGGTAAAAATTCTGCTAAGGTACACATTTTTAGGATAATGAATCTATAGAGAACCTAAAGGAAAGTATGTTCCTCTTCTCTATCCCATCCCATGAACATTTAAACAAATCATTTTTGTGACCTGGTATTTGGAGTTAATGCACTTCCTAGTTTAATTTCTTCCTGTTACAAGTACAGATTGCTTTTACAGGCCCACTTTCCCATCTTATTCCCTCAGTCATTGGCTGAGTACAGTCCTCAGCTCCTGGACTTCCCTGTAAGGACTCCTTGTGCAGGAAAGATCTCTGGCCATGCCCAGGTAAATTGTCATTTCTCATATTTTTTCCCTGATCAGAGGTGTGCAGGAGGCCACAGGAGAGAGAGGCATCGTGATCACTCGCTCAACCTTCCCTTCTTCAGGAAGGTGGGCAGGACATTGGCTGGGAGACAACACAGCAGCATGGGACCAGCTTTATAAATCCATAATCGGTAAGTGCAGGACTTTTCCGGAAACTTTCCTTTGGAAGGGAAAGGAATCCAGCCTATGTGTTCAGTAAGTCTAATTTTTCTGGACTCTTGAAGAGAATCAGAGAGGGCTCAGGTTCCTGACTAGATAGTTTTATCATTCCATATATTTCATTGGACTTTTCCCCATACTGAGCTCTCTAAGTCATATAACAGGGAAGGTCAGAGCCCGGTCCAATATAGGTGTGGTTCTCATTGCAGGCATGATGGAATTCAGTCTCTTTGGAATATCCTATGTAAGTCTCACTCAAGTCACTTCAACACTTTTTTGATTGTTTCAGAAACCCACAAAATCCTCATTCTGTGTTTTCCCTTTTTGTTTTCAGACAGGAGCTGATATCTGTGGGTTCTTTCAAGATGCTGAATATGAGATGTGTGCTCGCTGGACGCAACTGGGAGCCTTTTACCCTTTCTCTAGGAACCACAACACAATTGGGCGCAGGGTGAGATAGCAGCTTGTGCCTCAGGCCTGCCCTTGTGACCCTCTGCTTCAATTCCTCCCCATAACTTAATGGAGCCCCCCTTTCCTGGAAATAACCTCAGGTGTCACCAGTCCTTCCCTGCACAACAATCTGTATGACCCACATTCCCATAGCCAGTGGAGTTTTCTAAAATATCTCACTTCTGCCAGAAACTCAAGGGAAAATCATCTAGAGAGCAGAGATCTTTTCTCTTCTGACTCTACGCAGTTTTCTCAGTTCAGCCAGGAGGTTACAATGCCAGGGCCCCTCTAATCCTTCATATGTATGTAAGCCACTGCAGTGTAAGACTACTACAGTGCAAATCCACGTTTGGTCTCTGCTGCCCATGATATATTTTTGTATTGGTGTCCAACTATTTTGGGGGCACTCAGGCAGGAAAACGGGGAAAGAAAGAATCAGAACACCTTCCCTAGCCAAGGTCAAGGTGGGATGTCATCCTGGGGACTAAGGAAGCAAAAGCTCTGCAGATTCCCTGTGTAGTAGGGGACAACTCTCTGGGTATCTGGTCTATTTTCCAGTGAAGTCAGGTAAAGGATTTGGTATGAGTATTCCCTCCTTCTGTCTCTAGAGACAAGACCCTGTGGCTTGGAATTCCACCTTTGAGGATCTTTCCAGAAGTGTCCTTCAGACAAGATATACCCTGTTGCCTTACCTCTACACCCTGATGCACAAGGCCCACGTAGAAGGTAGCACTGTTGTCCGGCCCCTGCTTCATGAGTGAGTATCCAGTCAATGTCTCCTGGTCCTATGTTGGATTCCATTTTGAACTGCAGTCGGAAGCTCCTTATGTGTATTGCCTCCTCCTATTAGAGTGCTGGGTCCTTGAGAGCAGAGTGTGTCTTGCTTTTCTGCTTGTTTCCCCACTGCCTTGAGTCTAGGGAGCACTTAATCAGTGTTTTATCGTTCAGTGATTCATTTTAAAGTGAAGTATATTCCTTAGGTATGGAGGTGACCTATGGAACCAAGCAGAACTCTTGGGGTCAGGAGATCTGGTGGTTGCTGTTGTTGGTCTCAGCTATGACAGTAGCTTGTGACCATGAGCAAACCACTTTCCAAGGCTCAGTTTTCTTATCTGTAAAGGTGGGACAATAACAATGACACCCCCCACCTCATAGGTTTGCTGTGTGAAAACCATTCTTCACGTCTTAAAGCACTCTATAAATATGTGGGGATTTTTTATTCAAATTTTTTTTCTTTTAAAATAAGAGAATTATATAGGGACACTTGATAATCCAAAAGTTCTTTCTTTTTGCTTCAGTAATACTGTGATTCATATTCTTTTTAATGCAGCAGTTTGACTTTCCTTCTTATAACTGGAATGGCTAAATTAATTTAAAATATTTCTTGAACATCTACATAATAGTAGGAGAAAGCCGCAGAGCTAGGAAACAAGGCAAATGTACCTTGGTATTTCAAATGTGCTGTGATCATTGTCTTTACCTGTGCCTTGTTGAACCAGACCTGACGGGCAGAAGGAAGGACACAAAGCGAACATAATTTGGGCTTTGCTTGGGTGGAGTCTAAACCACCCCCCACCCCGAGATTTGTCCAAATCATGAAGCTGGACTGATTTCTAAGGTCCCTTTGAGCACTAACTTCAGTGGTTCAATGGCCTGAGAGAACATTGTCCATACCGTTTACTTGTGACACCACATTTCCTCTTCTCAGGTTTGTGGAAGACAAAGAAACCTGGGACATATTCCGTCAGTTCTTATGGGGTCCAGCCTTCTTAGTCAGCCCTGTCCTGGAACCTGTGAGTGTGGATTTTCCTGAGTGTACATAATATCCAAACTGAGATATAATATTGAATAGTAGAAATGAATCTGATCTTGGCATTCTGAGTGTTAGGGTCTAGTCCTTGGCGTTGAATTGTTCTGCAGTTTAAAATCATACTTAATCCTTTGATTTCCTTATCTATAAAATGAGTGTTACTCCTATCCATAAGTTGGGGGATCATTGGAAGGCAATTAGGAAATGATAAATACATAGGATGTTTGCTTTTGATCACTCTTAACTGTAGTGATTGTTACTCATGTTAATTTCTCTAGGAAATTTCAATCAATTCCCTCAGTTATTTATTTACTTAGTTTTGTGTTATCCAATTTATTGTAGAATGCCTGGAATGTGACTGCCTACTTTCCCAATGCCCGTTGGTATGATTATTATACGGTAAGTCACTTGGATGGTACACGGGAGGTCATGCTTCCTGTGTTCAGAATGATGTCTGTGGTCTAGGTCTGAAATGGGATGGTGGGTGAAGACATTTTGTCCTAGAATATTGTCAATATCTCTGTCAGGTTTGTCTCACATAGTCCTTGGATAGTTATCCCTGTTCTACTCTATCATCAATACTCTTTGCAATTTTCCTGATCAGAAGTCTGGGTAACTGGCAGTCTTCCAAAGTCAACTATTTATTAAGCACTTTTCAAAAACTGTGGGAGCTATGGTGACTAGCCCTTGTGAGCTGAGTGAATCACTTGTATCCCACTAGAAAAGAGAACTTCATGAAATAAGTAGAGAAATTTTTGCTCACAGGGTTTTCAATTCCTGAGTTAGTTTTGACCAGATTCATGCTCAGGGCCCTAAAGGAGTCTTCAGAAAAAGCTTTAGGGAAATACTTTCTACTCAGACCAGGCCAGGGCCTGGGAGGGCCTGGGAGAATCACAAGGGTGATGGATAAGTTCTTATTTCCCTTATTCAATGATATAAAAAGGCACATTGTAGGTTAGTGGCAAAAAAAGAATTACTCAAACTACAGTCAAGGCAGAATTGGTACAAATTTCTAGAATTTTTACATCATTATCTCTTATGCAGATGACTTTTACATAACCCATTATTAATAATACTCCTCCTAATGTACAGTCTCATAAATATGTACAGCCAATTCTTTATAAGCAGTTCAAGACTATCAAGACTCTTTCTAAGCTGAGGGAGTAAAGTTCATTTGGAAACCAAATACAGACTCTGGGAAATAGGCCAAGTAGTTTCTATAGACAGGGCCTGGATCTCCTATACCAGTTACAGTCATTGCCACCTAGAAACTGTTCAGGGTGTTTTCATTGTTTTCATTGCGGCTGCATTATGATAATTTATTTCAGATTGATTCACCACAATCAAAACTTGACAAAGTAGCAGAAAAAAAATAGAAATGGGTATTGCTCCCACTTTATCCTGACTCCCTAAAAGGGAACAGAAAGGAAAAGGAACTGAGACCACAGGAGAAGGGAAAGAAGGCAGCAGATAAAAAAACAGATAGTGTTGTACAATTTTCATCCACTCCAGAATAGAAGGATGAAATAAAAACCTTGTAAGCAATAACAGAACAATTAAACTATAGGGTCTCAGTAATGGCAGAGACAATGAAGTTTACTTAATTGATAACTTTACCTTCAAAGCTTTTCTTTATTCTGCCATATTCTCAAATAGAGGTTAGACAGCATTCTTTACTTAATGACTATGAACTCATTACCTCATAATTCATCCAGCTGAGTTAATATATACATTTCTAATTACCAGGAAACTCTTTCTTCAACTGAACTGACTTCCTGTGACTTCTACCCAGTTCTTTCCCTTGGTCTTTCCCTCCTTTCTCTCCTCACCATAAGCCCTCAGTCCAGAACTGTAGTCATTTTAGCTACACATTATCCCCTTTTCAGGCAGCTAGATGGCTTAGTGGGCAGAGTAATGGGCTTGAAGTCTAGAAGACCTGAGTTCAAATTTGGGCTCAGACGCTTACTAGCTGTGTGACCCTGGGAAAGTCACTTAATCCCTCTCTGCTTCTGTTGCGTCTCTGTAAAATGGGGACACTGGAAAAGAAAATGCCAAACCACTCCATTATCTTTGCCAAGAAACCAGGAAGAATTGGCTATGACTGAATGGCCTAACAACAGTTTCTGCCTTCCTGTTAGGATATGCCTACCATGACTCAGAATATTTATGTGTGACTGCTATTTTGCTCTGTAACAGGGGCTACTCTCCAGTAACCAGCTTCTTTTAAGGGAGCCCATCCTTTGGACCTCAGGGTTAATGGAGCAACAACCTTTGCTTTTCTGGGTGTGGAGTTCCTGAAAATTGTGAAATTTCTGTGCAATAATAGTGATAGAAACTGCATTAAGGAAATGGAGACAATCTATGTTGAAATTAAAAGTATTACTATGAAAACATGAAGAGAAAGAAGTGAGACAATAGCTACAGGAATTGAGCGTGGTCAAGATAATTTGACAACAAAGACAACGAAGAGAAAGCTACTGATGATGTTGGAAAATGACTAAGTGTTGAGGCTGGATCCCTCCAGATTCTAGAGTACAGATGGAATCTCTTATACAGATCTTAGTCCTTGAAAAGATGAAGTATCCCTCTTGCTCAGAAAGTGAAGTGAAAACTTGATAAGGGTAGTAGTCAAGTCATTAATGTTGAGTTGAAGCTGAAAGGACAATCTCCTCTCCAAAGGAGGATTGAAAGTCATTGAGCTTCTAATTGTCAAATCTAGCACCCTTTCTCAGTCCTTGCAGTAACTGCCCTTCTCTGTTGCATCAAATCCTTCTTGATGGTCTCTTTTGCCTGGGTTTCTTCTGTTCCATTTTTTTCTCACACACCATCTACCATTCTGATTTATCTGCCTCTGTCTTTATTAATGACCCTTCTTCCTCCTCTGAATACCAAAGTAGATTAGCTTTCCAAGGCTCTTTCCATGGCTACTTCTTTCCATATGTGTTCAGTGATCTCAATCATTTCTATGTGAGCCATCCTTTCTAAGTGAATAATTTCTGCATTTATATCTGTAGCCCTGACTTGCACTCACTATGGAATTTCTGTTTGTTTGACATTAGCACCAGCGAATGTGGTCATGACAGACCCACATCTTTCACTCTAACTCTCCCTTCTCCAAATTTTTCTCTTTTTATTAATGATGCCGCCATATTCTCCCTATAACCTAGACTTGAAACGTTGAAGTCATCTTTGATAGTTACATCTCCCTTACCATCCCAACAAGAACTGCCAAGTGCTGTGTAGTTTATCTCTGTTTTGTCTTTGAAATTGACCCTCTTTTCTCTGTTTCCCCTGCTACCACACTATTTTAGACTCCTGTTACATTAGAACTCATCCATTGCAAGAGCCTTGGAACTTGTCTTCCTGCCTCAGTCTCTCTCCTTGTAAATCTTTCTTCCAGAATTGTCATGATGTATATTTTTGATTATGTTACCCTCCAAGCTCAAAAACTTCTGTCTGGAATAGCCTGACATTCAAGATCCTTTAATTATCCTTTGATCCCAAGTTACTTTCTGTATATTCTCTATGATTTACTCTAAGGTCTGGCCAAATTAGACTGTGATGTTCACCATGACCCCAAACTGCTGAGCTGTGGGCCAACTGAGTTGGGCCAAATGAATTTTCAGTAGCCTAGATTTGTATTGTGTGTTTTTTTTTAATTTTTGTTGTTGTTATTTTCCAGAAACTACAAGAACAAAGATCCAGGCACAAGAGCTGAGAAATAGGGATTGGTAGATGAGATGTAGTGTCTCTTTAAACTTAAAGATGTGTAGGAATTCTAACTTAATGATGAAGGAAATTATGAAACAGCTGACTGGGAAGTTCAGGTTAGGTAGTCACTCTTCTCTAATGCTGCTTTTAGTTTTAGAAAGTAAATGATTCTAGTTTCACTTAGACTTGTGGGCAGATTCGGTGGAAATGGGCCAATGGGGGAGTAGAAGTTGAGACCGGAGAAAGGTAAGTACCAAATGACAGATCTCCCAGGTGGTTCAAGGTATAGCAGAGGCTCCATGTGGTGATGTAGAGCTATGAATAAAGTCCAGTAAAATGAATAGGAAGGCATGAACTGTTTTATTCTGCCATGTTATTACTCACCTAAAGGTAAATACCTCGAGCAAATACTGTCTCTCATTATCCCTGCCTGTCTCTTGCACAGGGATCAGACATAGGAGTGAGGGGACAGTTTAAGACATTATCAGCTCCCCTTGACCACATTAATCTTCATATCCGTGGGGGCTACATCCTTCCATGGCAAGAACCTGCCATTAACACCTATTACAGGTGAGTAAGGGACTGGAGATTTCCCCTATGGATACCACCTTTCCTATGAGACATTAGTTTCAACATTAATTTCTACTGGAATATAGCAACTTCTTGACCCAAGTTACACCAAGTTCTTTGACTGATTATTATAAATCATTCTCAGGTTTTGGTTGGAAAGAGGTCAGACTTGGGAGTGGCTATTGGACTTTGGGGATTGGCGCAGGAAGGCAGGGGGTTGGGACTGTCTGACTGGATATCTTAGATAAAATACTAACTCTCCTTCTGTTGTTCTTTCTTACATTTCTGGGATGTTGGAAAGGCTAAAGGTTTTAAAGCCATTAAGCATTTAGGGATTCTAAGGTCAAAGATACTAAGATGCAGCATGATATAATAAAAAAAGAGCTGAATGTAGAGTCACAGAACCTGAGTTCAAATTCTACTTTTACCATAGCACAAATTAACTTAATCTCGCTGACTCTCAACTTCTTCAACTAGAAAATGAGGGGATTAGATTAGCTGGCTTTGAAGGCCTCTTTCAGGTTTAAATCTATGGTTCTATCACTTCTTAAGGTACAGTGTAAAGAGTACTGGTTTTCTGAGTTTGAATTCCAGTTCTACTAGATAGAGGTTAAATTACTTGTGCACAGTGACACCTTGGACTTTACTTAGGTTTTGGTTTCTGATCTATAAGATGAGAGTGCTGGACTAGATGACCTAAAAGTCAACGATTAAGCACATACTATAGTCCAAGCAGAGAAGCTAAGTAGTGCAATGGATACACCCTTTCCAGCAGCAGTTGTAATATGGTTGGATTGTTTTAATTATGGCTTTAGAACTGAAATTAAGGTTGGGATAGAGGGGTACATGTATATAATCAATTTTGCTTGTGAGAATGAAGTTGACTAGACAGTAAGGAGAAAAATGACTCGAGCAGCCAGCTTGAAATAGTAGGTCATATATGAGTAGATGGATACATCAGGGCACGTATAGCACTAGATTGATGTTATTGGTACTTTAACTTGAAGTTTTGAGCAACTTGGTGGTTCAGTGGATAGAGCAATGGGTCTGGAGTCAGAAAGACCTGAATTAAAATCCAATCTCAGATACTTACTAGCTGTGTGACACTGGACAAGTCATTTAATGGTTTGCCTTAATCTACTGGAGAAGGAAATAGCAAACTACTTCAATATCTTCACCAAGAAAACCCCAAGGACATTATTAGCATGCTGTGGTCCATGGGGTCACAAAGAGTTGGAAATGATTGAACAACAAATTTTAATTTTAATTCCCTTCCTTGCAAAATATGTGTAATAATCTACATCTTCTAAAGGCAGCTAGGTTGTAGAGTGGATAGAGCTTTAGGCCTAAAGTCAGGAAGATCTGAGTTCAAATCTTGCCTGCAGGATTTACCAGCTGTGTTGTTCAAATGCTCCAGTTGTGTCCAACTCTTTGTGGAAATTTTTGGCAAAGATACTGGAGTAGTTTGCCATTTCTTTCTCTAGGGGCAAACAGCTGTATGACCCTAGGTAAATCACTTGACCTCTGTATGCTACAATTTCCTTATTTGAAAATTGAGGATAATCCTAGCACTCGAGGGAGTGTTGTTGTGGAGATTGAATGAGGTAACATATATGATATGCTTTGCAAACATTAATGTGTTATATGAATTCTAACTAGTTATTAACTAAAATGTACTCTGTGGGCATGGGTTTAACCATTTTTTTTTGCTAACATAGCCGGCAGAACTTCATGGGTCTCACAGCTGCCTTGGATGATGAAGGAAATGCTGAAGGCTGGCTCTTCTGGGATGATGGACAGAGCATCAGTGAGTAGGGGCTGCCTGGGCAAAGTCTAATTGCCTCTATCAAGAGGCTCTCTGTTTTGTCCTTTTAGTCTTCAAGCCCAAACCACTTAGAAAGTTTTATTTTTAAAGCCAGGTGTAGCCACAGCATGGCATGGTAGATAGGGTATTAGATATGCAGTCAGAAAGTTCTGGGTGCAAATCCTGCTTAGCTGTGTGACCCTGTGTAAGACAGATAAACATATCACACAGGAGGGCTGTTAGCACGGGTTTACTCTTGATTAGGGCAGACCAGAAAGACACTAGGAACGGGTTAATAATCTTACTTTATTCTAGTCCAGTTTTCTCAGAAGAGGCTGCTGATAATGAGAGCACAAACTCTTACAGCATTCCTCAATCACCCTTCTTACAGGGGCCAGCGAGAAGTGGGGGGGCAACTACTCCTACATCTTGGTGAGGTCATTTGGGACAGGCACAGCTTGTGCTTCCCTAAATCCCCTCAAAACTCAATGGGGACCAGTTCAAGGGGTATGGGGGCCAATCAAGGTACGCATAACATTCCAGCTTGTGCACTCAATCCTAAGGTTCCCCGCAAGCCTCACGGGGGGCCAGTAGAGGCACACGCAGCATTTGTGCATTCAACCCTAAGGTTTTCCATTCACTGTCTAGTGACCATCTGTTTTATAGGCCAACAGACAAAGAAGGCATATTGCCAGCAGTAGCCTCTCAAGTTTACATCACCCTATCCCTGTATCTTAGTACACAGTTGCAGTGGAGGTTTATATTATTTACTGTTACAAAACTCTGCGCAAGTGTGGTGATGTTTTGAACCATAACTGTGGGAACTCATATCTAGTACCTTGGAACAGGATATTGTTATGGCTATGGATGTTGGAAAACTCAACGCTGAGAAATAATAACAAAAAATCACTTTATACACACTAAAATCCACCTTACTTACACTAAAATTCACCTTACATACACCCTGAACAAGTAATTTAATCTTTGTGCCCCAGTTTCTTCATCTATCAAATGAGAGGTTGGACTTGATGACTTCTAAGATCCTTTCCATCCATTATCCTATAATTACAGAAAATTTGCATATCTAGAGATTTGACATAAAGATGGATAAGATCTAAGTCCCTTCCCGGGGCCCAAATACTCAAACTACTACCTCAGCAAGAAAGAGGAATAAAGTCTTACAAGAAAAGTTTTTTTAAAAAATTAATATCTTTTGTTTGTTTCTGGTTGTATTTTCTTTACCTTCCCCATCAAACTATCATTTGTGTCAAAGAATAACAAAGAAAGGAAAGCAGATGACAAAACAAATTCAAGTGTCTTCTTTGCTACTAAGACATAGTTTTCATGTGACTAATAAGCCCCTTACAAAAGTTACAGCTGTGATGTTAATATCTCCTAGTATACTCTAGGAAGTCTCACTGATAGAGGTACACATGGTCCCATTCAGATACGGAGAAACCTAACCTTTTGGTAAAAGCAAAATGATTATTCCTAGTCTTTGTGGTGGTGGTTTTGTCCTCAACTGTAGTCGAGAGACAGATACTTGTTCACTTTCCCAAGTATTAGGTGAAACACAGTGGTCCCCTGGAGTATGTAGAAAACACTTTCCTGAGCACTTGTTGGCAGTGGTACTGTGTAAAGAGAATAAATCCAAAGTAACATCTCCATCACCTAACCAATACGTGTTAGTTTAAGCAGTGATTGGATACAGACATGTAATATTCATGGTCATGTTTTATTTTTAGCTCCTAAATAGTTCATATCTTAATCATCAGAAACTTTCTAATTAATAATAAGAAATCACAACGATCTATGGGTAAACCCAAACACCTTAGGCTACTAAATTATATATTAAAATTCTGCCAGTTACATGTGTATTGTCCACCATGAAAGTATTCTGTTGCCTTGTCGTTAGTAAAGAGAATCACCTGGGTTTTCAAAGACTGTAACAAGAAAACAAATGCTCTAGAAGTCCTACCGAACTGGAGAGTCTAGTCTTCCTTACCCCAGTGGTGGATTGGAGGGGAAGGCAGTGATAGTTGAAGCTTAGAAATGGGAAATAGTCAGAGAATATGTGATGACCCACCTGAATGTACTGTTTATTTGCAGATACGTATGAAAAGGGACAGTATTACTTGGCCCACTTTTCTGTTGGACAGGTAAGTGTTATTAATGATATTAAAGGCCCCTATTATACTATTTGCACAGAAGGTACAGTAGATAGAGTGCAGTTGGGAATATGTGAGACCTGGGTTCAAGTCTCACTTTTAATCATAGCTGTGTAACTCCGGACAAGTCAATGCGTTCCTCAGGCAACTCCTTAATAGTAATAGCTATTATTTATATAGCCCGTTATATTAATTCATTTGATCCTCACAATATCTGAGGTAGATATTGTTATTTCCATTTTATGAATGAGAAAACTGAGTCTGAGAGTGATTAAGTGACTTGCCTAGGATCATATAGCTTGTAAGTGTTTGACTTGTACTCAGGCTTTCCTGACTCAGATGTCCATGGTCTCTCTCCCCTGCACCAACTTGCTCTCTTAGAGTGTGCCTTCTATGTCTTTCTATCATGCCATGATTCTTCCCTATTTGTAAATGTGTTCTCTCTCCCCATCAGCCTGGAAGACCTCAGTTCTATCTATATGATCTTGAGTAGTCAATTTGCTCCTTTGGGGCCTGGGTTCCTCATCTGTAAATTGAGAAGGCTGGGCTAAATGATTTCTAAATTCTTTTCTCACCCAGTATGTCTATTATTGTGATCTCTACAATTTGACATCAGTGACTCTGTCTCTCATAAGACCTAGTTAAGTTTGAGATAGAGAAAAGGTACTCACTAAATGTACTTTGAGTTAATAGATACCTGTCAGGGGATACAGATGTAGTCATTGCTAGGCACCTAGAGTATCCTGGTTATTCTGTGATAGAATCCTGGTAAGGATAAAGGCAGTGATTTTGAAATTATTTTCATTATTTGACTTAACTAGTAGTGCCTTTGTTTCCCTATCAGTAAACACTACAATGCCTACTTTTCTATCTTAGTAGGAAGGAAAAAGTGATTCTTGAGAAAGGGAGAAATAGACTGATTGTGTTCTGAGTTACTGTATATTATTCACCTGATAGGGAGTGAAGGGGAATGAAGTGAGATAAAGTGGTTTCATAATTTCCTCTCCTTCCCATCCCCAATGTTTCTCTCTCTTCACAGAACAAACTGGAGAACCACATCATTCACAATAAATATGTCGTAGCCACGAAACCATTGTGGTTGGGCTATATTCACATATGGGGAGCAGGCGCTGCCTCTATTACCCAAGTCAATGTTACTTACAACAACCAGGATTTCGCCTTAGTCAACTTTCACCATGACCAAGCAACACAGGTTTGTGACTAATGAAAGGCCTTAGTGAAATATCTTAAATATTGAGCCCTTGTAGCTCTATTCATGTGTTTGCCTTCCTGGTGCTCCACTTTCCCACCTATCACTACCGCCAGTTTAGCTCCGGCTCACAGTAAAATGCAAATAAGATACATGAGAGAGATGGAGGCTCTTAATCCTAACGTTTTATTCCTAAATCTAGAAGTTTGGACAAAGTCTCCATTAGATGGCCACTTTTGAATAAGACAAAAATAGCTGGAAGATGACCACCGGGAGGAAGAATCGCTCCATGTCACAGATATTTATTTTTTAAATTCCTTTTGTTTTTAGTTCTCTCCTTCCCACCTTCCCCTCCCTGATCCATTGAGAAGGGAAGAAAAACAAAACCCTCAGCATTTATTAAGAGTTTGCGATGTGCTATCGGGGAAGCAAAGAGAAAAATAAAATGCCCCCTCCGAGCTTGCATTCTATTGCAAGAAACTAAATAGAGTTATATAAATATAAAAAGATATAGATAAATACACATAGAGATATATAGTTACATGGATATAGATAGATGTAGATATATATTTATATAAATGTACACATACATATATACATGTATATGTATATGTGTGTGTATATACATAAGCATATATAATGGAAAAGAATAAACTTTCTTTTGTGCCTACTTAGAGCCAGGCACAATGTTAAATGCAAGTGCTTTTATAGTTATTTCATTTGATCCATATATAGAATATGCTCAAAAAATATGAGGTGGTTTGGGGAGGGATGGGTGGGTATGCACAAAGCCTTCCTGTAGAAGGTGGTGTTTGACCTGACTCTTGAAGGAAATAAATGATTCTAAGAATTAAAGGTGAAGAGGGAGGAGTGTATTCTAGGTCTGGGGAATAGTCATTGCAAATGTATGAAGATGGGAGTAGAAGGGTTATATGTGAGGAATGATAAGATGACTGGTTTGACTGGACCACAGAGTGTGGGAAAGAAGAGACAGTAAGTCATAACGAAGGTGGGAAGGTGGATTGTGGTCAGGTTGTTAAGGACTTCAAATGCCAGAGAATTAAAGTTTAAGAGAAACACATCTTATTCCACTCCCAACTAGTTTTGGTGTTATTAAGTATTCCCACCCAAATCACACACTCTACAAATTGAAAATCTCCACCTGTTTGTCCATTTAAAAATGTCTCCCTCATCTTCCTCTCCTGATTCTTTCCGAACACATTGAACTGCATATAGGTGTGCTTCTGTATTTTGGTCTAATGTTTGTTACTGTTTATACATTTTTTCAGTTTTCATAACAAGCAATTTCCCCTGTCTTCCCCCAGAGATCATAGAGGACTACACATGCAGTATGCTGGCTGACTTCTAGAATGATAAGATTGTAACAAACTATCAATCAGTTGGCAGCTAGGTGGTGCAGTTGATAGAATGTTGGGCCTGAAGTCAGGAAGACTCATCTTCCTGAGTTCAAATCTGGCCTCAGACACTTCAGTCTGTGTGACCTTGGCAAGTCACTTAACTCTGTTTGCCTCCGTTTCCCCTTTGAGAAGGAGCTGGGAAAGAAAATGACAAACCACTCCAGTATCTCTGCCAACAAAAACCCAGATGGAGTCATGGAGAGCTGGTTATGACTGAAAACAATTGAACAGTAGCAATCAATAGCTTTCAATCTCTTTAGGATTATTTGCTTAAAAAAGAATGATACATATAAGGAAAAACAGATTACACTTGGTGTTCTTGAGTTGGGAGGTGGGGATATGGAGAAAAGATGGAGAAGACAAAGAAAAACATCTGGGTAAGAGGGGGGAAACCACATAGAAAGTCATGTATTATTGAGAAAAGGTAGCCAGGAGAAGGCATGAAATACCTTGCTCTGCATGCGTGTCCTTTGAGTCAGAAGACCAGTCCTTGTGGCCAGGCTTGGCCATTACTGGCTGAGTGTCCTTGAGTGAATGACTTCATTTCCTTGATCTTTGGTTCTCCTATTCTATTTAACAAGGACAATAACACTTGTGCTGCCTCCATTGGGTATGTTGTGCTCATCATAGGAAATGGGGCCGCTGGGCAGAAATCTGTTATCTCTGCTTAGATTTGTGGTGAGAGAACCCATAGTTTCCTTTTGGTTCCTTGCAGGTGCTTTCAATGAACTTGACCACGCATGATATAAGCTTGGGGTATCCCCTTGTGGTGACATGGCAGAGTTCCTCATGACCGTTTGGATCAAGACCTTGAACCTGTTACTGGAAGACCTTTATGGACCTCATAATCAATATATTTACAGATCACCATTATATATTCTAAGACTTTACTTAATTGAGGCATGCCTAATTTTTAAAAAATCGGCTTTATCAATAACCCTGTATGCTTTGAATCCTAGAGGGGAGGGCATGGGCAGATTGCTTTTTCTTTCTTTGTGATTGAATGAGAACAGAAGACTTATTACTGTTGTTTAGCATTTTCTAAAGATAAACCGTGACTTAGGGCCTCACTAGGTTGACTTGTTTAGGGCCAAAAATGATACCTCCTTACTGGCCAAAGATGTACCTTTGTATCCTAAGAGCCTTGGTGAAGTTTTAAGATTTAATTGCTTAAAACTCCAGCCCTTTTGTAGGTAACTAGATGATGTAATGGGTAGAGTTCTGGAAACAGAATTAGGACAACCTCTGTTCAAATCCTTCCTCATTTGAGCTCAGACAAGTCATATAACCTCTTCCAGCCCCAGTTTCCTCATATGTAAAATGGGGATATTAATAGCATCTACCTCACAGAGTTATTGTAAGGACTAAGTGAAAAAAACAAGTACACCACTTTGGTTATGTAGAAATATTTTATGAGTGCTAGTTGTTATTATGATAATGTAAACCTTGACTCACGAAAACTTTAGGTCCAGGAGATCACTGTGGACACCAAGAAAGATCCAAGAAGTTCTGGTGTTAAGGGGAGGAGAAAATGGGTATAGAGACCATGGTGAGGTGGGGGGAAAAGATTAGTAAGGAAGAACAGGAACAGTGAGGGGTTTGGGAAGGGAAGGATGAGAAGTTAGCATTGATGAGTAACTAATGCCTGATGGAAAGATGAGGAGAGTAGAGGTAATGTCACTGAAAGGAGAAAGACAAATTCATCTGAAAGCAATGCACCAAGCTACCTACAAGAGAGGGATTGAAGCAGGTTTATAGAATGTAGTGAAAGGTAGCAGAAGTCAGCGTGAACGCCATATGCAATTTATTTTTGCAGCAATGAGTTTAGAAGTGTTTAAATTATGTATCTCTTCTTCTGTATTATTGCCTTATAAAGTACATATTCACATGGCATAGATCCCTGGGACATTTTTCCTTTAATTCCATTGATTCTACTTTTTCAATTAGCTTTTGTTGTATTTGTTGTCATTTTCTAATTTTTTTCCAACTCAAATAATTACATTTATTTTTTTTCTCTTAAATATGTATTCAGAAATAAAAGTTTGCCTCATTTTTTGGCCACATTTCATAACTTTGGGTGTTTGATTTCTACTGTCGCCATTAGTATAATTTTGTATTGTTTCTATAATTTGTTCTTTAACTCAACTATTAGCCAATAAAGTGTTTTTTTCTTAGTCTTTGTATAGGTCTGCATCTTCAACTATATTTCGTTTCTTCATTACTATTTTTATTATAGGAAGGTGCTCTTATATAGTGCTTGGATATGGAGAGGCTACCAGGCTGCCTAAGGAAGAAGAAAGGAATCCAGGTTGGAAATAGAGCAGGTCAAAGCTACTGTGTTGATTGGCAGTGGAATTGGGCTCTACGGACTTTGAGTGATGACTGTGTGGCTGCTGTACTTCTAGCCTGGGAGACGAGAAAGAGAAGGAAGAAGAAAAAGAAGAAGAAAGAGGAGGAAGCCAATACAATTGATAATAAGAAAATAAAGGGATGGCAATTTGGGGAAAAATATAAAACATGTTTGGCCAGAAAGAAAGTGGATAGTCTAAATAAACCAGGCTCAAACGGAGGAATCGAAGAGGCAATTACTGAGAAGCAATATAAGGCATTAGGATAAGCTGTGACAGAAAAGATGCAAAGCACAACAGAAAGGAAATTTGTATTGGGAAAAAGAGGAGGATCAAAGAAGAGACAAGGTTGCTTCTCAGGGTAGATGGGACAATAAATAATGGATCCTGGAGAAGGTAGAAGTGGTCTCCCCTTAGGATCATAGGTTCCAGCTCCAGAACTGAAAGGATCTCAGAAAGGATCTTTTTTGTTATTCTTCCAAAGGGAATGGTTTTGAAATTAGAAAAGACACAACAAAAATGGTTAATGGGGAGGAAATACTCTAAATAAGTAGGGAGATAGTAAGCAAACACTTAGCTGATCTTAACGAATTCAAGTGACCAAGCCTAACTGCACTACATCCCATGGTGCTGAATTGATGAATGTCATATCTAATCAGTGACCAAGTCTCATCAATTTTACCTCCTCAAGTCTGTTTCCTCACTATTGATGAAGCCACTATCCCAGGTTAAGCCCTCAGCCATTCCCTGGAGACCAATGATTTCCTCATTGGTCTCCCTATCTCAAGACTATGTCCTCTCTGATCAACAGTCAAAGTAACTTTCCTAAAGCACAAACCTGATGATGACACTCCTTTGTACGGTAAACTTCACTGACTCCCTATTACCTCTAGGATCAAATATACACTCCTCTGATTAATATTTAAAGCACTTTATAACCTAACTGCAACACAACTTTCTAGCCTTATTATTTATAACTTTCATTCATGCACAAATAGTCCAGCCAAATAGACCTCCTTATTCTCCACACTGCATATGGAGTATCCTTCGTGGAGATAGGGTCTACTGTCTCTGTTCATTTTCACAAGCTATCCATAGTAACTCAAATAAACTTCTTACTTTCATTTTGAAGAATTCCTAGTTTTCTGCAAAGCTCAGGTCAGCATGAGTGTCTTATGTGTATCAGCAAGGACCCTGACATACACAGGAGGCCCTGCTGTACAGGTTCTTTCATCTGTTTTTCTAAAAAGAAAGGCAGTTTTTGATGGGTCAAAATCACTTCGATCAAACACATATCATTCACTTAGTTCAGGGGAAAAAGTCAGCACTGTGAATTTCAGAGAAAATACAAACAGGGAAATAAAGATCAACAGACAAGGCTTCTAACTCTCTGACCATAAGCAATACATTCATAGTTACCAGAGAGAGAAGTACCAACCTCTGAGTTTTCAAAGCCAGGGGGCTCCTCAGTGGCTTCCCAGAGTCTCATCTGGCACACCAACTTTCTTCCAAAAAGTAAGGCCCAAAGTAAAACCTCACCTCAGAGTATTTATGCACTTTTCAGAGTCAGAGGGCATCACAACCCTTGAGAACCACTGATTCATTAGAAATTAACAAAAGGTGTGAGACTTCCAACAAAAAAATTCTCCCCTAATCAAGCTTCCCTTAATGGGCAGAGCCATTAATGGATGGGGAAGATTTTTAACTCTCGTTAGCATTACGTTGGACCCCAAGATCTTCTGCATCCAATACATGGGCAACTGGAATTAACATTTCTTTTATTATTATAATTTTATTTTTTTAATGTTCTTCAACTACTACCATAAAACTTATTTTTAACCCCCCCCCACAGTACCCCCAACCACCCCCCCCAAAGAGAGAATACAATTCTATATAGGATCTATGTATACTTTCCTGTTGAATACATTTTCACTATAGTGATGCTATGTAGATGTACTAAAATAAATGGAATGAATCATGCAACAAATCATAACATAATACACACACACACACACACACACACACACACATACACACACACTCTGCTACATTTTGCAAATGAATCCCATAGTTCTTTCTCTGAGCATGGAAGGCATTTTGCCTTAGAAAACTACTGGGAGTTTTTTTTTTTAATTTCTTCCATTATTACAAAGTTCCAAATCTACCACAAAAAGTTATTGTACACTGTGGTCATTGCTGTGCACAAAGTTCTCCTGGTTCTGCTCCTTTTTTTAAAAAAAATTTTAAATTTTTTAAATATAAATTTATTTATTTAACTTTTTGCATTTATTTTCACAAAATTTTGAGTTCCAAATTTTCTCTCCATTTGTCCCCTCCCCCCACCTCAATACACCAAGCATTTTAATTTCCCCTATCACCAATCTGCCCTCTCTTCTTTCATCCCTCCCTTCTCTTGTCCCCATCTTCTCTTTTGTCCTTTAGGGCCACATAAATTTCAATTCCTCATTACCTGTATTTCTTATTTCCTAGTAGCAAGAACAATACTCGACAGTTGTTCCTAAAACTTTGAGTTCCAACTTCTCCCCATACCTCCCTCCCCACCCATTCCCTTTGGGAAGACAGGCAATTCAATATAGGCCATTGCAAATGATTTTGATAATAGTCGTGTAAGACTAACTATATTTCCCTCCATCCTATCATGCCCCCCATGGTTGCTATTCCTTCTTTTGATCCTGTCCCTCCCCAAATGTTGACTTCAAATTTCTCCCTCCTCCCATTATCCTCCCTTCCATCATCCCTCCCACCCTGCTTATCTCCTTCTCCCTCACTTTCTTGTATTGTAAAATAGGTTTTCATACCAAAATGAGTGTGCATTTTATTCCTTCCTTTAGTCGAATGTGATGGGAGTAAACTTCATGGTTTTTTTCTCTCAGCTTTCCCCTTTTTCCCTCCACTGAAAAGTCTCCTGCTTGCCTCTTCTATGAGAGATAGTTTACCCCATTCCATTTCACCCTCTCTCCTCCCAATACATTTCTCTCTCACCGTTTATCTTGATTTCTTTTAAGATATGATCCCATCCTATTCAATTCACTCTGTGCTCTCTGTCTCTGTGTGTGTGTGTATGTGTATATGTGTGTGTTTATGTGTGTGTATAATCCCACCAACTACCCAGATACTGAAAAGTTCAAGAGTTACAAATATTATCTTTCCATGTAGGAATGTAAACAATTCAACTTTGGTAAGTCCCTTATGACTTCTCTTTCCTGTTTACTTTGTCATGCTTCTTCTCATTCTTGTCTTTGAAAGTCCAATTTTCTTTTCAGCTCTGGTCTTTTCATCAAGAATGCTTGAAAGTCC
>CM053770.1:82893340-82918269 GCA_028658325.1 Potorous gilbertii | reverse complement strand
GTTCACCCGTTTTTCATGCTTTTCTTCCATCTCTCTCATTTCTCTTCCCAGTTTTTCCTCCACCTGTCTAACTTGATTTTCAAAATCCTTTTTGAGCTCTTCCATGGCCTGTGCCCATCGGATATCTATTTCAGATGTTTGGGATACAGAGGCCTTGACTCCTATGTCTTTCCCTGATGGTAAGCATTGTTCTTCCTCATCAGAGAGGAAGGGAGGAAACATCTGCTCACCAAGAAAGTAACCTTCTATGGTCTTATTTTTTTCCCTTTTCTGGGCATTTTCCCAGCCAGTTACTTGCCTTCTGAAAGTCCTCTCCTCCCCTGGCCTAGGTCTACCCAGCTAGTGCTTGGGGTCTGAGATTCAAATGCTGCTCCTCAGCCTCAGGGCTTTCAGTGGCAGGCCTGCATGCTATTCAGGGTAAGATTAAATTCAGGTTCTCAAGTGGGGGCAGGGCCGCCTCCCAGGCTCAGTTCCTTCAGGGGGTTTATGCAGAGACCTTCTGTAATGGAGATCCTGCCAAGCTCCTGCCTGCTCCAGGAGACTCTGACTGCCGCTGCCTCTGCTGCTGCCTCCTGAGGGGACCTGACTTATGGAGACACCCTGCTCCCCTCTCAGGCAGCCCAGAAGTCTCTCTCACTGACCCGTGTGCCTGTGGGTGGAGGGACCTTCATGGCTGCCGGAGATTCCATCGCTGAAGCTTGCTCAGATCTGCTCCTCTCAGTGCTGTGCAGCCATGGAAGGGCTGGGCTCCACTCTTGTCCAATGCACAATGTACCCTTGGAGTCAGTTTTTCAGAGCTCTCTGGAATGGAAATCTCCACTCTGTTGCTGTGTGGCTTCCACTGCTCCAGAATTTGTTGGGAGTCCTTTTTAGAGGAAATTCATGGACTGTGGGTTCAGAGCTAGTATATGTGAATCTTTCTACTCCGCCACCTTGGCTCCTCCCCTGGTTCTGCTCCTTTTGCTCAGCATCAGATCATATAAGTCCTTCCAGGCCTCCCTGAAGTCTTCTTGTTCATCATTTCTTATGGTGCAATAGTACTCCATTACATTCATATACCATAATTTATTAAGCCATTCCCCAGTTAATGGATATCCCCTTGATTTCCAGTTTTTGGCTACCACAAAGAGTGCTGCTATAAATATTTTTGTACATGAGGGACCCTTTCCCATTTTTATGATCTCTTGATCCTAAATGATCAAGATAGCAATATTGCTGAGTCAAAGGGTATGCACATTTTTGTAGTTCTTGGGGCATAGTTCCAAACCGTTCTCCAGAATGGTTGGATGATCTCACAACTCCACCAACAATGAATCAATGTTCCAACTCTCCCACATCCTCTCCAACATTTATCATTTTCTTGTTCTGACATATTTGCCAATCTTATGGGTGTGATGTGGTACCTCAGAGTTGTTTTGATTTGCATCTCTCTAATCAAGAGATTTAGAGCATTTTTTCATATGATTATAGATATCTTTAATTTCTTCCTCTGAAAGTTGTCTGTTCATATTCTTTGACCATTTATCAATTGGGAAATGACTTGTATAGTTGTACATTAGAGTCATTTCTCTATATAATTTAGAAATGAGGCCTTTATCACCAACATTAGCTGTAAAAATTCTTTCCAAATTTACTACATCCCTCTGAATTTTGGTTGCATTGGGTTTGGTTGTGCAAAAACTTTTCAGTTTAATCTAATCAAAATTATCCATCTTGTATTTCATAATGCTTTCTATCTCTTCATTAGTAAAAAATTCTTCCCTTCTCCATAAATCTGATAAATACACTATTCCTTGCTCCTCCAGTTTGTCCGTGGTATCAATCTTTATACCTAGATCATGTACCCATTTTGGACTTTATTCTTGTGTATGGTGTCAGGCATGAGTCTATACCTAGTTTCTGCCACACTGTTATCCAGTTTTCCTGGCAATTTTTGTCGAACAGTGAGTTCTTATCCCAGAAGCTGGGGTCCTTGGGTTTATCGAACAGGAGGTTGCTATATTCCTTGCCTACTGTGTCTTGAGTGCCAAGTATATTCCACTTGTCTATCCCTCTGTTTCTTAGCCAATACCAAGTGGTTTTGATTTGCTGCTTTATAGTACAATTTGAGATCTGATAGTGCTAGGCCACCTTCCCTAGCATTTCTTTTCATTAGTCCCTTTGATATTCTTGCCCTTTTGTTCTTCCAAATGAATTTTGATATTATTTTATCCAGCTCTAGAAAATAATTATCTTATAGTTTAATTGATATGGCACTAAATAAGTAAATTAATTTAGGTAGAATTGTCATTTTTATTATATTAGCTCAGCCTACCCATGAGCAACTGGTGTTTTTCCACTTACTTAAATTTGACTTTATTTGTGCAAAAAGTGTCTTGTAATTGTGTTCATATAATCCCTGGGTTTGTTTTGGCAAGTAAACTCCTAAGTATTTTATAGTGTCTACCCAAGCTTTAAATGGGATTTCTCTTTCTATCTCTTGCTGTTGGCCTTTGTTTCTAATATATAGGAATGCAGAAGATTTGTGCGGGTTTATTTTGTAACCTCCAACTTTGCTAAAGTTATTATTTCAAGTAGTTTTTTACTTGAGTCTCTGGGATTCTCTAAGTGGCATTGACATTTCTTAAGTAAATACAACATAATTCCCACAGACACATCATGAACTTCACATTTGAAGAATGCATAACATAACATCATTCTTTGGGGGTCAGTCTTTGGGGAGCAAGCAACCAGCTTCTCCTTCCTCAATCCAAAACAAAATGTCCAAATAAAGTCCTCTTGGGGGATTATCCTCCCTACACCACCCTTGCACATACTCTCAGGTGAAGGTTCTAGAGAGCCAAGTCCCAGTCTTAACAATGCCCCAGTCCCTCTTCCAAGTCCTGAGGGGTTGCTGGGCAGCAAAGTCATCAGAATGGCATCCTTGAGGGTACAGGATACTTTCCCTCACTCACCATAGGTAGCTCCGCCCCCTGGGTCCCAAACTGTCCCAGGAGAATCCTGCAAAAAAAGCACACAGTGCCTTGCTGCACGGTACCCATCTTGCCCCAGGGCTGAACTCTGAGCTTCTGGTTCTTCCTTCTCCAGCAGAAGCCAGCCACTCCCAGTTCCCACCTGAGTCTGCCCACAGGCAACTCTCTACTTCCATTCCATGGCTCACCACTCCAAGGTTGGCACACTGGCAGTTCTCTGCTTCTTCTGGGTCAGTCCACAGCCAGTTCTTTTCTCTTGCTACATGACTCCATTCCAAGCTCTACACACAATCCAATCTCAGGGTGCTTCTGAAGCTCACCAGAACCATAGCCACCATAAGTGGAAAACAATGAACCATTATCCCAGCCCTGATACTTTCCTTTTAGTTTGTAGATTCTGCTGAGACAACACTATAAATGTATCAGCGAGGACCCTGTCCTACACAGAGGGCCTGCTGTACAGGTTCTTTCATCTGTTTTTGTAAAAGGAAACCTGAACTTAAGAGAAAATACAGAAAAGCACATGGGCAGCTAGGTGGTGCAGTGGATAGAGCTACCAGAAAGAAAAGCGTCAACATCCGAGCTTTCAAAGCCAGGGGGCTCCTCAGTGGTTTCCCAGAGTCTCATCTGGCATATAAACCTTCTTCCAAAAACTAAGCCCTAAAAAAAAACCTCAACTCAGAGTATTGATACACTTTTCAGTGCCAGAGGGCATCATAGCCCTTGAGAATCACTGCCCCATTAGAAATTAACAAAAGGTATGGGCCTTCCAACAACAAAAATACACTGTCATGGAGCAAATTAAGGAAGATACCCTTTGCTATTTTTACAAACAGTTTATGTAATATTAGAATGAATTCTTTTGATAGAATTCACTTGTGAGGCCATCTTGTACACACTGTTTCTCCCTCCTTTGGCAGTTCATTTATGGCTCATTCAATTTCTTCCTCTAAAATTGGGTTAATATATCATATAATAGTGAAATTGATGTGAAGGTTAAAAAAAGGTCAAGAATCTCTAGTGAAATAATGAAGAAAAAGTTTGGAATGAAGATCTATCAGTGTCAGACTTCAAACTGTACTACAAAACAGTAATTCTCAAAACAATATGGTTATGGTTATAAAGGAGTGCTCCATTAGTAGAACAAATTAGGTATACAACAAGTAGGAGCAAATAAATGTAGTAGCCTTGTATTTGTTAAAGAAAGACCTTACCTCCTCAGCATTTGATTGAAAAAGAAAAACTGCTGGGGAAAATTGGACAGCAACATGGAAGAAATATAGTAGAAATTGATTTAGATCAAGACCTCATAACTTTATGCCAAAATAAGCTCCAAATGGATTTGAGGCCTACATATTAAAGGTCACATTACAAACAAATTAGAGAAACATGAAAAAAAATTATCTAGGAGATCTGTGAATAAAAGAAAAGTTCACAACCAAAGAAATAGATAGAAAGGACCACAAAAGATAAAAATGGATAATTTTGATCATATAAAATTAAAAAAATAGTTTTTGCACAAATGACTAAGACAATTTAAATTAAAAGGGAGACATCTGGGAAAAAAATCTTTATATCAAGTTTCTGTGATAAGGTCTAATTTTTAAGATATATTGGGAACCAATTCAAATTTATAAGAATGAGAACCATTCCTAATTTTATAACAGTCAGAAACCCCAGACTATCTATAGCCATATGAAGAAATACTCAAAAGTGTTACTAATTAGAGAAATACAAATTAAAGCATTTCTGACATTTTTACCTCACACTTATCAAATTGACAAAAACAGTTAGAAAAGGAAAATGATAAATGTTAGAGGGTCTGGTAAAATTGGCACGAAGAAAACATAATAAAACTAATACAACAAGCTAAGACACTTGCATTATTGGTGGACTTGTGAATGGATACAGAAATGCTTAAAAGCAATGAAGATGGTGAATATTTTTGAGTTTATAGCATATGTGAATTGGTTAAAGGACCCTTAGATGTGTTGTGTGGAGATGAACAGACTTAGCCAGGGAGTGGCGTCAGAAGATTAAGTTCAAAATTCTACTTTGATTATACCTTTGTGTCTTCAGGTAAGTTGATTCATCTTTGGTCTCATTTTCCTCATGTGTAATTAATTAACATTTGTTAAAAGCTTTGTGTTCATCTTCCTTCTTCCACCCCTCACCTAGCTATTTAGGCAGCTAGGTGGTGCAGTGGATAGAGCACCAGTGTGTAGGAGTCAGGAAGACCTGAGTTCAAGTCTTACCTCAGCTACTTGACACTCACTAGCTATATGACCTTGGGCAAGTCACTTAACCCCAACTGTCTCATCCTGGGTCATCTCCAGTAATTCAGATGAATATCTGGTCACTGGATTCAGATGGCTCTGGAGGAGAAGTGAGGCTGGTGACCTGCATAGCCCTCCCTCACTCTAAACAAAGTCAAGTACAAGTCATGTCATTATTTCTCTGATGGCATGCTCTTCTTCAGCAACATAGGATGAACACACTCCCTATTAAGAGCTTACTATGTGCCAGACCCTACACTAAACAAGGGAAACACATTTATAAGAATGAAACAGTCTTGCTCTCCAGGATTTTCCCATAGTTTTTTCTCTATGGTTTTTTCTCATTCTAGATCTATGATGATAAGTACTTTGAATCATTGTGCTAGGTAC
This sequence comes from Potorous gilbertii, assembly GCA_028658325.1. Lineage (NCBI taxonomy): Eukaryota > Metazoa > Chordata > Mammalia > Diprotodontia > Potoroidae > Potorous > Potorous gilbertii. Next base: position 82,912,631 of record CM053770.1, on the reverse strand, counting down.
TGGAGGAAGTGTAAGATTAACCTTCTCTCATAAAGTTTACAATCTAGTAGGAGGATATGCACAAATAATTGATATAAAATAATGCATAATTAAATAAAAAGGGGGCTGAACTCTGTTCAAGGTAAAAGATAAGGAAAGGTCATTGCCAAATGGAAAGATCTGAGTTTGAATTTGAGTTGGACTTTAAAAATAATGTAAGAATTCAGTACAAAAGAGGAAGAGTTCAGTAGGCATTGAATGCATTGGGAACAGAGTACACAAAAGCAGGAAGAGAGAGCCTTTTGTCCACAGTGTTGGACTTTCCTCCAATTGCGGACTTTCAAGGGCAATAAGATGATGATATTGCTAGGGTAGGGCTTCATCAGCTGTTACTCTTTGCTTCCTCAGGAGTCAGAATAGAAAAGAAGCCAGAAGCGAAAAGAACATATCTAGGAGGTAGGTAGCTTTGTTTTGTTTTTTTTTTTTAAGATGCCACACTTTCTCTATTTGGTTGCATCAACCTTTTGGTCTTTTAAATGAGCAGGTTTATCTTTTCTCTCCTTTATTTCCACTCTCCTTGGAATAAACAAACTTGGAGTTTGGGAATTTTGAGGAAAGAGAAACATTGCATGTTTAGGAGTCCGAGAAGGAACTAGGTTACTATTTACTCAATAGAGAAAAATCAAGGGGAAAAGAAAAACTAGTGGAAAGAATTCTCAAAGATCTCAAAAATCTCAAAACCTTGAGATCATCCATTGATTGAAATCAGCACTGACAGAGAGGAAGGTGAACTCTTATGTATTGGCTGGAGAAGTCTCTAACTCATGAGGGCTTCCCATACTCAGCAACCTCTCTTACTTCTAAGTCCTTGGGTATTAGGCTTTAGTGGTAAATAGGTGTCTCTAGTATCTGAACCTCTAATCAGGAGAATAGGGGCCTTAGCACCTAACTTTCTTATGAAACTCTAAGGAAGTAACTTAAAAGTACTTACAAAAGCATATGTTACAGGGGAAGTTTAAAATACAGTCCTCCCCAAAGGGGACAGATTGGACCCTGTGAAAAGGGGCTTCCAGGAAGAGGAAGGACCCTAAACTGCAGAAACAGGTAGGTAGTTACTTTAAAATAGATTGCTGAGAGCTACCCTTCAGTTGCATTTTTGTAAAAAGATTCTTTCAGCAAATGGTTTGTGGTCATGTATCTCTTCCCTCCATCCTTCTTGTATTAATATTCTGGGGCTTAACTTTCTTTACAAAGTCTTATTCTGATATTTTATCCTGGCATGAAGATGGAGCAGTTCTTGAAATCTGTGCCAACAGAACAGGAGCTGGGGCATGTCCTACCAAGCTCAAAGGCTATGGCAATTATCCAAAATTTAGCCTAGCTAATAGTCCAGAAAGACTGTAGGGAGATTTTTTTTTTTACTACAGTACCTCGTAAGGACAGTAGTAATCAATTTATCCTTCAAGAAGCATTTATTAAGCACCTACTGTGCACCAGTCCCTGGGGGCGCAAAGACAAATGTGGGACAGTAGTCTGCCTTCAAGGCATTCTGCTGAAAGGGGAGGAAACAACATTTATTAGTAGAACAAGTACACTGACAAAATCATAGCTCTTTGAACTATGTGGTGCCATAAAAATTCCACTTGTTGATAGATTAAATATTAATGTAGTAAATATCCTTCCGGTTAAAAATGTTATATAACCTTACATGGAATGTTTATTATTATGGCACATAGTAATATAGTATAAAATAGTTTATTATTATAGATGTGATTATACAAACGTCTGGTGCCAAGGAACGGAAAAAAAAAGGAGAGGGGAAAAGTAAAGATGGAAGCATTAGGGAGCAGAAAAGCAGGGGAAACAATAGAGATAACACTTCTTTCTTTAGGAGTTGATACTTGAGAAAGGAGAAAATTACCACTTTCTAAAAAACATGATGGTTTTTCTTTAATTCAGTGCAGGAAGTCTCAACCTGGAGTCCATGATTTTTAAAAAATATTTTGAACACTGTATTTCAATATAGTTGGCATTCTTTATAGTCGCAGCTAGTTGATTTTTATTCATTTAAAAGCATTCTGAGAAGTGTTTCATAGATTTCATCAGATAGCCAAAGGGATCTAGGGTAGGGAAGAAAGGTTTAAGAAACCCTTGCTTTATTGGGATTATTTTATGACACTGTCAGAGTGGCTTAACTGGATGCTAGATATCTGGGCAACAGGTGATACAAAGGAATTTAACCTATTACCAGTTACTTTCTAGATAGCTTGGTTGTCTTTGACAGTGGTTCTTGACCTATACCGTAAATTGCTTTTCTTTCCTTCTTTTCTGTCTGGCCAGAATTGTAAGTTTGGTTCACTGAGCAGGAGCCGTGGGTGTGGTGAAACAGATCCAAATATCAAATGAGCTTTTATTTGTAAAAGTGCTTAGCAGAGTGCCTGGTAGGTACATAGTAGATTCTTCATAAATGCTTGTCTCCCCTCCCTCCCCCCATCTCACTACAATTGTTCAAGGAGGAAAAAAGATAAAAATGTAGACTCTAATCTGGCCCTCAAATGAGATACAAATGACATCTAAGTTTAATCTTCAGATGCCTCTTTGTCTTATTTTTTAAAGATGATGCTTAAAAACTAGGATTACAGAAAGTAGGGGGATTTTCTCTCTCTTGAAGAATAAGCCTCTGATAGAAAGGATCATCATCATTCCAGGGCAATATAGGAAGAATACAGACTCACTGATTTTTTTTAAAGTATATAATGAACATACCTATTTTAACTCCTGTAAAAGCATTTATTTTGCCAAAAATCTCTCCCTGTTCTTCCCCACCCTCAACGAGTTCTTATGTTGATAGTAGAAGCTTAAAATCATTGCAAATTAAGAGATAGAAGAGACCACAGGGATCTATTTGTTGATCCTTTTTATTTCTGGTTGTTGTGAAAGGAATTTGTTCTCTGATCTGAGTTTACTTACCATAGTATGTAGTATAAAGTGTTAGTTTAAGTCTAATTTCTGCCAGACTACTTTGTAGTTTTGCTAATAATTTTTGTCACAAAGAGAGCTCTCCTCTTATAACATTTTAATTTTTATCAAATATTGTTCTATTATTTTCAATTGTTTTTATTCCTTTCTTATCTAGCCCATTCCACTAACCTACTGTTCTGTTGTTAATTAGTTTTTCACCGGTACCAAAACACTGATGACACTATTTTGTAATATAGTTCAATTCTAAAACTTCATTTATCTTTTTTCGTCATGATTTTCCTTGAGATTCTAGATCATATATTTTCCCAAATATTTTAAAAATTATTTTGTTTAGTCCTATGAAGTATCTGGTAAGTAATTTGATTTTGATCACAACACTAAATCTGTGAATTATTATATTAGTACTTGCTAACCATTAGTAGTGAATATCTCTCCAATTACTGGTAATGTGGTCATGATCTTTGGTACCTTAGGGATTAGGTTTCAAAAACTAAGATTTCCTCCTGATAACTGATAGGAGAATTAAAACAGACTTTTGTCAGAGCAGCTGCCTAATCTCTGGTCTATAAGAGATAACCTTGAGTCCAATCCAAATCCTTTTGTCCAGACTCTCCCTCTTCAGGGCTCCCTCTTTGCCTTTTCGTTTGTGTCTACTTCCAGGGTGCAACAAGGTCAGGGTTGAAGATTTATCTTTTCCATCCCTGGAGGAAAGAATGGCATTTTGGTGGAGAGCACATTGCATAAGTTAAAACTGAAAAGGAAAACAGTTTGAAAGAGCAAGAGAATTGCCAAGCTGGTCTCACAATATGCTTTCTATAGATCACAAAGGATGAACAGAAAGACTAGTCCTTCTAACTCTCAGTCACCAGCCTTCTTGGAGGCAGACCCAGTCACCAGAAACCAGTCAGAGGAAGACCCTGTGTTTTCTCAGCAAAGTGTCAGGACTCATGTCCATCTGCTTCCCTCTTTCCCCCCTCCCCTGCCCAACCAGATGTCCTTCAGAGAAAAGGTCTTTGTTCCTATAATTTCAGATTGATTGGAAAACTTAACAAATTGATGATGGATGTTCCTTTTTGTGTGTAGATTGGAGTAGATAGCTGCTGATGCCCCTTACCACCCTCAAATTCTGTATTTCTCTGATCAGGAACTCTCCTGATCACCCTCCTTCTTACATACTCTTTATCTCTATAAATATTGTTTGGTGGCTGTATTTTTATAAATCTTGTATATGTCTTGGTTAACTTGTTAACTCCCAGACATTTTATTCTTTTAAAAAAAATTTGAAAATACTTTTAAAAGATTTTATAAGTCATTTTCAGTGGAATTTCTCTTATCAATTCTTTACAGTTTTGTAAGTAATGTGTAGAAAAGTTTATTTTGTGGATTTTATTTATTTGTAGACTGTAATGTTGTTGAAGGACTTTGTCTCAGTTGGTTTCTTAATTGATTTTTTGCCGCTTTCTCAATATATCATCTGGCATCTAAAGATAATGATTGTTTTATTTCTTCTTTGTCTACTTTTATATCGTTGGCTTTGCTTCCATAACATATTTACAGCTAATATTTCTAGAACTACGTGACTTTGGGGGATTACTTTAATTGAACTGTCTGTATTTTCGCAGATGGCCAAGAAACTTTCTGACTGGGCAATCTATTTGATCATCCTCTTCTTAATCGTTTTGGGCATTGGCAACATTTTTCTGTGGTTTCTCATGGAGAGTCCTCTTCAAGGTAAAATTCTCGTGACTCTGGGAGCTTGCGGAGTTGGGAAATTTTTTTTTTCTTAATAAGAGTCCTTATGTATGAGTCTTAGTTGTAAAAAATAAGATGAAGGAAATTTATCTTGAAATTCTCTTTAATTTGCACCATTGTCTCTTTCATCAATTACAAACACATTTAAATCCTTTAATAATTAAAGTTCATTTCCATCTTATTTCTTTCTCCTACTATTGCTAGTGCTTTCTCTCTCATCAATTAGCTCGCTGAGTACATACTGTATCTTGCCCAAACTCAGTAGAATGAAAACTCTTTGAGGAGTTGTTAGTTTATATCCTGTTACCTTGCTAAAGCTACTAATTGTTTCATTTAGTTTCTTTATTGATTAGCAAATGGATGTAATTTTATCCCTTTCTTGCTGTTTTTTATAGTTTTAATTTTATTCTCCTGTCATTGATATAGCTAGCCTTCTAGGACTTAGTCAAATGGGACCATTATTTTAATTGAGCCATGTGTCTAGAAGCACTCAACTTCTCTAGAGCAATGTCTGGTACTTAAATGATTGGAGAATTGAGATCTGTTCTTTCAGATGCATTTCTTGGCATGGTGGTTGAGCACCATCTCATCACTGATTCCATCATTCTCTTGTCACCCTGATGTGTTTCTATCAGGAGTTAGAACCAGAGGATCCATTATTCTCACTGCCAATCTCTTTTCCTTTAGCTGAATTAAGAGCTAGGTAACTGAGATAGACTAAAGATATTCACTTTAGTTATAATGGACCAATCCATTTTTTATCCATATTTTCTCATTGATAAGATTGCTTTACTTTGCTCACAGATTAATTCCTTTTTAGATCATTCTTTTTTTAGCTACCTGCCAGAAATGCCTTGGCTCATGGCACACCATGGAAATGTACACCAAACCCTAAATGTTATACATGTAATAAGATCTTATACATAATATTCTATTGAACTGTAGTTCAATTGAAAGAATACTGGATTTGAAGTCAGAGGACCTCGATTCAAATCCCAGTTAGACTCATTATCTTTGTGATTTTGACTAAGTTACTTAACCACTTCTGGTCACTGTTTTCTCATTTGTAAAATGAGGGGATTGGATCTCAGGACCCTGGAAAACTCCTCCAGCTGTAATGCCATTCATAATGGTCAGTTTTCAAATAAAACAACCCCAAACTGAGATTGGCCACATCAAGATAAATCCTTCAATGTAACTTTCAGTTGAGAGGGGTTGCGTGGGTAGAAGTCATGGGATATGGTGGGAAAATAACGTCATTTATAAATGAGGAAATGGTGGCCCACAGGTTTTAAATGACTTTTCTTAGGTCACAATTTAGCAAGTTCAAATCTAAGATCTATCACTTACTACCTTTATGACCTATACTACTGGACCTCAGTTTAGACTAGATGACCTTTAGATCGCTTCCCCTCTGTTGATTTTCCTAGAGTGAGACTGTGGATTGTTTCTAAATCTGTTCCTTTTTTGGGGGGAGGATGGGGAGAGACAGTGGCCCTGGAGGTTTTTCACCTCTGCTCTTTAACTTCCTCTGCAGATGTCTCCTTTACTCCAAAGTGCCCGGATACCAACCTGACAGAAAGGATAGACTGTATCCCTGATGAGTTGGCAACAGAGGTTTGAGAAATGGGTTCCTTTCACTTTATTAAGTGAACCACTTGGCAGTAGTTGGGGGACATGGGGAGTTGAATATGTCATTGGGACCATTTATACACATATTGTATTCCATTGGAGTCCTTTCTACAGAGATGTGTGGGGAAGATATGGGAAGTTGATGGGGGTTGCCTAAAGTTAGCTTGTGGAAACCATTTCCTTTCCTTTCCTTTCCTTTCCTTTCCTTTCCTTTCCTTTCCTTTCCTTTCCTTTCCTTTTCTTTCCTTTCCTTTCCTTTCCTTTCCTTTCCTTTCCTTTCCTTTCCTTTCCTTTCCTTTCCTTTCCTTTCCTTTCCTTTCCTTTCCTTTCCTTTCCTTTCCTCTCCTCTCCTCTCCTCTCCTTTCCTTTCTCCTTTCCTTTCCTTTCCTTTTTCCTTTCCTTTCCTTTCCTTCCTTCCCTCTCCTTCCTTCCTTCCTTCCTCTCTCTCTCCCTCCCTCCCTCTCACCCTTCCTGCCTTAATACTCATAAAAAATTAGAGAAAGGGCAAGTTTAGGGAAAAAGAAGGTGAATTCATTATAGACAAATCAAATTTGATTTCATGATAAGGAGAAAGATAGTACTATTTAATTGAAAATTTTCTGATCAGACATTACACTACAACTGAATAAAAATCAGTTTCCATCTAATTTCCCATGGGCCTATCATGAATACCTACCTAAATTTCCCCAGCATTAATTTATTAATCTGAATTAAGCCTTGGCCTTAATGGTCATGATAGTGGCACATCTTTTCTTCTTTTTTTTTTAAGGTTTAAGTGGTAGTTTAAGGTTGGGAGAAAGAGAGCTAGGAATGTGACAATATTTGCTACTCCATTTTAATAGGGGAATGAAGAAGTCATACAGCAAATCTCCAAACTCTAGACCTGAAGTCATAAAATTAAAAATACAACTGAGTCAGAATTCACTGTGGTAAATTATTACATAGGGCACAAACTTCTCTCAAAGCAATAAGGAAGAAAATAATTTATTTTGATGAAATTCAGATAAAAGCAGTCTCAGGATAATCTTATTCTTCTTCTTATGTATTTAATATTCTAAGACCATTAATCAGGTGGCTGAAATGACTTTTTTGAATTGAATAAGAACATTGAGATGAAGCACATCTGTAGAATGACTGAAGGCATCTTTGGGACAATTCTAGGGGCACACAGACAACAGAGATGACGTGCACCTTGTGCTGTTCTTATATGATTTGAATGCCTTCAACTAGGTTTCTATATTTTGAAGACTTTCATTCTATACAGTTTGAAGATGATCAGTTTGCAGTATACTGATATCTATTTAACACATTGTTCTTCAATTTTGGTGTATAGATGTTGCATTCCAACAATTACAGAAACAGTTCTGTCTATAATAATGCACTGTTCCCAGTAGAACTTGCTGTGTTCGGAGGAATTTTGGTGGGGAAGGCTTGTATTTGTAGTATAACTTTTCATTATCTCATAGTTTAATCAGAATAACAAATTTCAGTTGTATAATCCTAACAACCTGATTGTATCTAGATGTTAAATTATTTCATCCTGAAGAGCTACATGGTATAATTTTAAGCACCTAATCCTATAATATCCAATTAATAAGCCTAGGCTCCTTAAGGAATACCTTTCTGAAACTTTTGGTGACAGTGACCAAATCCTGAATCACCATCATAAATTCCTTCCTTTCTACAAACAAATCTGCATTACTCACTCGTTTCTTGGATGTATTTTTGTCCACATATTGCTGACTCAGTTTATATGAGTGTGATCCACAGAGTACTTTTTGATTCCATTTTTGGATCTTAATGTTTCATGAACTGGAGAGAATCTATTTCACCAGTCTAGCAGAAATGCCTATTGTGAGCCTTTATTTACTCTTTTTGTCCAAGGAAGTCTGTTCCATTAACTAGCTAGTGCAGCAGAGAAACTATTGGGTTTTAAGTTAGGAAGAGCTGCATTCAAATCTAGTCATAGTTACTTACTAGCAGTGTGACCTTGGTAAAGCACTTAATCTCAGTTCACTTCAGTTTTCTCAACTGTACAATGAGTATAACTACAGCACCTATATCACAGGTTTGCTGGGAAGATGAAATGAGATAATATTTGTAAAGCATACTTAATACAATGCCTAGCATATAGAAGGAAACATGTAGATTTATATAAATGCTAGTTAATATTATTTTTATGGCTTGTTGGTCATGCTTTCTGAGAATCTTTATCATTCCACTTTCTCATTTTTGATGAGTAAGTGTGAGTTTTCATAGAGCTGTCTTTGTGTGATGAGCCCTGCATTTCATTAATATTTTATAGGATGATTTATTGTCATCTATTTTCTTGTGTCAAAAGAACATATTAAGGGTGGCATTTCATATTTGTTAATAGCTCTGGATGTTTCCCTATTAAGATTTTACTTTAGAATTCTACTCAATCTCTTAACATACACAGTCCCAGCTTTCTCTTACATAACTTTATAAATAATGTGTCTTGCTTGGAGAAAATCAAGATTGTGTGTGGTATGTGTGTGTATGTGTGTGTGTGTGTGTGTGTTTGTTTATCACTAAGAATTTTAGCAAGATCTTGAATGGAAAGGAACACTGTGAGCCAGGTACTGATATCACTGAAAAGGATGGAAAAAATGTCCTGGAAGATGACGACTCGGACAAGGCTGTGTGGAGCTGTGGAAAGAAAGCTAGACCCAGGAGATGAGTTCAAGTCAAAATCTTGCTATCTGTTTGGCACATCATCTACTTCCTGAGTTATGGTTTCCTCATCTGGGAAATACGGAAGTAGGATGCTTTCTAAAGTCACTTCCATCGCTGACATTCTGTAATTTTGTGATATAGAGAGAATGATGTGATATGACTCTCCAAGGGGACAGGTTTTAGAAGGATGCAAGCAGAATAAGATTTATTAAGTGGCAGTGGGAAGAGAAATGAGGAGTTAATTAATCAGCAGGCACAAACAAACAACCTTTGCCATGGATAGCAAGGGATGTTAGATCTTAAGGGAAAAATTTGGTTTCATTTGGTGCTGGAAAAGGGAAGGAGCATAGAAATAAGACGCAAGGATGAAGGGAAACTTATTAACAACAGACTGAGGGCTGCAAAAGGCATATGGAAAGGGATAGGTCAAGAAAAATGATAATGACGAGGGAAAGCTAGGTCTCAGTTGAGTACCGGAAAAGATGGAGTGGCATTAGGGAAAATGGATTTTTTTTTCACCCAAAGAGATGGTAGCTCTAAAAAGGTAGGAATTAGAGGAGCAGAAAACTGGGTTTTGCTAGACATAGGACAGAAGGTTCTCTAACCAAGTAGGTAGAAGAACTTAAAATAAATTGGGTCCAAGATTCTAATTAGAATATTGGTGTGATGTCAACATTATGTTACCATTCCATTATTACTTACTTGATTGCAGTGAAGGTAGGACTAGAGATCATGGGGACCAAGAGGATCCAGATATACAGAGAAAACTTTACCAATCTTGTATCCAAGGTGATTTCCACTCAATTGACTGCATCAGGAAAGAGTAAAGATGACAGTAGTCTAGGATGTGTAGGACATAGAAAGAAGCTTTTGGTAATCCCATATCTCAGATGACTCTTGCCCACTGGACTGCAGTGGAAAGAGATATTATCCTCCTCAGTAGAAACTGGCCTGGTTAGGAAGGCAAAAATGCTATGGGTATGTGTTTATAAGGAGATGTGGGGGATGTTTTATATGTCACCAGATGAAATCTATGAAAATATTTGAGATGGAATTAAAGGCGGTGCCTCTTCGGACTGAGGTAGACTGTGTGAGGCAAATTCCCCACTATTCTTTTGACTATGGGAGGAGAAGGGGGGAATTGGTTCACCAGCAGCAGAAGCAACAGATTGCAGCAGTAGTAGCAAGGCAGTTGGCAAGACAGAGGAGTATTTAAGCAGACAGGAGGATAGGAATGATGAAGAAAGACTGGAAACAAAGACAAGCAGTTTAGAGTCAGGGGTGGGAAACCTGTGGCCTCAAGGTCACATGGGACCTTCTAGGTCATGGGGTTTGGCCTTTTGACTGAGACAAAATTTTATTGAACAAATCCTTTATTAAGGCGATTTGTTCTGTGATGTTTAGATTCAGTCAAGGGCCACACTTGAAGACCCAGAGGGCCACATGTGGCCTTGAGGCTACAGGTTCCCCAAGCCCTTTAGACTTTGGGCATATAGTCAGGGTGTTTGTGTTGGTATGGGAGGGATCAGAGACTGACGATGAACAAAACATAAAGACATTAAAGGAAAATCTTGTTCGTTAAAACCATCACCATCTTTTTGCCAAAGGGAACTGGAGTCAAAGACAAGTGAGAAAATGGCCAAATGGTACCTTCCTCCCTGAGGGGGAGTGGATGGAATCAAGGGTCAATAGTGAGCACTTAACTAGGAGGCAATGGCAGAAAGGAAGACTTAGGATAACCTTGGAGACATGTGCCCCTGTAGACTGAGTCTTGGTCTGCAGCATGAGCTCCAGCGCTGTACAGGCTCTGATCTCTACTCACCCTCCTCACAGGAACTCTGCCACCGCCGCCAGTGTTGCTGGAAGCCACAGGAAAACAGCAATGCCCCCTCCTGCTTCTTCCCCAAAAATGGGGGCTATAAAGTCACCGAGGGTCCCATATACACAGACAAAGGTAAATACCATTCAATACTAACTTAGCTGATAGAGTAAGTGCTGTACAGATGACCCAATAACATAGAATGGATCTTTCTCTGCATCTCTGTCTCTTTCTTCCCTCCCTCTTCCTCTGTCTGTCTCTCTCTCTGTCTCTCTGTCTCTGTCTGTCTGTCTCTGTCTCTCTCTTTCTCTCTCTCTCTCTCTCTCCCCCCCGCCCTTTTCAGGATTCACAGCCAAGTTGAGAAGATTGCCCTCCTCATCTCTGTTTGGGTATGACATCACTGACGTTCTCCTCACAGCAGAACACCAGACGCCTAATCGCTTTCACTTTAAGGTTGGTTTCAGAGTTATTTAAGGAGCTACATTTATTAAGAATATTACATACAAGAATGTTATATACAGGTGTCTGTCAGGGGGAGAAGGACATGGAATCATTGCAGGGTGGAAAGAGCACTATAGTCAAAGGAAGGGCTTGTGCTCAAATTCTGCCTCTTACTCTCTCTGTGTGACCTTCGTCAAGTCATTTAAACTCTTTGGGACTCATTTTTTCATCTGTATAATGGAGAGGTTGGACCAGCTAGCCTCTAAGTTCCCTTCTAGCTCTCCATCTAGGATTTCATAAAACTAAGTAACATGGAAATATATCATGGTAAAATAGAATGAGCCCTAGACTTGGTATTAGAAGACCTGGATTTAAATCCTGGATCTGATACCCATGATCATGTGTAACCATGGACCTTTTCAAGCCCTGAACCTCAGTTCCCTCATTTGTAAAACAAACAGAATAATACTGGGGAGAAAAGTACTCAATAAACATTGAAGTGTTATTGCTAGAAAACATAGTATCCATTATTATAATAAGAAAACATAGTTCCTCCTTCTAATCTTAAGGAAGAGATACGGTCAGATAGCCTCAATCAATCAATAAACATTTATTTAAGTGCCCACTGTGTGCCAGAAACTGTGCTCAGTGTTGGGGATACAAAATAGAGGCAAAAGATAGTGACTGCCCTCAAGGAGTTCACAGTCTGACAATCGGCAAACAAATATATACAAAGCGAATTATATACAGGATCAATAGGAAATAACAGAGGGAAGGCCCTGGAATTAAAAGTGGTTGGGGAAGGCTTCCTATAGAAGGTAGGATTTTAGCAGATTAGAAACACCTCCACAATACTCCAGGGTACAGAGCAGAATATTTCTGAGGCAGAATTTAAATCATAGGGTATTAGAACAGGAAGGAATTTGGAGAGAATGTGGCCCCAAACCCTCATTTCACAGCTGAGAAAACTGAAGCTTGGAAACCTCAAGGTCATCCAGCCAGTTAATGGCAAAGCTGGGAGTAGTGCCAACTTCCACTGTGGCATACTGCTCCCTACTCCCCATGACAGAATTTATGGACTTGGAGCTACTTCCATTATGATGGTAGTAGGGCACAATGGTGAAGCATGGAGAGAATGCAGAGCTGAATTGTAAGCACCTTAGATTACTCCCCTTCCGATCCATGAACAAGAGTTTTCAGCAGTTTTCTGGTAGATGTTTACCAGCCACTCTGGAAAAAATTAAATGTATCTGTGGCATACTTCCAGTCTAATTTACATTATTAACATTTTTCCATCACTTTCTTAAGACTTGTAATCAACAAAAAAACAAAGTAAGCCCTGGTTTGTAGCTTTTGAGAGTTTCTGAGGTGTAAATGCTCATGCTCAAAATTTAACAATGAATTATCTCAAGATGATGTGAGCTACCCCAGGAAATATCCAAAATAATTCCTCTAGAGTTCTCACACTATTGACTAAGGATGCTTTTTGAAGGAGAAATCCTGGATATTAGAACAGCAGTGGTGAGAGTGAATACATGGAAGTATAGATCTTCCCCATGTCCTCAAGCCTGTCTGTCACCAGGGAAACATCCATGAGGATTTTCAAAACACTGTCATGGATAGGGGTGGGGCATCTGTAGGGGGATGGTTTGAGTAAGAGTAAGCTTGGGGTTAGTCCTTTGTCCTTTATTGAATTTAAAGGAGGCAGATTTCACCTCAATATAATATATTAATAGATCACTATAATCATATATATTGATATAATATATCAATATAATCCTAATGATTAGGGCTATCCCCAGAATTAAATAACTTTCCTTGATAGATACTGAGTTTCCAACCTAGGCTGGATGTGTCCTTCTTGGAGATGCTGTAGAAGTGACTTTTTTAGGTCCATTGGCTTGAACAAGATAGTATCTGAACTACTTTCCTATTCTAGCATTCTGGGTTTTCTGTCCTTTGTTTCTCTCCTGGCAGATCAGTGATCCTAACAGGAGACGGTTTGAGGTCCCCCATGAACACATTCAACAATTAAACCAAAATGCAGAGTCCAATTTGAACTACCATGTAGAAGTCACCAACAATCCCTTCAGCATCAAAATAAGAAGGACGAAAAACAACAAAGTCCTGTGAGCATTTCTTTGTGCATTGATTATATAGCCAAATATCACCATTTTTTATTGCAGAAAGTCAGGCTGATTTGGGAAAAAGTTTAAATCTTAGAAAATGTTAAAAGAAATTGTTTTATTACTTTGAAGTGAATTCATTAACACAGATTAGGAAACAAAAAGTTTCTAAGTGGAATTCCCATTGGATACTGGAACAGTCATATTTTATCACAGAGTCTAATTGAGCCCTATAACCATCACTTTTGTACTTAGAAGTTTAGACATGATCAAAGAATGCTGCACTATAAGATAGGGACACACTGGTACTATTATTGATGTGTAACTTTCAGTAGGGGTGAGTTTAGCTAGGACCCTATGATAACAATGTGGTTTTTCCCCCACCCCAACCTTGACAACTCATTCGTTTTTTTTCTATTTTGCTTATTTGTTTTCTATATGAACTAGAAAATCTGTTCATAGCCAAGGCTGGCACAATGGTGATGGGTTGTGTCTGCATGTATAGAATATTATCTTTTTCCTCTTTATCAGTAGAGTCCTAATCTAGGCAGAACTGAAACTAGGTACTTCTGCACCAGAATCAAAGGAGGGAGTCAGAGAAAAGGTGACTAGAGTAGCAAGATAGTGAGTGGAGATAGGAGAGGGCTCAATTGGAGCTCTGACACTGGAGAGAAGGGTGGAATGATTCTGGGACAGCTTGAGGTATCTGTGTTCCTGAAGGACTGGTTCCTGATCTGGAGGTATGGGAACAGGGTAGGAAGTGAGTCTGGGGATGATGCAGATAGGGTGCTCCTAATTTTGGTGCCTTGAGGAAAAGCACTAGCTATACCATCCTGCTTACAGTTTCTGAACCTGGTAAATTTCATCAGCATTGTCTTCTGTAAGACTGACAAACCCCAATTTTGACAATAAGGTCTTCTGTGGGAAGGGCAGAATTGAGTTATGCAATTATCAGTGATTTAACAAGCTACTGCAAGTGAAATCTGAAATCATGAATTAAACTGGTGCAATTATCCTTGATTTTAAAGGACTCTCCCAAGATCACACAGTTGTAGAACCCAAGTCCTTGACTTTCAAACTCAGTGTTAAACAAGATAGCACACATGAAAATGAGGACTAGTTAACATGTAGTTAGATGTTCCCCAGGAGCCAGGATACCTTTAGGGATCAAAGAAGCAAAATATATTAAGGAAGAAAAACTCTGTACTCTTCGTTTAGCCAATATCTGTCAGAGACAACTTGTTGATTCACACATATTTCTGCTTGGAGAGAGAAGTCCAAACTGGCAAAGTTTCCCCTGCTAATTAGAATTCTTCCCCAACCCAAACAATGTCCATAGACAGTCTATGGTAATTATGAAGCAAAAGAAAACATTCCATATCAGTTAAACAAAGTCATAACATTAAAGTTTAGCATTTTTTTGGATTTGCTCCAAAGGAATAGGACAGATATCAATGTTGACTCACCTTAGAAACACATTTTCTGGAAACCACCTGCTCCTTCTTTAACCACTCCCTCTATAAAGATTTCTCCTTTCAATCTAGACAAAGGTGATGACTTTGTCATTCCACTTTTAGTTTGGTCACCACAAATAAAACTAATTCTCTTCATTTCAGGGAACAAAGATTCCTTCTTGAACTTGAATAGGGTCTACAAATTTAATAAAAGTGATCAGGTCTTTGATTTAAGTGAAATCAAGAACTTCAGAGTGGGACATTGTCTCCTTGGAATTATCTTCTAGTAGGCAAAGTCCAGGAAAGTTTTCTATTGAAGTGTAAGCAAGGATTTCTGTCTTTGTAATACTTTTAGAACATTAATTCTTAATATTTCAGAACCACTAAAATCTTAGTGCTATATATCTCCACAATAAATAATACACTGGAGTACAGAAATAAGATGTTCATAATGAGAATAAAACTTAAAGACTGAGAGGATTTGCTTTCTCTGCTCTAGAATTTAGGGCTTCTTATACTTTTTCCATTTGCTACCCCTTTAGTGTGACTCTAGATAACCTTTATTTTGCACTTACCCTGATGAAAACCTATCCCAAATTTTATTAACCTTGCAGAGGATGACAAATGGGAAGCTGAATTTATGATGACATGACTGGACTAATCAAATTTTGGAGACAGCTTCCTTGACTTCTAGAGAGAGTTAATCTAAGCCAACATGGTAGTCAGGCCCTGGGATACTGGGATCCTGGTAAATATCGCTTTAACCATAGGAAAAACAGCTGACTGAGAAGTGATTATGGGAAAGGAGAGGAGATAAAGTTTCTTGGCAAAAAAAATAAAGATTGTCCCTTGACTTTTTCTTGCTTCCTTCCATGTGTGTCCAGGTTTGACACAAGCATCGGGCCCCTCCAGTATGCTGAGCAATACCTGCAACTCTCTGTCCAGCTGCCCAGCCATTATATATATGGATTTGGGGAACATGTACACCAGCAGTACCTTCATAATATGGACTGGAAGATTTGGCCCATCTTTACCAGAGATACCATCCCTAATGATGTGAGGATCATTCTTTGTTTGCTAATATACCTATTATCTCATTTTAGGGAGCAGATCAATGTCTGGAAAATTACTAATTTGTTGAATTTCTGTATATTAGTGTCTAATCTTCCTACTAATTTTACCATAAAGATATATATGTATATATACATACATTATATATATGTATATATCTGTACATACACATACACACAAGTTTAGAGGGAGGGAACAAACTTGGACATAACGAGCAATTTTAAAGATGTAGAGAAGTTTTAAGAGTCACATATTTGAAAGAAAAATTATACTCTGATTAAATGGTTACAGAATGCTCAGTTCACAAACCATGACTGCATTGTAGTCAGAGTTAATTTTGTGTCTGACACAATAGATTAAAAACCTAAAGGTAAAACCACACTACCTATTTCCATCCATTGCTGATAAGAAAATGACATCAATGGAGTGTTAGGAGCACTTCTTAAAATGTGGGTCATGAAAATTTGGCAATAGGAAAAAGTTTCTGAACATGCACGGATCAAAAATTAATTCAAAATCAAAAGTGTAATGCACTTTTGTAATGCATCCAATGCATTCTGGTAACACTTGCCCATGTTGCATTATGCAACTTCATTGCAGTCTTGGTTCTGAACACAAAGCAGGTGGACTTTGCACTGTGCATTCCATCATACTGCACAGACCAAAGAATGCTGCTGAAATGCAAAAAGGGGTCACAAGTAGAAAAAATTTAAAAAGTCCTGTTTTAAAGAACTACAAGTTTGCAAAACCCTTTACATACATCATTTGTATTACATTACATACATCATAATTCTCTACAATAAATGTTACAGATATTGTTGTTATGCCCATTTTACAGATGAGGTAACTGATATTCATAGAGATTAAATTACTTGCCCTTGTTCATATAGTTAAGTTCCAGAGACAGGATTTGATTCTAAGTCTTCCTGATTCCAAATCCATTACTCCATCTACTAGATTACAGTGTCTCCACATTGGACTAAAAAGTTCCCCAAGATCTATCATTCTTCCTCTGAACCCCAGCCTTTCACCAACAATTTGTTCCGGAAAATATAACTCTTGGTTGTTCAGACATTGTTTTCTGCTGACTTTTGGAAGGTGCTGATCTTAAGGTTAAAGAAGATGTATGATGTAATAAAACACAACACAGGGGATCAAAGTAGAGAGAAATATATTGATTAAAAGACACCCAACAATGTCTGAAGTAATAAAGGAACATGTTTCCAAAAACAAACATAGGCAAGGGATCTAGAAATTCCTTAATGTTACCTTAAATTTCTCGATGTCAATAATCTATATCACTCTTACTTTTTCAAGTTTTTTTAACTGGAAGCAATAGACAAAGTAAATGGTTTTGACTTGACCATTGTGGAGGAAGAATTGGTTTTCCCTTTAAAAGTAGGGTTGAATCTGAACTATCTGAAATATCCTAAAGCCTTTATGCTCTGAATGATCATGACTTCAGTTTTTATTCAAATTTCTTAATGCTCATTTTTTAAAAAAAGATGGTGCTTAATTTCTTTTGAGCTTATAGAATTTTCATTATTTGCTTAGCTAATCAGCCATCATCATCATCATCATCATTAGCATTGTCAGTGACTTGGATCCTGTACCAGATGCTTAACCTGTGATCTTGTGACCTAGAAGGAAGGAGCTTTTAAGAGCTCTTCCAATTACTGAAAATGCTGAAGTTGTGTTAAAATGTATAGGTTTCTAGTCTCCTAAAAGAGTTTGTGCTCCGGGTCAAACAAGAATATGGTCTTTTCTCTAAAAGAATCCTAGTGCTGTCTATGTAAATAATGTTTTGTTTGGTCCTATGAAAAGGTTACTTAAAACATTCATTCTGCCTTTTAATTAATTAATTTATTTTTAGTTTACAACATTCAGTTCCACAAGCTTTTGAGTTCCAAATTTTCTCTTCCTTCCTCCTCTCCCTTCTCCCGAAGATGGCATGCAATCTAATATAGGTTCTACATATATATATTCACATTAAACATATTTTCACATTAGTCATGTTGAAAATAAGAATTATAACCAATGGAATGAATCATGAGAAAGAAGAAACAAAACAAACAAAAAAGAGAGAAAATAGTATGCTTCAATTTGTATTCAGAGTCCATAATTGTTTCTCTGGATGTGAATAGCATTTTTCATCATGAGCCTTTTGGAGTTGTCTTAGAATCTTGTATTTCTAAGAAGAGCCAAATCTATCAAAGTTAGTCATGGCACAATGTGGCTAAATTGTGTACAGTGTTCTCCTGGTTCTGCTTCCCTCATTCAACATCATTTCATGTAAGTCTTAAAATATTTTTTAAAAGCATGGAATAATAATTTTCTGTTTTTAGTTTTATTTTATGTGTATGTGTTTGTGTTTTCTACAGAACATGACTAACTTGTATGGTGCTCAGACATTCTTCCTATGCCTTGAAGACAACAGTGGTTTATCGTTTGGGGTTTTCCTAATGAACAGTAATGCCATGGGTAAGAGGTGCTTTGGGGGCTCTACAGTGGGCATCTGACTGAGTCGCTGGGTTTCTGAGGCTCTGGGTTTCTGAGCAGATTCTTTTTTAATGGGATAGAAATATAGGAAAGATGACATATTAAATATGAAAGGTTTCTGAAGAGACCACTTCTTGAACATGGGTCTGTTAGTTTCAAAGCCAACTTGTGTAAATGGTAGCCATTTCAATTCTTGTCTGCCTCACAGTCTGAAATTTCCCATCATCAATGGAAATGCTAAGATGCTAAGATCCATACAGGGCAGCTAGGTAGCACAATAGATAAAGTACTGGGTTCAAAGTCAGGAACATTAATTTTTCTGAGTTTAAATCTGATCTCAAACACTTGTGGTGTGAACCACTCTGGGCAAGTCACTTAACCTTGTTTACCTTAGTTCTTCATCTGTAAAATGAGCTGGAGAAGGAAATGGCAAACCACTCCTGTGTCTTTGCCAAGAAAATCCAGTAATGAAGAGTCAGATGCTACTGAAAAACAACTAAGACCTATATCCTGGTATGCCAGTCTTTTCATATTGAAATAGACCAATAGAAGTCTGAAAGGGCTTCTTTTTTTTTGTCCTGTGTCCTTGTCCTCTGCAAATATAACAACTCAAGGTCTGATGTCCTACCATTTCAATCAAGTAGATTGAGGAACTCAATTGGTCAGTGGTTCTCTGATCACCCCTCCCATATATGTGCATATTATGTTTTATATTACATATTTTATATTATATTATGTATTTATATATTAAATATAGTTACATAATTATATATTATATAACATAATTACATATTATATAATATAATTACATAATTATATATTATATAACATAATTATAT
>CM053770.1:82865431-82892840 GCA_028658325.1 Potorous gilbertii | reverse complement strand
AAAGCATCTTTAATTGATATAACAGGGTAGAAAATCTGCCACCTTGGGGGATATGCCACCAGGAGACTTACAGGAAAAGTTCTTATGTTTTTAGGAGAAAAATGGGAGGGGATCATATTAAGTAGCAAGGCCTGATAATTAGATGCCAGGTGCCCTTGGCAATCTGAGCAAGGAAAATGATTTCATCCTAGATCTTTTGCACTTCATGCCTTTAATCCCAATGGAAGGGGATAAGGAACTACTTTGGAATCTGATCTGGCTCAAGCTGGCTTTGTTTGCAAGGAAACATCACAGGGTGGGGACTTTGGGTGTGGCTCAATTTAACCTAACTGACAGTAGCTGGAATGCAACAACTTTACTGGACTTCTGACATTACGGGAACCATTAAGAGGGAGAGGCAGGTAATATTACATTTGATATTAACATTATTTATGTTAATGATAATCTACATGGCCTATATACTCTATTAAATAGAGTCTAACTTTCATATATGATACTGAGTCTGCACAATCCATAAAAGAGACTTAAAGAACTTTTTCTTTATTTTCTTTTATTAACAAGTTAGAGGGAGAAAATTTGCAAATTTACCAATAAAAGGGATATCTACCTATCTACGCATCTAGCTATCCAAGGAAGCTTTGTGGCATGATAGATGAAGCTAGTCTTGGAGACAGAAAGCTGTCAGTTCAAATACTTCCTCAAACCTTGATTAACAGTATTGTCTTGAATTAAAGTCACAACTTCCATAAGTCTCCATTTCCTCGTATACTACATGGAGATTATAAGATCTCTCTCACAGGGTTGTTGTGAGGATCTAATGAGATAACATATGTAAAGCGTTTTGCAAACTTGAAAGTGCTCTCTGCCTATGTGAGAATACTTTCCCTCCAACTTGATAATGACAGGAATTAATACAAGCTCTTGAAATTTATCTCAGAGGCTACATAGAATCAGAATCATTCATTCATTATAAAAAAAAAAAAAAGTAACTATGTTAACTGTTGGAGAAAATGCAAAGGTAAATGAACACCCAGCCCTTCCTTTGGAAAAGTTTAAGAGATTAAAGGAAATAAGAATTTCTCAAATCAGCATAACATAAAGTTGTCCATCATACACTGAACTCCGTGAGAACTTCAGAAAGAGAACATTTTTGATGTGGAAAAAGACTCCTAGAAAGAGGAGTCCTTTGGGTTGGGTCTTGAAAGAAAGAGAATTTTTCAGCAGAAAAAGATGGGAAGGGGTTAGCATAGAAAGAAATAAAAAGGAAAGCAAATTATAGTGCAAGCAGGGAAGCAGGAAATCAGGGGATTTGTCCTGGGATTTTGTAATGAATAGGACAAATTGTCAGGAGCATAGTCTATTTGAGTGTGGTGGGAGATTAAGGTAGAGCTGTTCATTGGAGTCTGAAGGTGAGAATCCATGGAGAGCTATTGAAATTCTTAGGGCAGAGAAGTAACTTGATCAGAGTTTTGCGTTAGGAAGATTAACCACCAAACCAAGGATTAATTAGAGAGGAGGTGGGGGTGGGGAGAGAAACCAGAGGTGGGGACACTAGTTTGGAGGCTCTTGTAATAGTTCAGGCAATAAGTAATGAAATTAAATAATAATAATAATAAACCTTTTATGTCCTCTGTGTAAAAGAGCAGACAGACAGCCCATCCCCAAATCGCTAAGCTAATCATTTAACCTTTGGAAGAATCCCCTTGTTGTCTATTCTGCCAAAATCCCACTTAATATTTGTCTTTGAAACTTCAGAAAGTTACATAATGTTTCCATGATCACACAAAAGGGAACACAAACACACACACACACACACACACACACACACACACACACACACACACACCATACCCCTGGGTCATCTTCTGAGCAGAGGGAGCAAATGACAAATGACCACATAGAATAAAAGAAAGCTGGGACTTTTCTATCTTGTCCTATGCTTTCTGCTTCCCCCACCTTTGCCTTCCCCCTCTTATGGGATCTTGTTTGATCAAAAGGTTTAAATGAGATTGAAATCAACAATTTTAATCCTTCTGAAGAACTGCAGGACATTAGACCCTACCATCTGCCTTGCTGCTGCCTCTTAAGATCTCTGGATTTCACCATCTGCTCTGTCTCCTTGACCTACAGTCCCTCAACATGTTAACAAATTAGGTTATATAGTTACTTCTGGGCCTTGTCATTCTCTGCACCCTTAGGTCTTAATCTAGGTCTTTCTGTCTACCCTTCAGCTGAGCTTTCTTTTCTGTGTTGTTTACCTCCATTAGAGTATAAGTTGACCATCTTTTTCTTTTTGTATCTTTAGTGATTATCACAATGCTTGGCACAAATGCTCATTCATTCATTTACTTTGGCTATGTTTATTCTCTTACATTGGAAACCTCATCCAACTCACAGTTCTATTAAATTTCACTCCATCACTGTTAATCAATTCGACAAACATTTATTAAGAGCCTACTTTGTAGAAGGCACTATGCTAGGTATTGAAGATTCAAAGAATGATAAAAACAATCCCTACCCTCACAGACCTTACCTTCTACTGGGATGTTGGGAAGAGAATGTAATATATTTACTGATAAGTATATACAAGATTATTTGGTTCAGGGAGAGCGCTGTCCACTAGGAGAGACAGAGATGTTCATGAAAGCAGTAGCACCTGAGTTGGGCCTCGAAAGAAAATAAAGATTCTGAAAGTCAAAGATGAGGAAGGAAAACATTCCAGGCACAGAGGAGAACTGGCATGAATGAATGCAGGCAGAAAATACAATGTCAAGTGTGGGGAGCAGCTGGTGACTAAGTTTATCTGAAAAGTCAAGTAGGTGAAGGGGAATAATAGGAAATAAGATAGAAAAGTAGATTGGAACCAGAATGTAGAAACCCCCTAAAGCTAGACTGAAGGAGTCAATAAAGGATTTTTACCAGCTACTTAGACAGACTGATACTGCAGGAAAATCATCTTGTCAATTATGAGGAGCAGGGATTGGAGAAAGGAGAATCAATATTTCAGGAAACCAATTAGAAGACTATTATGATAGTTCCAGTTATTACAACACTGCACAGGCAGTATGTTATCACTAATATCTATTCTCAAGCATCCTAGAGCACTTACTACTCTTGCAGTAATGGGATTGCCACATGGTACTTAAGAATTCATACCTATATGTATATTCACAGTGAGGTCCTCGGGATCTTTTGTCTTATTTCCTTATCTTTGGCTGAAAACAAAGACCTGAATTAAGGTGCTGTCAGTAGGAATGCCAAGAAGAAAATCAACAGAGAGACATTGCATTGGTAAAACCAATGGGACTTGGTGACTTAGCTCATGTGAAGAATGAGGGAGAGGAAAGAGTCAGATGATTGTAAGATTTGAATGTGCATGACCGTCATTGAGGTATCTTTTTAAGGAATGGAGATAAAAGAGAAGAAGGAAGGCCAGATAACCAAGAGAGCCTTGAAAACTATGGACTGATTTTATTATATACTTGGAAAGCAAGCTATATATAATAGAGATCTGTAGTTTCATGTACAATACTCTGTTCTACTATGTCTATACAAATGATCATTCTGTTTGGTGTTCATTAAGCTCAGGATTAAAATGAAAACTAACGACAGCAAGAATATGGGTAACTGATAAAATGGTAGTGACTTTAGGGAAATCAGAAGGAGAAACAGTTTTTATGGGAACTTTGTGGAATTTAAAGAATAGGAAAATCTTCTAAATACAAATCTCTCGTAGGTAACTAGAAATGTTATTATAGTGTTTCAAAGGTTAGAGATAGAGAAAAGGTGTGGGGAATTATCTTCAATGAAGTCATAATTAAATTCAAAGGAGAGAATTAGAGAAATGAGATAGTATAGAGGGCAGAGGACTGAATTTTGAGGAAATACAGGCATTTAAGGAAGCTAGAGGCTTAAAGACAGAGATAAAAGGAGAGCTCAGAGATAAAGAAATCAAGAGAAACAGTAAATAAAGTATCATGGAAACCTAGAGTTAAGAGATTATAAAAAAGGAGACAATGATTAACAGTGTAATAAAAGCAGCAGACAGGTCAGTAAAGGCTATTAAATTGGGCAAATTGAAAGTCAGTGGTGACCTTTGAGAAAGGTTTTATTTAGAGGTAGAAAAGCAATGGGGAAGTGACTTTAGACTATTCTTTTAAGTAGCAAAGAAATTTAACAGTGTAAAGACAAAGATAGGATTGTAGTACAAGGTATAGTAGTGTTAAGGATTTCATGTAATGGGGGGGAGGGGACAGTGGTGTTAGAATAAGGAAGAATTCAGCCCATTTAGAGGTAATGAGAGAAGCCAGAGGGGAGAGTGAAAGTGATCCTGAGAGTTTGAAGGAGAGGGAAGGAAGAAGGGAGGGAGAGAGGGAGAGAGATGGAGACAAACAAACAGAGACACAGAGAAAGAGAGACAGAAAGAGGCAGAGACAGACACACAGAGACACACAGAGAGACAGAGAAAAGGGGAGAGGGAGAAGGGGGGGGAGAAAATGGGATCATAGGGCCAAAAGTGAAAGCATTTAATGTTGATAAATGTTTAACAGCTCACAGTTTGACACTTTAAAATTTAATTTGCATTAATATTTTCTCCAACACTTTCTTAAATTTAGATAATAAATGAAACAATCAAGCCTTGTTCTTGATTTCTGGGGTGTAAATGCTTACACTGAATTTAATAATCTGTCACAAGAAGGAGAGTCACCTCATCCTCTGAGATGAGTTTGAAGCTGTGGAGGCTGGGAGTTGAAGTTTCCTCCATGGCATGATCTCAAACTTCTTACTAAAGTATTAGGTGAAATCATCAGCTGAGAGTTAAAAGGTCAGGCCTGGGGAAAACCAGGAAACTCAAGCTTGGGGCCAATGGCCCAAGTTAATCAAAAGAAGTACTATTTCTTAATCTTAATTTTTTGACTGCATGTTTGGTTCCATTTTGATAAATGTCAGTGCTCCTCTTACTAAGAGAATATTTGTAATTTGCCTTCTTAGAAACCTTTTAATATAATACTGAAATTATTTGTTTTGGGATATTGAGGTATTTACTTGCCTTAAAATAAGGGACGGATGAGATGATCTTTTAATTTCCATGATGCTATGATCTCATTTTGATTCCTCCAGAGGTTGCCCTTCAGCCTACTCCTGCAGTCACTTACCGTATAATTGGTGGCATTCTTGACTTCTATGTGTTCCTGGGAAATAATCCAGAGCAAGTTGTTCAGGAATACCTGGAGGTTAGTCTCCATTCAATCAGTAGTATTTTGTGATTGCTATTTGATAAATCATTTGATTTTTGCCACATGGAAAACAGAAAAAAAAAATATTTTGGTTTGTAAGCCTCCAGGATTTTGTTTTATATCATTCATCTACATCAGGCTAAGAGTTCTTAAGATTTAAGGACTTTGGGAAGTACATCTCAGTAACGTTCACTTGTTCACCTATTCATTCACATTCATCTATCTATTTATATGCAAAGTCATACCATAAATAAAACAGAAAAGCAAAGAAAAATAATTTTTAAAATTGTGGAGAAATTTATGACTAAACAAGTCATAAGATTCCAAAAGATAAACTGAATAATTTTGATAATATAAAATTGGATTCCAAAAGATAAACTGTATAATTTTGATAATATAAAATTGGAAAAGATTTTGTAAAAACAAAATCAATGCAGTTAAAATTAGAAGGAAAATGAATAACTGGGTGAGGGGAAATCTTTGCAGTAAGTTTCTCTGATAAAGACTTCATTTCTAAGATATATAAGGGAATGGATGCAAATAAATAAGAATAAGAACCATTCCCCAATAGAAAACTGGCAAAAGAATAAGAAAAGGTGATTTTCAAAGGAGGAAATCCTAGCTATCAATAGCATATGAAAGAATGCTCCAAATCACTAATAATTAGAGAAATAAAAATTCAAACAACTCTGAGATTCTGCCTCACATTTTTCAGATTTGAAAAGATGGCATAAAATAGAAAAATGACAATTTTTGGAGTGGCTAAGGAAGCATGCACTCTAATACACTGTTGGTGGAGACATGAATTAGTACAGCTATTATGGATATCAATTTGGAACTCTGCCCCTAGAAATCACCAAACTGTTTGTACCCTTTGACATGGTGATGCCATTAGCAAGCCTGCACTCTAAAGAGATTGAAAAAGAGAGAATAGAACCATGTTAATAGCACCTGCCTCCCAGATTGTCGTGAGGATCAAATGAGGTAATAATTGTAAATTGCTTGGCATAATGCCTGGGTCATACTAAGTGTGATATAATGTTAAGCTATTATAGTTGTGGAGGCAGCTAGGTGGCTCAAGAGATACATGCTGGCCCTGTAGTCAGGAAAAGATGGGGTCAAATCCAACCTCAGACAATTATTAGCCACGTGACCCTGGGCATTTAACTCTGACTCAGTTTCTCATCTGTGAAGTAATCTGGAAATAGAAACAGCAAACCACTCCAGTATCTTCACCAAGAAAACCCCAAATGAGGTTAAAGAGTTGGACGTAATTGAAAAGACAACAAAAAAATATAGCTGTTATTAAATGTACAAAAATATTTATAGCTGGTCTATTTATTTTAGTGAAGAACTAGAAATGGAGTGCCCATCAATTGAGTAATGGCTGAATCAAATATGGTGTATGAGTATAATGAAATATTATTTCATTACATTCACTACAAAATAGTGAAAGATATGGAACAACTTGAGAAGACTTGTATGAACTGATATTGAGGGAAGACAGACTAATTTATGGTATAAAAATGGTATTGTAAGGACAAACAATTTTGGAAGACTTTAAAGGTCTGATCAATGCAATGGCTGTTCATAACTTCGAAGTAGTGATGATGAAGCATGCTACCCATCATAGATACGTATGTTCCTTCTGCACCTTGATGGATTCGAGGTGCAGAAGATGTACATTTTCAGATGCAGCCAATGTGAAAATTTGTTTTGCTCAACTATGCCTATTTGTTAAACTTTTTTTCAATTTGGAGTTGAGGAACTGTGAAGAGGAGGGAGGTTAGTAACATTAAGTTCTCCCCAAAGAAAGAAAAGGGAAAAAAAAGGGTCATTGAAACATGAAATGCAGAGAAGAAGACAGAAAGAATGCTGAAAGGAAACATAAGCAGGGCAGCATTGAAAGCTATATGCTGAATTTATTATATATATATATATATTTCATATAATATTGTTAGTTATTAAATATAGTATCATATAATTAAAAGAAAGTCAAGCTGTATATAATACAGATTTGTAGTTTTTTGTACAGTCTTCTTTTTCTGTTCTTTGTATGTGGAAATGCTACATATACGTTCATATATATATATATATATATATATATATATATAAATTTAGTATGTCAAATAGCTTATGAAACAGTGGAAGAGGTAAGATGCACACGGATAACTACCATAAATAAGTAGTTTATGACAAGTACCATAACAAAAGTACAAATTCTATAGGAATTCAATAGAGAAGTCACTCTTGTCACAGTGCTAGCACATAGTAGGTGCTTAATAGATGCTCAGTGATTGATATCATTATCATCATGCTGGAGAGAACTACATCCTCAGAAGGGAATATATAAAACAGAAACTTGTTGGTAACAATTTCTATTCAACTGGGCACTTTTCTAGAATTTTGCCTGAAGAAATGTGGATCACCGGACTCTCCCTATTTTTGAGCCAAACTATACTACTCACTATTCCCATCTGTGCTGTTACTTATATTTTCCCTTAGCCTGTGAATTCACGTCCTTTGTAATACCCCTTCATCACCTACCCCCTCACTACCTGCTGAATTTCTCCCTATCCTTTAAAATTCACTTCAAATGTCATGAAACCTTCCTCCTTGCATAGTCAATAATGACCTTGGACCTCACCTACCACCATTTGTTTCTCTCTTAATACGTATCATGTACTTTTTTTTTATTATAATTATGCACAATTTGTATATGTGTAATGGTCCCTAAGTTCCACTGGGGCAAGAACCACTAATTTCTTATCTAATTTTTGCATGCCTTCCCACACCTAGCACAGTTTTCTAGTAAAAGATTAATAAATGTTTATTGAATTAGCAGTTATTGCTTCTCAAACTATGTGAACTTGAGGTTTCTATATGATCTGTCTCAGTGTTTTCTCTACATTTCCATTACTTTTTGGTCATTGCTATAGAAGGACTACATAGCTGCGAAGTAAAGGCTGATAGGAAATGTAGCATTTCATGTAGAAACCCTTACAATTCTGAAAGCATTCTAAAATGGAGATAAGTTTTCCAATATTGGATAAGTAGATGTCAAACACTGGTTTTCTAGGTCCTTGTCTATTTCTTTCAGTTCATTGGACGACCGTTCTTGCCTCCGTACTGGAGTCTTGGCTTCCAGCTCAGTCGTAGGGATTATGGAGGCATTAAAGGACTGGAATCTGTTGTCAACAGAACACGTGCTGTTAGGATACCTTATGTAAGTGGGGACTCTGACCTTCTCAGCCCCTGACTATGAGGCTTCACTTGTCAGTGACTCCAGAACCCATTTGACATCAGAAAGGGCTCTCTAGACCTTGCCATGTCATATTTGCACATCAGAAATCTCTCTGCACATATTCTCTAGTGGAGGACTCACCTGCTCCATAGTTTCAGTAGGAGTTACTCAGGCTAGCACTTGTTAAAAATGAAATGATCATAGTAACATCACCCTAGATGTTCAACAATGGAGTAAACTAGGATGTTGAAAGGTCTCAAGGTCATACCTGTGTCAGTCAAGGAATGTTTATCCCAGAGAAAAGAAGACTTAAATGAGGATATGATAATTCACATGTTTAAAAGGCCAGTGGATCAATGTGGAAGATGAATTTTGCTAGTTCTGCCTCAAAGGACAAAACAAGTAGCAATGGGTAGAAGTTGCATAGAATGACAGATTTATGTTTATTATAAGGAAAACCTTGCTGGTGATTAGAGCTACTTAAGAGTGGTATGGAGTCTCTAGGGGACTACTAAGTTATCTACTCTTAGAAGCATTTAAGCAAAGACCGAACAACAACTTTGCAGGTAGATTGCAGACAGGGATCTCATTCAGGTATGGATTGGGCTAGCTTGCTTTTGAAATCTCTTCCCTTTCTCAGATTTTCTGAAAAGAACTGAGACATGCATAGACAGACTAGTTTGTCCATCTGTTTTTCTAGTTTTCCTGGATTCTGGTCAGCCTCTCCCTCCAAACCCAAGTGAACTTTGTCTTGGAATGCTTTAGTATTGCCTGATGTTTATGGTGGCCAATGTCCAAGTTCAAATCAAAAAACAAGAAGTAATTGGTCTGTATCTGATAATCACTTTCTGGAAGGGAATCAAGGAAACAGCCTGAGAAGCAAGGCATGTACAGAAATAATGCTTGCTTAAAATCAGTGGGAAAAAATTAACAAAGGAGATAGCTTTGGTATTTAGTATATGATAACAAAGTTTTATCAGCTGAGAATCAGTGAGGGAAGGCAGTCCAATGGACTTTCCCCTGTGCTGCACTCTGGATGTGGGATCATCTTCAACTCCCTCATTTTACAGATAATGACACCTAGTGAGGGTGGTGAAACAACTTGCCTAGGGTCACATAGTGACAGAGGCAAGGTCTGAATTCATGTCTTCTGGCCCTCTTTGGACAGTACCAGGTTACTTCTCTACTAGTTCTACATGATCCCAGGAAAAACCAGGTTGAAGCTTAGAAGGAAAAAGTCTTTCCTGAGGTGTGTGAGTATAACAGGAAGCAGGTCTTAATTTCTTTCAGTTTAATAAGCTATTGAGTGCACAGGGAAAACCAAATCCCCGTGGAAGCTACTGAGTATTACTTTCTATAAGTTAGCAGCTATTTGAAATGGCTAAATTATCATTCAGTTCCCTCCTAGTCTATATTGGGTTTAATGCTTCTGAGACCTGAGTTACCAGCTCCCTGGTACTAAGTGGGAAGCTAAAGGGTAGGTGTATGATCAAAATGCTCTGCATGCTTGTATCAACAAGTATACAAGAGTATACTCATCAGTAGGGTTTGACTTTTTGTGAACCCTAGTCCATGGAATTCTCTTGACAAAATTGCTGGAATGGTTTACTTCTAAAGAGTGTCCCCATTTTGTGGTTGAGGAACTGAGGCAAATAAGGGCTAAGTCACTTGTCCACCATCACAGAGCTATTAAGTGTCTGAGGCCAGATTTGACCTCAAGTCTTCCTGATTCTAAATCTCGTACTTGGAGTTATGGCTAGCTGTGTGATCCTGGGCAGATCACTTATGTTCTCAGTTTCTTCATCTGTAAAATGGGAGGGTTAGAATTATTGATTTCCAAAGTTCCTTGTAGCTCTAACTCCACCACTGTGTGATTCTTGAAGCTTGAGAGAGAATAACTGTAGCTGAGGTTCTGGGAAAAACAAGGCAAATTCAGTCAATGTTGCTCATTGGCCCAGTGACGTTGTTCATGAAGCTGTGATTGTGTTTCCAGGATGTCCAGTACTCTGACATAGACTACATGGAGGAGAAGAAGGACTTTACTTATGACAAAGAGATTTTTAATGGCCTTGATCAGTTTACTGAAGACTTGCACAGAAATGGGCAGAGATATGTCATTATCCTGGTATGGACAAATCTTTTCCCTGCTATTCCTTCCAAAGCTTGGAAGGGTCTCTCAGTCATAATTGCATTTCTGTGTTTATTAGAATCCTGGCATCTCCAAAAACATTACCTATGGTCCCTACGAGAGGGGAAGCAGAAGGAGAATCTGGGTTTCTGGAGCCAATGGGCCCATCGTTGGGGAGGTAAAAAACTTCTGTGGAAAATCATGGAATTGTCATGATACTGCCTTGGAGTTCAGGCTTTAGAGGGAAGGGAAGGGAAGGCAGTAATAGTTTAGTTGTTGTGCCCAGAGTTCTCAATTATTTTATCAGTAAGTACTTTAATACTATGAACATCCATGGTTTCAGTAGGGTCAACTGTGTGCTGTTCTGCTTCGAGAGAAATGGGATAGAGGATCTCTCTGACTTGCTTTGAAGCCAGTGGTTTAGAATTTTCTCTTCCTGGGAAGGAAGTCACCAAGAAAGCCATAGGAAAAAAGAAGTACCATCACAACACCTGCCTATAGTTTCTCAACAAATAATACTCTTGTACAAATAAGACTCTTGTCTATGCTATGCCATGAATTCCCCACAGATGATGCACCCAATGTATTGGAAGCTTTCTTGTTCTAAAAGTATTTGGGTGATTTCACTTGGAGGTTTCCTTTTATTCTTTCTGGTTGATTGACTGAGTCCTTTTCTGGTCACATATCTCCTTATTATTATATTTTGTTGCTTCTTTATACCCAACTTATCATTGGTAATATAACACAAATGGAAAAAAAATTAAAATAAAAGCACAGGCACTTTTCAGTATGTTAAACTGATTTTTTTACCCCAACTGATCTGAAAAAGTTAAGTCTTTGCTCAACCTGAAAAGATTTTATATTCCCAAAGAATTTGCATTATGCATATGTGAAAGATCATGAGGTTACCAAAGTCAGTGATTACTTTTTCCTTTTACATCATTCAGTTTCCATTCCTCCATTTTTAAAAACTATTTATGGTCTAAAGTAAGAGTTCTTAAGCTTTTTTGTGTGTGTGTGATGAATCCCTTTGGAAATCTGATGAAGTCTCTTAAAAGAATTAAATAAAATATGTAAGATTACAAAGAAAATCAATTATATTAAAATACCAAAAATATTGGGGGAAAATAATTTCACAGACTTCAAGTTAAGACTCTCTGATGCAAAATCACTATTCTATGCTTGGATCACTGTGGATAAGAAATAATTAGTTCACATTTGAAAGAAATTATTGAACTAACTGCCATACTGATGATCATTTATTTCTTCCTTTTCTGTAGGTGTGGCCAGGACCTGCTGTTTTTCCTGATTACACTAACCCACAGGGCACTCAGTGGTGGATTGATGAGTTGGTGCAGTTTCATGAAGAACTGAATTTTGATGGAATCTGGATTGTGAGTCAATTTTACCAGTGTCTAAGCTTGTTTTGGAAATGGAACAATTTTTTTGAATTTGAGAAGCACCTAGGTTTCTTTTTGGTGATGATGTTATCACTCAACAGAGTGAGTGATGAGTCATGTATGTACTTAAAGCTGAGCTCCATGGCAACCAATTTTTGAAGAAAGCCTGAAAAACTGAGTTCAAATGCTATCTCTGGATTAATTTTCTGGGTGATCTTGAGTGTATTGCTTTACTTCTTTGGGCCTCTGTTTCCTTACTTGGAAAATAAAGACGATGGATGGGCTGGGATGATCTGAAATATCCCTTTCAGTTCTAGTAGTCTATGATTTACAGCTCCTGTACTCATAACTTGTGGCACTTACAGTAGCATCAACATGTTCTTTGAAAATGATTAAAACCAAGAAAGGGTGACTTAGCAAGTATATAAATCCTAATAGAAGGTTAAAATTTTAAGGACACATGTTGACATGGGCTAGGCTAGATGTGGTTCTACACCCAGAGAAATGGGAAAGCCGATCTCTTCAAGTCATTTTGAGGTCAGTAGTTTAGGATTTTCTCTTCCTGAGAAGGAAGCCACGGAATAGAGAGAAAAAGGAAATTGTTGTGTGTAAGAATCTGAGTCCAGATTTGAAGTTGAAGAAGATTCTGATTCGAGGCCCGGCAGTTTATCTGTTGTAGTCTAGAGGTTCTGGGAACTCCAAAATTCTAGGGCAAAAGGCATGGGTCTGCCTTGAAAGAATTATACTCAAGCCTTCTTTCAAGTTTTATTAAAACACCAATTGGGGTGGCAGAGATTCTAAGAATCTACACATTTGGTAGATGATACTGGTATAGGGGGAAAAGACTTGTGGGAACATTTGGGTGGGATCTAGGAGTGGCCAATAGGCTGGTTACAGAGAAGGGGTCTAGATGGAATTAAGGGTAGGAAATAACTGGGGGTGGTCCAGAGATAATAGACAAGAAGGGCTGGTCTAGGTCAGAGGTAACAGAGAATTGAAGGTTAGGGCAGGGTCAACCACGATGAAAGGACAGTTGAAAGGATTATTTTGGAATGTGTGAATGCCAGGGACTGGACCACTATGGGAAAGGTCAGGGGAAGTTCAAAGAAGGAGAGGGTTCCATGGCCCATGCCCCGTTATTTCCACTGATTCATCTAGTTGCTCCTCTTAAAAATGCTCGACAAAACTAATGCAGTTATGTTATGATCTTTTAGCATTTCTCAAAGTATGTTATTGAAAAAATCAACTCATTAATAAAAGTAGTTCTGAAATGATAGATTGTAAAGAGATATTAGTGATATTCTAGTCCAAACTCCACATTTTACAGATGATGAAACTGAGGCACAGGTATGTCAAGTGACTTATCTAAGGCCATGTATCTATTTTGTAGCTGAAGCAGATTACTTATTTTCATTCAGTAAGTCATCATAGCCTAACCTGGAAAGTTTCTCAAGTTTTGTTTTTAAAATGCATTTTGTAAATAAACAACTCCAATATGACCTCTGGAGAAAAAGGGCTACATGAGTTTTATACTAACTAAAAAAAGAAAAAAGGCTTCAATGAAGTCTTTCAACTCTTACATTAATGACCTTTATGCCACACTGAATTTTTTTTAAAAAAATTTCCTCCTTTTTGTTTTGTATCCCCGAAGGATATGAATGAAGTGTCCAACTTTTTAAATAATGAATCACTGTGTGAACCCAACTACTTGAACAACCCGTCATTTGTTCCCAGTAAGTGCAACCATGACTGCTGTCAATATGAAAAATGTTGAAAGAAAATGCTGGAATATTCAGTGTGATGGAAGTTGAGCACAATGTTCCACTGATGACCAAGGTTTTCCTTACAGAGGCGAAAGCTCAGGAGAGCGTCTCCTTGCTTTCACTGGGTCTCTTGTTACATTTTTCCTTTCCAGATCTGTTTGCATGCTTATAAGCTTCTGGTCAAAACAGTTTAGATCATGTCTCCCATAGCTCTGCCTCTAGGGATCCTAATTATTTAAAATAGCATGTAAAGATAAATAGGTAAATGTATGTATGTATATATATACATATATACAGATGTTTATATACACACATGTATACATGTACATCTGTATACTCCCCCCCTACATGCACATTCCCTCTTTTTCTCTCCCTCTCATTTCTTCTCTTTTGAGTTTGACTATAGCTTTTCTCATCAGACGACTAGCCAACTCTTTCTAGGCAAATATATCTTATTCTGTTTCTGAATCCTTTTCTTAATGGAGACTACCATGTTTTCTTTTCTTTTTTCTTTATTTTTGTTCTGAATTTAAACACTGAAACAGAGCATTTCCATACATACAAATCAGAAAGATGATTCTACTTTATGTAAAAGTGCAAATTTGCATTTTATACTGCATATAGCATGTAAGTATATACTATATTCAAACTATACTTTCAAAACTGTTTTAGCTAGTCTGTGCTTCCTTTCTGAACTTTCTGTTTTCTTCTGTGAATTATAAAAGATTACATTGGTTCATATTTTTTTGCTTTTTTGTTTCCTTTGGTATCACTATTGTCAACACATACATGCTGATGCTTTGCCAACAGTAAACTTGGGTCAAAAACAAGCAAAGTAGATGTTGGAAGAGAATCGATGTAGGAAGAGTATGTCCTAGGAGTTTAATTACTGACATCTTCCCCTATAGGAATCTTGGACAGACGACTGTTTGCACAGACTCTGTGCATGGATGCCGAACAGTTTTGGGGTCTGCATTATGATGTCCATAGTTTATATGGCTACTCTATGACAATTGCGACAGCAAAGTAAGAAGTTCCTTTTTTCTTCCCCTGCATCTTCAGTTGTAGGAAAACACTTTTATTTTCTTTAAAAAAAAATTTTTATCTTGACCTTAAACAAACGCTAATATATCTTTCCATATACAAAGTAGAATACTTTGAGGATTGTACATGAAACTATAAATCTCTGTTTTATGTCACTTGCTTTTTAGAAAAAAAAACTTTTTATAAGAATTCAACATGTTACTTACAAAACAATCTAACTTTCTTTTTTGAACTTCATTCTGTCCTCTGTATTTTAAAATAAGTTGTTTTATTGGCCCTTCTTTTTCTAAATTTTCTTCTTTTTCCTATCTTTTGCCAATACTGTTATTACCTTCTGCTCCTGATTAGCCCTCATTTAAAAACAGAAGATAATTAAAAAGTCCTCATAATAAAAGTCCTCATGAATAAGTATGGTAAGGTAGAAAAAATTAATACAGCGTCCATGTCTAAAAATGTATGTCTCTTTCTGTATATTTGTACATTTTTCCTCTGCTAGGAACTAGTTAAAATGTTTCATTGTAAGTCTTCTGGTGGACCTTTGCTTTCATTATACTTCTTAAATTTTTGAAATTGTTTTTCTTTATGATGTTACTGTTCCTATATTCATCATTCTCCTGGTTCTGCTCACTTCTGTTTGCATCATTTCATACTACTTGCTATTCTCTGAAATCATCTTTCATAACTTTTTATGGAGCAGTAGTATTGTATAACATTTGTACACAATTTGTTTAGTTATTTCCTAATTCACGAGTACCCTCTCAGTTTCCAGTTCTTTTCTTTTTCTGTTTTTTTTTTTACTCCCTTTCAAGTTCAGGAAGTTTCTTTTGCTTCTGAAATATTAGATATATTGTTCTCCAGTAATATCCTCCTTTTTAGTCCCACTCTCTTTGTCCTTGCCTGTTTCCCTGTTGAGTTTGATATATTTTTACAATAAACTCTTTGCGTTTATATGGGCACATGTTTGTGTTCAACCGTTCTTTAAATGTTTCAGATAAGAGTGAGAATTATCTTCTCACCCCTTCCTCCAGGGTTGTATACTCTTCATTCAATACACTTATGAGAATCCTCATGCTTTCTACAATAGTATATTCATTTTATAATCCCTTTTCTTTTCCCTCTTAAAAACCTTAGACTAGAACTAAGCTAGCTCCATTTCTCTTTTTCTTCAATAACTCCTTTAATAGCATTGGAAGACAATAAGGTTCTGAAGGAATAGGTTTCTTTTTCCTTCTCTATTAGAATGTTAGCACTTGCTTCTCATACAGCCCTTTCCAATTGATCAAATACATTTACTTCTCTGAATTTCTTTTGATTATTGTGTTTACATTTCATAGTTCTTACTCAGACCTGGTTTTTCATCTGGTGTTCTTGAAAATCTTTTATTTCATTAAGGATTTATTTTTACCCTGTAGGATTTTACTCAGTTCGTCAAGGTAAATTATTCTTGATGGTAAGCCCACATTTTTTGTTTTTTAGAACATTATATTTCCAGATCTCCTCTGGTTTCTTCTAGAAACTGCCAGGTTTTGAGTTGTTCTGAGATCTCTTGATGCTTGAACGTCTTATTTCTGAATGTTTGCATTATTTTTTTCTTGGACCCGAAAACTCTAGATTTTAGCTATGATTTTCCTAGGAGCTTTCCTTTTGAGGTTTCTTTCAGGGAGTGTTTGGGGGATTCTTCCTCTTTTCACTTTACAATAGGAAATGTTGGCCTTTTTAAGCAAAGCTTTTTCCAGGTTCTCACTTTCAGTGAGGCAACACCCATTCAGTGAATAGGCTTCTTTAAGAAGCAAATCAAGGAATGCCTCTTTAATTAAAAAAAAAGTCAAACTGGAAGAAGAAGACCCTCAGGATTGCTGGCCAAAAGACAAACAGTTACTATTTGCATTCACTTTGAGCCAGGAGGGCCCAAGAAATAACCATTAAGTGGTCCTTGGGCAGGGCAATTGATGAGATATAGAGTGAATTGGGTTTAAGGTTTGGTCTTTTATAAAGAAATCGAGCCAGTAAATGCCAAATTAACTAGGTAGATTTTGGTCATCAAAATTTACCCTTCTTTGGGCAGAACACCCACCTTGGCAGAGGGGGAAAAGAGAGAAGAGAAGAGAGGAGAGAAGAGGAAAGAATGCTATATCTCTATCTCTCTATATCTCTATTTTCTGTATTTCAGAGAAGACAGTGTACTACTTATACTAGGATAAATGTGGATATATTTACCATCACAGCGTCACATACTTATTCTAGGGAAACATTCAGAAATAGCTCCAATTGAAGAATCTAGCTTTCTTCAAACTTGATTTCTGAAAGTGCAAGACATACGACAACTTTGACACTTCCCACCCACAGTAAGAGAGTTCTGAATTCACAGCTCTTCAGTAACCCAGATGTCTTTCCTTTCCAGAGCCATGGAAAGCATTTTTTCTAAAAAGAGAAGCTTCATCTTGACCCGATCAACCTTTGCCGGGTCAGGCAAGTTTGCAGCCCATTCGCTAGGGGATAATGAAGCCACTTGGAACGACCTCCAATGGTCCATTCCCAGTATTCTTGAGTTCAACCTTTTTGGTATCCCTATGGTAAGGTCCAATTTTCTACTAGAAAAAAAGAAACAAACATTCCTAGAGGGAGATTCTTTTTGATTTTGGAAGGGGAAGGTAACGCAATTGAGGTTAAGTGACTCGCCCAAGTTACATAACTAGTAAATGTCAAATGTCTGAGTCCAAATTAGAACTCAGGTTCTCCTGACTCCAGGGCCTGTGTTCTATTCTTTGTGCTACCTAGTTGCCCCAGGGAGATTATTATTTTCTTTTTTTTTTAAATTTAATTTATTTGTTTTCAGTTTTCAACAATAACTTCCATAAGTTTTAAATTTCCTCCCCTCCTTCCTTGAGATGGCATGCAATCTTATATGAATTCTGCACATACATTCTTATTAAATACATTTTCACATTTGTCATGTTGCATAGAAGAATTAAAATGAATGGAAAAAACCATGAGAAAAACCAAACCAAAACAAAATGTAAAACTAGAGAAAATAGTTTGCTTCATTCTGTGTTCCAATTCCATAGTTCTTTCTCTGGTTGTGGATGGCATTTTGCTTCAAGTCCTTTGGAAATGTTTTACATCCTTACATTGCTGTGAAGGACTAAGTCTATCAGAAACAGTCTTCACACACTGTGGCGGTTACTGTGTATAATGTTCTCCTGGTTCTGCTCATTTCACTCAGCCCAGGGAGATTCTTTCTGTCTCTTTAACACTTGTGGTTGGTAACTCTGGGAGAAACTAACACCTAAAGATCAAATGACCCATCAGAAATTTGCCTTGCTGGAGAAAAAAAATCGCATCCTCCTGTTCAGCCAGCTTTTAAAGGTAGAACAGTAAATCTAGAGTCTAGATTGCTCTTCTTTGTAGCTTGGAAAGGGAAAGAGGCTACAGGAGTAATATATTAAAAAATTTCCATCAGGAAAGCCTTGGAAAAAGAAGGTGGGAAGGAGGCATTGGGAATTGAAGTTAAAATGTGTTTTTTTAAATAGAAAGATGATATCCATTCCATTATTACTCCCCTCCATTCTGTATTATAGTTATTTACTTTTATTTATATATTATTTCCTGTACCATCATAGCATGAAAGAGTGAACAGAAACTGGTCTTAGAAAGAGGAAGTTATTTGACTTAAACGGATTCTGTGAATTAAGGCAAGTCACTTAATCTCTCAGTGCTTAGGGTACCTCTCTAAGACGTGTGTTGCAGTCAAAGCACCATCCTGCTTTGGTATCTCATCCAACAGGCCTCTAGATAAATAGCATTATAGCTATCTAGTCCATGTTCTGATTGCTTCTTAAGTAGGTCTGTCTTTATGCTCGTGATCTCCATGCATCCCATCTTGTCATTAGCCAAGGAACTTTCAAAAGAAACATTATTCTCTTCCTTATCAGGATCTTCCCCTGAAATTGTCCCCATGTTGGGAACACAAGTCAAAAGTTGGGATCTGTACCTTTTTCCAGGTGGGTGCAAACATTTGTGGCTTTGCCTCCAATACCTCAGAGGAGCTGTGTAGGCGCTGGATGCAGTTGGGAGCCTTCTATCCATTGTCCAGAAATCATAATGGCCCAGGTTTTATGGTAAGACCCCCAGATGACAAGGCCATTATTAGCTCTCAGAGGAGGTGTCAGTTGATTCACAGGTTTCTCCAGTGGCAGAGCAGCATATCCTGGTGCTTGGGTGGAATTCCCAGTTCCCATAGAAAGAAAAAAGAAAGGGCTACAAACAAGAGATTTTAGATTGACCCACTTGAGTTCTGCAAAACCATCAATCAAAGTTTGAAGACACTGATCAATGTCTCTAGTTGTGCTATTATAGGTGCCACAAGCTTAGAAAATAACAAATGGATTGGCTTCTACTGTCTCTTGTCTCTGGGTAAAATAAAGAGGATGGTTTATAGGCATTGGACACTGATGATAGGGCTATAAAAAATAGAGCTGGGAAGTCTTGGAAAACCTAGCTAAAGGAGACACTAATACTGTCAGCTCGTATCACTTTCTCTTATTTTCCTTACCCTACCTGCTAATCCCTCCCACTACTCTCTTCCTTTCTTTCTCTTCCTTCCTTCCTTCTTTTTCTTCTTTCATACTTTTTCTTCCTTCCTTCCTTCCTTCCTTCCTTCCTTCCTTCCTTCCTTCCTGTCTCTTTCTCCCACCCTCCCTCTCTCTTTCCCTTCCTCCTTTCCTTGTATTCATTTTGAAGAGAAACTTACAGATTTACATCATCAGAACGTAGGCTCCATGAGAACAGAGACTTTTTCACATTTGTTTTTGTATTCCCAGTGCCTAGAATAGTGCTTAGTGCATAGTAAGTGCTTAATAAATATTCATTCATTAAACTCTAGAGGATGCAAAAATGAAAAATGACATATATCTTACCCTCACAGAGTTTATGATATAACTAAAGGGAAGAGTGATGATGGGAAAGATGTTATCTATAAACAAACAACTGTGACACTAAGAAGAGGGGGAAAAGGAGAGATCCAGACGAGAGATTCTAGGAATACTTGAAGAGGAAAAGATGACTTTCAGTGGGTGGGTTCTCTTTTTGCTATTAAGCCATTAGTCCTTTTGCAGTCAGGGTTGACATAAAGGAGGGAAGTCTGAGAGTGGATGGGAGGGAGCAGGTCCTATTCTGTAGCTCAATCCAAAGTAAAGGTTCAAGGTTTTGGAAAAAGTGAGTGGTAGCTCTCACAAGAGAGGAAGAGGAAGCAAAATTGCTGTTCAGCCTTGACTAAGGAATTACTAGGATTCTACAACTAGAACATTAAGAAAGTCAGTCTCTCTCTCCATATAGGGAGATTTTATTGTTCTTATATAAATAATAAATAAGTCTCCGCTGCCTATTTCAGTTAGGTGTGTATGCTCTGTGTTTTATGTACTTGAGAGATAGAAGACATGGTAAAGAATCAAAGTGATTGTTGCCCTTGGAAAAGCTTACAATCTGAAAGGAAAGGTAAGGGCAGTAAAAAGTCAAGAGAAGTAGGACCTGTAGATTTGTGTAAGTACATTGATGGAGAAGTAGATGAATGAAGTATTTTACTTATAGGAAAAAAGGATAGTTAATCTAGTAAGAATCCTTGGACTAGATGTGACCTTAGACTGTAATGTAAATGACTAAGCAGTTATTTTGTGTTTTTTCTCCCTTATCCCCAGGACCAAGATCCTGCTGCATTTGGAATAAACTCTATTCTTTTGAATTCTGCCAGATACTACCTGAATATTCGCTACAATCTTCTGCCTTACCTCTATACCCTCTTCTTTAGAGCTCACACCCGGGGGGACACAGTGGCCCGGCCTCTGGTCCATGAGTAAGCTCCCTAATCTCTTACTACTGCCTTCAGAATCATAACTTTAGCTTATGATCTTGTTAACGCGTGATCTGGGGTTAATTCTGGTTGTAGGAAAAATCATGTTTATTTCCATACCCCCAGGTTCTACCAGGATTCACAGACATGGAAAATACATCAGCAATTCCTCTGGGGGCCTGCCCTGCTCATCACACCAGTTCTATATCCAGTAAGTTTTTTGCATGCTATGTGATATTAAGGGGTTCAGACAGGGCACCACACTGTCTTGCAATCCATCTATCCCTTCATGGTGAACTTCAGTGGATACTGAATACCAAGAATATGACATTAGTAGAGGCTTTGTACATCTTTACGTGCTGACAATAGTGAATACTCTTGTGTCCATGAGGCAAAGGAAGAGTTCCTTGTTATCTTCCAGCTCTAATAAATAAATATCTAATAAGTCTATCACTCTGGGATGTGCAACTATAGTAAGGAGTGGTAGTAGAGAGTGTTGAGAGTTGGGAGGGCATAGTGGAGAGAGAGAGAGAGAGAGAGAGAGAGAGATTCGTCTTAATTGTTTGCAGAAGAAGAGGCAGCAGTATGATGCCTATGCTTAATGGGAGGGGGATTGAGACCAGGAATGGGTAAGAGCAGGTGTAGAAACCCACCTAAGGTGAAAACTTTTCTGCCAATGATCCATGAGCATATTTAGAGTGCATGTGATATACCAAATAATAATGTCATAGAGCAGTTCATAACATTGTTTCAATCACACTGAGATGTCAGTCAGTTGGCATCATTGCCTGAGGATGCTGTCTTATGTCCTTACATCTGATGTCTAACAGCATTGATGTTAGATGTTACTTTTTTCCCGCTGTCCTAGGGTGTGGACCGAGTAACAGCATATATCCCTGACGCCATCTGGTATGACTATGACACAGTAAGTAAGGACAGTCCCTTACTACTAAGTATACTGCCTTGCTATAAGGGGGTTTAAGGGGGTTGGGATAATGTAAGTTATTATTTTTTCTGAAAAATAAAAATAAAAAATATATTTAATCACATTGATCATACTACTATTTTTTTGTTGATTAGGTAATTCTTTTTATGAGGAATATAGTTCTACTTTATTTTGAAAACAATTTGGAAAGTAGAATCATTTTCATATAAAGCTCTTTACAGCCAACCTACTTAAAATGCACAGGTGAGAAGTAGGATAGAGAAGTGCATGATTTCTAAACTCCATTTCAGATCCAATATTCCAGAAGTTTATGTTTCTAAGATCTGTAACTTAAATCAGAGAAATATAATCAGACCAGACAATGTCTGAAATGATTTCCAGTTCTAAAAGTCTGTGATTCTGAAAAGCCATTTATTACTAACCACTAACTACTAACTGACTACTCCTGGGGTGACTTAATGAACTATTTTCTTCTTTTCACTTAGAATGTAGCAATTCCACAGAGAAAGGAATGGGTGAAGATGTTACTTCCTGGGGACAAGATAGGACTTCACCTTCGAGGGGGCTACATTTTTCCCACACAGGAGCCAGCTGAGACCACAGAGGCCAGGTATGCTGCGAGCCTGAGAGCATAATCCTAATATCTGTTTTGTTTTCAGAGAGCCTTCATCAGGTAAGGTATCACGGAGAAGGGCATGGTGTGGTTTAGGATTTGGGAAGACAGCAACAGGAAGACCCAGAGTAGTATCTCTGTTATTTAAGTTTTTCATCCAAAATGTGTAAATACGAAACTCACCATTCTCATTTTCCAGGGAAAGTCAATTTGCATGTGGTGTTCTCATCCCCATTCAGAGAGGGGAAAATCTTTTTCCCATCTCAAACTAATTCTCTCATTCATTCACATTCAGGATTTAACTTACACATAGAACTTTACTTTATCATTAGCATTGTATATAATGAAAATAGTATTGAACTAGGAGTCAAAAGACCTGGGCACTTACTACCCAGGTCTTGCCCACCTTTGACATCTAATGGTTATGTGACACTGGATAAGTTCTCTCAGGTTCTAGCTATGAGCCTCAGTTTCCTGGTCTACAAAATGATTTTCATCTAAAATGTGTTCTTAGAAGGACTCTCAAGAGCATCTGTCCCTGGGGCCCTTACTCTGGAAATTTGATTTGTGTCTTTCTCTGTCGAAGTCTAATTATATCTATTCTCACAGCCGTAAAAATCCCCTGGGACTCATCATTGCCCTGGATGACAAAAAGGAAGCAAAGGGAGAACTGTTTTGGGATGATGGTGAAACCAGAGGTAAATTTATATCAGATGACTTCTTAGATGTCATCCCTGCCCTCTTCCTTCATAATTATTTGGGCAGGAGTGCTATAGTACACAGAAAACTCCTATGGGATAATTCATTGTGAAGTTTTCATCATCATCATTAATTTTGTATTTTAATAGCTCCAATGACTATTGCTAAATTGCTCTCATGAGATGGAGTCATACTAGCAAAATGCACTGGCAGGATTTATTATTTCTTGTTTTCATTACAATTGTGTTTCTTTACTATCATAAAAATAAGTATGCAAAAATATTTACAAAGTGTACAAAAAATGATTATCCTAGAGTTTAGGGAATGGAATAAATCCATCTAGGTTTAAAAGAAGGCAGACTTTTAGAAAATTAAGAATTGAAGAAATGTAACACCCATCCTTGGCTCTGTTGGAAGTATGTACTCTGGTTTTTGTGTTTTCATTATGATACCACTTAGTGTGAGTGGAGAGGCAGTTCAAGTTTGAGGCTTGATAGATTATCCTAACCATTTCTATAACTAAACTGAAGCTAAAAGGAGTATCAGCAACTAGTCTAGAGTTGAAAACTCTTATTAATAATTTAATTTATATGACATCATGTATCAGTAAGGACTCCAACATACACAGGAGAGTCTGCTGTACAGGTTCTTAGATCTGCTTTTCTAAAAGGAAAGTAATTTTTGAGGGGTCAATAATCTACTTTAATCAAGCACATATATCATTCACTTAGTTTAGGGAAAGAGTCAGCACCCTGAACTTCAAAGAAAATACAAAGAGAGAAACAAAGATCAACCAAAAGACAAAGCTTCCAACCATCTGACTGTAAGCAATACATACACCACAGATCAACAGATAGATCCAACTGTCTGACCATACATACATAGTTACCAGAAAGAGAAACACCAACATCTGGGTTTTCAAAGTTGGGGGGCTCCTTAGCAGCCCTCATCTGGCCAAACAAAGACTTCCAATGAGTAAGCCCCAAAATAAAACCTCATCTCAGAGTATTTATATACTTTTCAGAACCAGAGTACATCACAACCCTGGAAAATCGGTACCTCATTAGAAAACAAAAGATGTCGGTCTCCCCTAATCAAGCTTCCCTAAATAGGCAGGCCCATCAATGAGTGGGAAAGATCTTTAACTCTCATTGGCATTGTGCATCAAAATAGACAATGTGACTAATTCTCCCCCTTTAACTTCCCCACCTCACAAAACTGAACTAAGTAATGGTTAACGTCATTATATTTATTAATTTTAATTAGTTATTTTTATTAAGAGCTGGCAGTATCCTAAAGGTTAATTGTTGGAAGTTTCTGATTTAAATATATATATATATATATATATATATATATATATATATATATATATATATATATGTGTGTGTGTGTGTGTGTGTGTGTGTGTGTGTGTAAACAGGACCCAGTATATCCTTTTTCCAGGCCCAATAATTAAATATAAATTTGCTCTGATATATGCACATACACATATGCATTTTCTATATATTTATTATTTTTTCTTTATTGCAGATACTTATGAGGAAAAACTTTATTTTTTGGCAGAATTTAATGTGACTCAGGTAAGGCAGCTTAAAGAGTCTTTCAAATATTATTTTCTCAGTTGGCTACAGATTGCAAGGTGTTTCGCTGGCTGGTAGAGTCCCTGAGTATGTGTGGTGTAGCCTCAATCTACTTGTCTCTGGCATTGCTGACCTGACTCTATAGTTCTTTCCACTAGATATAAACAACTGTTACTATCTTGACTAAATTGTTGGGCTCAGAACCACAGAGACTTAAGATTTAGAGAGTGTTTTTAAAAAATATCTAGTTTAACAACTGAGGAAACTGATCTGACAGGTAATAAGTAACAGAGCGAAGCTTCAAATCCAGGTCCTCTAAACTCCTGATTTAAAAATTCTTTCCACTACATGACATTAGCCAGAAGGATGATAAAACATTTTTGTGAGGAGATGCTTTTTATTCATGATTTAATTGACATTGGAGGGAAAGGGAAAGGAATAAGCATTTAGTGCCTACTATGTACCAATTACTGTCCTAAGAACTTTACAACTAT
Source organism: Potorous gilbertii (assembly GCA_028658325.1). NCBI lineage: Eukaryota > Metazoa > Chordata > Mammalia > Diprotodontia > Potoroidae > Potorous > Potorous gilbertii. The sequence continues at coordinate 82,867,847 of CM053770.1, read as the reverse complement.
TATCTCATTGCCCAGAACTTTTCCTTTTCCTATCAGTCTCAGAGTTCATTCATTCATTAAACAACTGTTTAAGTGTCTGCTAAAGAACTGGGCTATTCCAACCAGGAGCCATTCCTTTAGTAAGCCAGAAAACTGAGTCCTCTGAAGGCAATGGGGGTAATGGAAAAACTAATTAGATTGTTGTAGGAAAAAGATTTGTGATTTCTTTAGAGTGAGGAAAGCTTAGCTGTGGAAGCTAGGAAGTACAATGGATAGAGTGCTGGACCTAGAGTCAGGAAGATCTGAATTTGAATCCAGCCTCAATCATTTACTAGCTTTGTGACCCTGAGCAAGTCTCTTGACCCTGTTTGCCTCAGTTGCTCATCTATAAAATGAGCTGGAAAAGGAAATAGCAAGCACTCTAGTATCTTTTGTTTTTAAATTATTTTATTTGTTTTCAGTGTTCTACAGTCACTTCCATACATCTTAGATTTTTTTCCCCTCCCTCCCCCTTCCTTTGCTGAGATAGCATACAATTTTATATAGGTTCTACACATACATTCCTATTAAATACATTTTCACCTTTGTCATGTTGCATAGATGAATTAAAATGAGTAGGAGAAATCATAAAACAAAACAAAAACATAATACAAAAGAAGATGGTCCATTTCATTCTGTGATCGAATTCTACAGTTCTTCTCTGGATGTGGAAGGCATTTGCCTCAAGAGACCATGGAAATTTTTCAAGTCTTTTGCACTGCAATGAAGTACTAAGTCTACCAGAAAAATTTCTCTCACACTGAGATTGTTGCTGTGTACAAAGTTCTACTGATTCTGTTCCTTTCACTCAGCATTAGTTCATGTAAGTCTTTCCAAACCTCTCTGAAGTCTTCCTGTTCATCATTTCTTATAGCACAATAGTATTCCATTACATTTATATATTACAATTTATTCAACCATTGCCCAATCAAGGCATCCCATTGATTTCCAGTTTTTGGCCACCACAGAGAGCTGCTATAAATATTTTTGTACATGTGGGACCCTTTCCCATTTTAATGATCTCTTGGGGATATAGTCCTAGAAGCACTATTTCTGGGTCAAAGGGTATGCACATTTTTGTAGCCCTTTGGACGTAATTTCAAATTGCTCTCCAGAATGGCTGGATCAGCTCACAGCTCCACCAACAATGAATTAGTGTTCCAACTCTCCCACATCTTCTACACCATTTATCATCTTTTTGTTTTTTCATGTAAGCCAATCTGATAGGTGTGATATGGTATCTCAGAGTTGTTTTGGTTTGCATGTCTCTACTCAATAGTGATTTAGAGTATTTTTTCATATGACTATAGATACCTTTAATTTCTTCCTCTGAAAACTGCTTGTTAATACCCTTTAGTCATTTATGAATTGGGGAATGAATTGTATTTCTTGTACATTTGACTCAATTCTCTCTATATTTTAGAAATGAGACATATCACAGACATTAGTGGTAAAAATTCTTTCCCTGTTTTCTGCTTCCCTCCTAATCTTGGTTGCATTGGGTTTGGTTGTGCAAAAACTTTTCAGTTTAATGTAATCAAAATTATCCATTTTGCACTTCATAGTGCTTTCTATCTCTTCTTTAGTCAAAAATTCTTCCCTTCTCCATAAATCTGATAAATACACTATTCCTTGCTCCACTAAATTGTTTATAGTATCAATCTTTATACCTAGATCATGTACCCATTTGGACTTTATTTTTGGGTACAGTGTCAGGCGTTGGTCTATGCCTAGTTTCTGCCACACTGTTATCCAGTTTTCCCAGTAATTTTTGTCCAACAGTGAGTTCTTATCCCAGAAGCTGAGGTGCTTGGATTTATCAAACACTAAATTGCTATAGTCTTTGACTACTGTGTATTGAGTATCTAACCTATTCCATTAATCTACCCCTTTGTTTCTTAGCCAGTACCAAGTGATTTTGATAATTGCTGCTTTAAACTTCAATTTGAGATGTGGTTAAGGTAGGCCACCTTCCCTAGCATTTCTTTTCATTAGTTCTTTTGATATTCTGGACATTTTGTTCTTCCAGATGAATTTTGATAGTATTTTTTCTTTTTTTAATAAATTTATTTATTTAACTCTTTACATTCATTTTCACAAGATTTTGGGTTCCAAAATTTTCTTCCCATTTGTCCCCTCCCCCATCCCCAATACACTGAACATTCTAATTACCCATATCACCAATCTACCCTCTCTTCTTTCATCCCTCCCTTCCCTTACCCCATCTTCTCTTTTGTCCTGTAGGGCCAGATAATTTTCTATTCCCCATTACCTGTATTTCTTATTTCCTAGTAGCAAGAACAATATTCAACAGATGTTCCTAAAACTTTGAGTTCCAACTTCTCCCCATCCCTCCCTCCCCACCCATTCCCTTTGGGAGGGCATGCAATTCAATATA
>CM053770.1:82840974-82855218 GCA_028658325.1 Potorous gilbertii | reverse complement strand
GGACTGGTACTAGTATCTGTGGTGTTTGAGATTGCTTCTGTTGTGTAATGAGTGGTAGATGAAATACTTGTGAAAATATTTGGAATTGAAGCTGTACTAACAGAAGTAGTAGCACTGGTACTAGTATCCATGGTGTTTGAGATTGCTTCTGTTGTGTAATGAGTGGTAGATGAAATACTCGTTGTGAAAGTGTTTGGAATTGTAGCTGTACTAACAGAAGAAATAGCACTGGTACTAGTATCTGTGGTGTTTGAGATTGCTTCTGTTGTGTAATGAGTGGTAGATGAAATACTTGTTGAGAAAGTGCTTGGAATTGTAGCTGTACTTGTTGAAATGGTACTTGGAGAAACAGTTGCACTACCACTACCCATCCACATAATCTGAGTTAGTTTTTCCAGGCTGATCATCTTTTCAGTCAACTGAATGGTTAGTATCTGCAAGGAAAAGAAGGAAGATGTTGTGTCTTTTTTATAATTTCTGATACAGCAAAGAGAACTCAAATCTAATTCCCAGTTGTATCCTGCAGTTCACCCATGCAGTTATCAAACTGATCTGACGTGTCTAACAACATAGCACATACTGTGCATATGCACATTCATGCATTCACACACACACACATTCAATGAACTCCAATGGCTCACTATTACGCCTAGTATCAGATTAAAATCCTCTGTGTATCTTTCATAACTTAAACTCTTCTTACCTTTCCAGTCATCTTAAACCTTAGTTACTTCCATTTATTCTGGTTGCTTCCATTTATTCTACTACACAGTGACTTCAGCCCCTTTGTTGTTTCTCACACATGACATGTATCTCCCAACTAAGCATTTCCACTGGCTATTGTTCATGTCTGGCACTCTCCTTTCTCATGTCTTCCTGGCTTTGTCTCAGCTAAATTCTTACTGTTTGCAAAAAGCATTCTCCAATCCTCTGAGGGTTATCTCCAATTGATCCCATTTATAATTTATTTGTAGATAATTATTTACATGTTGTCTTCCCATTAGATTGTGACTACCTTGAAATCAATGTTTCTTTTAAACCTTTCTTTTTGTCCTCTGCACAATGTCTACCATATAACAAAAGCTTAATAAATGTTTGTTGACTGACTGGAAGACAAGTAGGAGGAGACACATGAAAGATCAATGTCATAAAAGTCAAGGGAGGAGATTTTGTTAAAGAAGAAAAGATATTAGAGAAGATCAAAAGCTGCTATCATTAAAACCAGCTGTTGTCCTTTTTTCCTGCACTCCAAACTCCCACTGCCTTTCTTTAGTCACTCTCTCAGGTGTGGTCACAGTGCAGACCCAATGAACCAACGAGATTTCCACTAATGTACCTTCCTGATTTCAAGGGTAACAAATGAAGGTAGACTCTAGAGACATTAATAACACTTTGTGGATGTGAGGATGGGAATGGGACAGGAAGAGAATTAAGTACTTGTGTAGTGTAGGATGGATGACAGAAACACTAGTATATATTTTAAGATACTGTAGCAAGCATGTTATCTAATGGGAGTCACTTGATTATATTTTAGTCTTCCAGCAGATTCTAAAATAACTTAAAAAGTAAATTAAATTTTAATTATAAAAAATAACACATACAACTTTCATAAAATTACAGGATCATTCAATGAATTAAAAAAAATTTTAAGCCTGTACAAGGTGCCACATAAACAATTTAAAAAAGAGATGTTTGAATTTATTCTTTCCCTAAGTCATTAAATAATTATTTTAATGAATGAGTTTCCTATAGCAAAGAGTTCTCAAAATTTTTGGTCTAAAGAACTCATGTTGCAGGCTAAAAATTCAATGAACTTATGTATGCTGCTAGGGATAGAGGATAGGAAAGGGAGGATGGTGCAAGGAGGAAAAAAGTCTTTAATATGACAACAATGATGGAGGTCATGTTTAAAGTAGGGATCTATTCACAAAGTTATCTTAATATATTGCCATAAACAGGAAGTCCCCCAACTACATAGAGGTTGTGCTCCAAAAGTTCACCTATGAGTCAGATGTTTAGAATTTAGAATATTTCTAAGAAAGAAGAAAGAAATAATGTCCTAAGGAATGGAATGGTTGTGTCCCAAGGTCACTCCCATAAAGCCTGGCATTTCAATTATTCACACAATTTAATAGGATCAATTCAACAAACACTTTGTGGTATCTACAAGTGTACAACACCGTGCTGTGCTATACTATAGTTATTTCAACAATGCTCTTCGTAACATTTCTCCAGTGAGAGAACAAAGGATACATTTACTCCCACCTAGCACAAAGAATAGGGACTACCTGTTGTGGAGTATGGCTCTTATAAAGGTGGAGTGAGTGGAAGAGTTCCTTGAAAGCAGAAACTATCTTTTGCCTCTTTTTGTATCTTCACCATTTAGCACAGTGTCTGGTGCTTATTCAATGTTGTTGATTGATTGAGAGCTAATTTAGATATTCTTGAGAACTAGTAACTTGATAATTCCTTATATTAGAATAACAAAAAAAGTTTTCTGCATCTGTCCATGAAAAGACAATGATTTTCATTTTTATATTTCATTATGAGCTTTGCAATATGGTTTCCTCAAAATTTTATGAAGTAGATAATAAAATTATCATCTCTATTCTTCTGCTTGTCCTTTGTTTTCAAAGAGAACCAACGACATCACAATGTGAGTGATGTCTTGACTTGTGCATAAATTGGATTTAAGTGAAGCAGAGTTGCACAGTCATCAGCCTCACTCTCTTTTCCAGAGTCATTGAAAGTCCAGTGGCAAGACAAAAATCAAGATGACTGGTCATGGCCTGGAATGCAGTAGGTGACTTTGGCATCTTTGATACCTGACCAAGTTCTGAGTGCTCCACAGAGTCTGCTTCAGCCATTTCCATAGTAGTTGAAACAAACTGTCCTCGTCCACCCATTCTGATGGGATAAGTCTTCACATACTTGGCATAGACATTCCCCCGATTCTCTGACAGGTTTGAAGCCTGCCAGTTACCCTCAACCTGGTTTAACCTATCTGCCAGACTGTTTTACCAGGGTGTGACTCTGTTTGTGTTACAGCTTTTTGCAGTCACAGGTGAGAACTGAGGGACAGGTGGACACCAAGTAGATGACCAGCTCTGAAAAGGGCTCAGAAAGCTCTCTTATCAGAGAAGTCAGTCTTCCCTGAACACCCCATACACCCCTATCTCCATTTTACAGGTGAGAGAAAGGAAATTCAGTGAATTAAAAGACTTGACCAGTGATACTACTGTCAAGAATTCAAACTCAGGTCTCCAAACTCTTAAATTAAGTACCATTTCCATTATACCACATTGCTTCTCATGTAGGGAATTTGTTTCATTTTATTTTTTGTGGGGTGGGAGGCAGGAAGCAGGGTGAGTTGGAACCTGTGAGGAGCTCCCATTATGGAAACTTCTGCACTGATGCAAATCAACAATGACTCTGTAGTTTATAAATTTTAGAAAGTTTCTGTCTGGTCTCTGAGTAAAATAACCTCCCGCCATGATCACTCAGCTAGCATACCAGAGGAAAGACTTGATTGAAAACTTCTGACTCCAAAGTTACCCATTTTATCCAGTAGGCTAAATTGTCTCTTCAAAAAATGATGCCTCTCCACATAGGCATAAGAGATAACCTTCTGGGCCAATCAGTCTAGACGTGCTATATAAGAAACACCTGATGTCCACCTGATGGGCAAGAAGTCCAGATGAGGACTTCCTTTCGCCACCAATTCATGTGTAAGGGAGGCTACATCAGCATTTCCCTTCCTCTCTTCTCACCGCCTCCCCTGTCTCCTCACCAGCCAATCTAGCAGTCATAAATATGAGTCATTTATAAGTTGGCTATTGTCTCTACTTCAAAAAAAAAGGACCATTGGAAAATGGTGAGCCCTATTGATAATCCATAGAAGAACACTATAAATTATGATTTAACATGATATGAATTTAGCTCATTCACAACTTTTTAAGAACTCATCTAGTATGTAGAGTATAATATAAAAACAATAATAAACAACTGTAACAAAATAGTGCAATAATACAATTATTAAAGAATGGTAAAAATCCATTTCCGAAGATGCATTTACCTGATTTGCTGGGTAACTGATGAAGCTGGTGTTTTCCATTATTCCATTATCATAAGTAACATTGACCTGAGTTATGATGCCATAATCTATTCCCCAAATTTCAATCTTTCCAACTTTCAGAGTATTATTTTCATTCAGGTATCCATTGTGTACAATATCTATTGTCAAGGTATCCTAGAGAGAGGGAGAGAGAGAGAGAGAGAGAGAGAGAGAGAGAGAGAGAGAGAGAGAGAGAATGAGAACATTCAATCTGGAAATCATTTGACTTTTGTTGTACTAGGATTTATATGAGGCACTTAGGTAGGTCAGTGAATAAAGCACGTAGAGTCGGTAATATATGAATTTAAATCCTGCCTCAAAACATTGGCTAGCTGTGTAACCATAGGCAAGTCGCTTAACATATGGCAGCTTCAGTTTACTCAACTGTGAAATGGACATAATAAGAACAGCCCCCACCTCACAGGATCATTGGGAGGATCAAGTGAGATATTTGTAAAGCATTTAGCAATTGCCTGATACATAATAAGTTCTATGTAAATGCTTTTCCTTTCCTTTCTACTAAGAGATATTTAACAAGTATATACTAAGTGCCTACATTTAGAAAAGGAAAAATTTAGACAAGACACTATCTCTGCTCATGGAGTTTATAATGTAATGGGGAGTTAAGAGGTAAAGTTATATAAGTATAATATATACAATGTTAATTCACTATCTTACACAAGATCCTCATACCAACCCTGGAAGGCAGGTAGTATTATTATTCCATTTTAGAGCTGAGAAAGTGAGACAACCAGAGGTTGTGACATGTCCAGAGTCACACAACTAGTATCTGTCTGAGGCTGGATTTGAAGTCAGGTCTTCTTGGCTTCAGGCCCAGTATTTGCTGTTTCTGACTCCATTCTTCCCTAGGACACCCTGCCAAGTCTGGTAGTCTGAGCCTACTCTAGCATTAAAGTCACCCAGAATGATAAGCTTGCCTCTTTTGGCAGATTGACAATAAGGGTCTCTAGGTCTTCATAAAATATTGTACCTCAATTTCATGAGGGCACGTTTGCCTGGGTCCTGGATAATGGACAATGATCTCGTGCCTTCCTCATCACTAATGGAGAGAAACAAGGCTGTGTGCTTGCTCCCATGCTTTTTGGCATGATGTTTTCAACCATGTTGACAAATGCTTTCAATGAGGATGAACACAGTATCAAGGTCAACTACTGTTCTGATGGTAAGTTCTTCAATTTGAAAAGGCTACAAACCAAGACCAAAGTAGAGGGAGTGTTGGTGCATGATTTTCTGTTTGCAGATGATTGTGCACTCAATGCAGCCTCTGACACTGAGATGCAGAAAAGTAAGGATCAATTCTCTGCTACCTGTGCTAATTGGTCTAATAATTAACACCAGGAAAACACAGATGCTCCATCAGCCACCAACATACCATTCATGTGGAACCATTGGTTACAACAAATGGAGAAGTGTTGAATGCTGTGGATAAGTTCACTTACCCTGGTAGTGTACTTTCCAGGGATGTACACATTGACAATGAGGTTGATGCACACATTGCCAGAGCTAGCTCAGTGTTTGGGAGGTTCCAAAGAAAAGTGTGAGAGAGAATAGGTATTAGACTGACTACCAAACTGAAGGTCTACAGAGCCATTGTGCTGACCTCAGTTTTATATGCTTGTGAAACATGGACAGTCTACTAGCACCATGCCAGGTAACTGAATTGCTTCTGTTTCAACTGTCTTGGGAAGATTTTGAGGATCACCTGGCAGGATAAGGTACCAGACACTGAAGTCCTTGCTTGAGCTGAACTGGCAAACATTCAAACTATACTTCAGAGAGAGCAACTCTGGTGGGCTGGCCACGTTGTTTGAATGCAAAATGTACACTTGCCAAAAAGGTTATTTTATGGAGAACTCACATGGGGCACACGATCACATGGTGGCCAGAAGAAGCAATACAAGTACATTCTCAAGGTCTCTCTCAAGAACTTTGGATTTGACTGTGTAACATGGGAGACACTGGCACAGGACCACTCAGTGTGGCATGCCCACATCAGGAAGGGTGCTGTGCTCTTTGAACAAAGTAGAATTCAGACAGCACAAATTAAACAAAGGATGTGCAAATTTGGGATATCCACCCCAAATATTCATACAAACTACCTGTGCCCGGTAGAGCATTCCAAGCTCATATTGGTCTGATTAGCCACAGTCAGACACACTGAAATTTTATTTATCATGGTGATGTAATTTTGCTCCTCTTCAAAGACAAAGGACAACAACCAACTAGGTGTGTGACCCTGGGCAAGTCATTCTTTTTTTTTTTTGCTTCAGTTTCCTCATCTATAAAATGAGCTGGGGAAAGAAATGGCAAACATCTCCAAGAAAACCCCAAATGGGGTCACAGAATGTTGGTCACACTTGAAACAACTCAACAACAACAGCATGTGCCAAGTACCTGTGCTATATTCAAGTGATAAAATGAAAAAAATCAAAAGCAACCCATGCCCTCATTCTAATAAAGGGACAATACATACATGAATCAGAACACATCAGATAAATGTAAAGGAAAGAGAAGGAAACTTTAGAGACACTAGCCCTGGAGGGTTTAAGGAAGGAAAGAAGGCACACATTGGCCAAATAATCATGTAAAATGGAGATTAACAAAACAGAGAATCTGGAATATTTAAAGTGGAACATGGGTTCCTTGCTTTGTGTTTGTACATGTCAAGTATCATTTAGCAAGAAAGAAGTAATGTTTTAGTAAAAATGATTTCATAATAATAAATAGCAGTGTTTATAATAATTTAATAATAACTTTTAACATTTTAACTTGCATGGCATACACAAAAGATATGGTAAAAATGTGTCTGTTATGAAAAAAGACTTTCTTCATTTACTACAGAGTAGCTAACATGATACATTATAAAATTGGTTCTAGAGTCTGAAGATCTGGATTCAAATTCTAGCTTGGAAATTTTCTCTGATGTCCAAAGGAAAGTCGTCAGCCTGTTTCAAGGTATGGGTCAGGGAAGTCATACTCCATCGGCCTAGGAAGTATGATAGAACCATCTTGTCAGGGCATAGAATGCCACCTTAAGCTGCATAGTGATTGGTGAAAGGACAGGGCAGTCAAGCCTGCATGCAGAGATGCCATCTGGTTATATTTGAGTCAACATCTGTTTGCACACTCATCTGTACCTTCAGCTGGATCTTGATTTTTCACCACTACTTGTCTTTCCATCCATCTCTGTATTTGTATTTGCTGTTTCCTGCAGCTGTGCCTCATCAAGCTTGGTCAGCTACAGCACTAAAATCCAGCCTCCAGTAGTTGTGGAAAAATAGAAAGCCTCCCTTTTCATTGTTCATCTACTCCCAGCCAACTGGAAGATCCTCCAGCAGGTGAGAAAGTCCATTATCTCACTTTCACTGATTTTGTATTGCTTTCTTCATTTTTCAGTCTGCATTCTGTGCATTTTCTCTTTAAACTTAATCTGAGATTTTCCTGGAAAGAGAGCCCAGGTCCAGTGCGGGACTCCACACAGAAGGTGGATTCATAATCATAACGAAAGTGAGAAAAATGGGTGGAGTTTATCTATGAAGATTACTCAAAATATTTGGATTCAGATGAAACTCCAACCAATGACTCCACAGTTTTTCAAGCACGGATTAAAAGCCATTCATCCTTGAAGTCTTCTGCCATATACTGACTTTGTAATCCTATGCAAGCAACCCCTCAGTGCTCTGTTGTTCAATAATGTTCAACTTTTCATGACCCTATTTGGATTCTCTTGGCAAAGATAGTAGAGTAGATACTAGAGTGGAGGAAGTGGAGCCAAGATAGAGGAGTGAGAGCAACTACTCACCTAAGCTCTTAGGCAAATTCATTCAGATACCTCTAAAAAGAAAATCTGACAGCATTTTGGAGGGACAGAATCCAATAGGAGACAGATTGCAACAGATTCACAGCACAGGACAGACTGAAGGTTGACAGGAAGGATCTGTTCCATGGGGCTGGAGGAGTACACAGCGCAGCTCACAGGCTGTACCAGTGCATCCCTGCTGCAGCAAGGTCAAGCAAGAAGCCTTGAGTGGTCTGAGGCAGTGGCCACACTGTGGAATCTTGGGCATATCAGCCTAGGACAGGAGTCCAGCAGAACCAGGCAAGTGAGAGCTGTGGAGCCCCAGGTGTCTACAGCAGCTGCTCCTGAGACTATCAGCCCACAGATTAAATGTCTGTAAGTCACCTACTTGAACTTCCAGGAGCCAAGATGGCAGAGGGATCAGTAAATGCTCTCTCCCCCTCCCCTTGTTGACCTTGAAAGACCAATAAAATATTTCCCCAGAAAAATCCTGGAACAGTGGATTCAGTAGAAGGGGCAAATAGTCTCTTAATATGTGAGCCTAGGATAAGTGCTGAGGAGGGTCCCTCTTTCTGTGGCTAAAGGAGATCATTGTAGGATCAGAGCTGTTCCAGACAGCTCCACCTCAGCAAACCAGGAGGAGATATGGAGTCCCACAGGGGTAGAGCCCACAAACACCAATACCAGGACCCCAGGAATGCTTCAGCATGCCAGGGGAATTGGGAAGACACTAGGGCATCCAGGATCACCAACCACTGAGTTTGCCTATGCTCTAGCTCAGCAGAGTAGACCTGCTGTAGTCAGATCACCCCTCCCCCATACTTAGCATAGCTAAGCCCAGGACAACTCCAGAAAACCAAGAAAGACTTCACCTGGCCTCTGCTTTCTCACACTAGTCAGCTCAGCACCAGGTAAGCTGTAGCATTTTAGCTTCTAGCTGAAAGAACCAGAAGCCAAAACACACAAAGCCTCAAGTTCAAGGCACAAGAACTGTGGAACAGAGTCCCTTGTGCCCTAGAAGCAGAGATCTACTTTGAAAGCCAGGAAAAGGGTGATCATCACCATCATGAGCAAGAAACAAAGCAGAAAAGAAAAGACCACAGAATCTTTCTATGGGGATAAGGACCAAAATACAAACACCGAACTGGTACTGGTACTATGAACTGGTCACAAGCACAAAGAGCACTCTTGGAAGAGCTGTAGAAGGATATTAAAAGCCAAATTAGAGAAATAGAAGAAAAACTGGACCATGATTTTAAAAATATGAAGAAAGAATTCGGTGAAGAGAACAGTTCCTTAAAAAGGAAAATTGGACAAATGGAAAAGAAAGCACAAAACCTAACTGGGAAAATTGGACAAATGGAAAAGGAAGCACAAAAGCAAACTGGAAAAATTGGACAAATGGAAAAGGAAGTACAAAAACTAACTGGAAAAATAACTCTCTAAAAGGAATAATTGAACAGATGGGGAAAAAGATGCAAAAGTTAACTGAAGAAAATTAGAATTGGGCAAGTAGAAGCTAATGACTCTATGAGACATCAAGAATCAGTCAAATGGAATTTAAAAAATGAAATGATAGAAGAAAATGTAAAATATCTAATTGGGAAAACAACTAACCTGGAAAATAGATCCAGGAGAGAAAATCTAAGAATTATAGGTCTATCAGAAAGCCATGATAAAAAAAAAAGAGTTTGGACAATATCTTCCAAGAAATCATCAAGGAAAACTTTCCAGAAGTCCTAGATCCAGTGGACAAAATAGTCATTGAAAGAATCCACCACTCACCTCTCAAAACTAAAAACACCAAGAATATCGTTGCTAAATTCCAGAACTATCAAGTGAATGAGAGAATACTATAGGCAGACAGAAAGAAAACATTCAAATATCAAGGAGTTACATTCAGGATCACACAGGACCTTGCAGCTTCTACATTAAAAGATCAAGGAATTGGAATATGATATTCCATAAGGCAAAGGAAACTACAACCAAGTATCAGTTACCTAGCAAAGTTGAGCATAATATTTCAGGCAAGGTGGTTGACATTCAATGAAATAAAGGATTTTCAGCCCTTCCAGATGAAAAGGCCAGAACTCAATAGAAAATTTGATCTTCAAATACAAGTCTCAAGAAAGGCATAAAAAGGTAAACATGAAGAAAAAAACTTGTTACTCAATATGAGCATACTGTTTACATTGCTGTAAGGGAAGATGATACTTGTGAATCTTGAGAAATATATATTTATCATGCTATATAGAAGGGATAAACATAGAGGGAGTGGGTATAAAGTAAATGAGGTGGTGATAAAAATGTGACTTAAGGGTGCAAAAGAATTGTCAGAGGAGATGTGGAAAGGAGGAGGAAGAAAATGATAAATTACATCACAGGAAGAGGCACAAATTTATATTACAGTAGAGGGAAAGAAGGGAGGTAGAGGAGCATTGTTTGAGTGGTACTGTCATCTGATTTGCTTCAAGGAGGGAACAACAAACTTAATTAAGTATTTAAATCTAATTAGCTCTATGGGCAGTGGAAGGGGAAGGAGGAAAGGAAAGGGAGGGGAGGTTACAAGGGAGGGAGGAAGTAATAAGGGTAAAGGGGAGTAAAAGGGAGGTGAGCTGAAAGAAGGAAGAGATGACTGTGGGAGGTGGTGGTCCAAAATTAAAACTATTGTGGAGGGGAAGGGAGAAGGGAGAACTAAAAGCACAAATTGGGGGAAAGAGGATGAAGGGAAGGACACAGATAGTAATCATAACTGTGAACGTGAATGGGATGAACTCTCCCATAAAATGGAGATGGATAGCAAAATGGATTAAATGGATTAAAAACCATAATCCATCAATATGTTGTTTACAAGAAACACAATTTAAACACACAGGGAAAAGGCAAAAGGTTGGAGCAGAATATATTGTGCTTCAACTGATGTAAAAAAAAAGCAAAGGTAGCAATTCTAATCTCAGATAAAGCAAAAGCAGAAATAGATCTATTCAAAAGAGATAAGGAAAAAAATTTTTATCCTGCCAATAGGCTCCATAACAACGAAGCAATATCATTACCAAACATGTATGCTCCAAGTGGTATAGCATTCAAATTCTTAGAGAAGTTAAAGGACTTACAGGAAGAAATAGACAGCAAAACTGTACTAGTGGGGGACCTCAACCTCCCCCTCTCTGAACTTGATAAATCTAACCTCAAAATAAACAAGAAAGAAGTTAAGGAGGTGAATAAAACTCTGGATAAGGTAGATATATAAGATAGATCTCTGGAGAAAATTGAATGAGGATAGAAAGGAATACACCTTTTTCTCAGCAGTACATGGCACATATACAAAAACTGACCATGTGTTAGGGCATAAAAACCTCACATTCCAATGCAGAAAGGCAGTGATAGTGAATGTATCCTCTCAGATTACAATACAATAAAAATTATATGTAATAAAAGGCCATGGGAAGATAGACCAAAAATTAATTGAAAACTAAATAATCTAATGCTGAAGAATGAGTGAGCTAAACAACAACTCATAGAAACAATCAACAGCTTCATTCAAGAGAATGACAATAATGAGACAACCTACCAAATCTTATGGGATACTGCAAAAGCAGTTCTTAGGGGAAGTTTTATGTCTTTGAATGCCTACATAAATAAAATAGAGAAAGAGGAGATCAATGACTTGGGCATGCAGCTGAAAAAGTTAGAAAAAGAACAAATTGAAAATCCCCAAGTAAATACCAAATTAGAAATACTGAAAACCAGAGGAGAAACTAGTAAAATTGAAATTAAGAAAATTATTAACCTAATAAATAAAACTAAGAGTTTTATGAAAAAACAACAAAATGGATAAAACTTTAGTCAATTTGATTTAATAAAAAGAAAGAAGAAAACAAAATTACCAATATCAAAAATGAAAAGGGTGAACTCACCTCCAAAGAGTAGGAAATTAAAACAATAATTAGAAATTACTTTACCCAGCCACATGCCCATAAATTCAACAATCTAAATGAGATGGATGATTAATTTAAAAAATATAAATTGCCCAGATTAACAGAAGAGGAAATTGAATACTTAAATAACCCCATCTCAGAAAAAGAAATTGAACAAGCTACCAATGAATTCCCCAGGAAAAAATCTCCAGGACTGGATGGATTTACAAGTGAATTCTATCAAACATTTAAAGAACAAGTAATTCCAATGCTATTCTGACTATTTGGGAAAGTTGGGGAAGAAGGAATCCTCCCAAATTTTTTTTATGACACAAATATGATTTTGATACCGAAACTAGGAAGAGCCAAAACAGAGAAGGAAAATTATAGACCAATTTCTCTAATGAATATAGATTCAAAAAATTTAAATAAGATTTTAGCAAAAAGAATACAACAACTTATCATGAGAATAATGTATTATGATTAGGTAGGATTTATCCCAGGAATACAGGGCTGGCAATATTAGGAAAACTATTAGCATTATTCATAATATCAACATAATATCAATAATTCATAATATCAACAACAAAACTAAGAGAAACCACATGGTTATCTCAATAGATGCAGAAAAAGCTTTTGACAAAATACAGGATGAAATGAAAACACAGGAGAGCATAGGAATAAATGGAACTTTCCATAAAGTGATGAGCAGTATCTACCTAAAACCTTCACCAAGCATTATATACAATGGGGATAAGCTAGATGCATTTCCAATAAGATCAGGGGTGAAATAAGGATGTCCATTATTACCACTATTATTCAACATGGTACTAGAAATGATAGCTGTAGCACTAAGAGAAGAAAAAGAAATTAAAGAAATTAGAATAGGCAAAGAAGAAACTAAGTTATCAGTCTTTGCAGATGATATGATGATATACCTAGAGAATTCCAGAGAATCAAGTAAAAACCTTTTTGAATTAATAAACAACTTTAATGTTGCAGGTTACAAAATAAACCCACACAAATCTTCTGCACTTCTATATCTTACTAATAAAACCCAACAACAAGAGATAGAAAGAGAATTCCTATTTAAAGCTAGGTAGACACTATAAAATATTTGGGAGTCTACCTGCAAAAACAAGCCCAGGGACTATATGAACACAATCAAAAAACACTTTTCTCACAAAGAAAGTCAGATCTAAGTAAGTGGAAAAACATCAGTTGCTCATAGATAGGCTGAGCCAATATAGTAAAAATAACAATTCTACCTAAATTAATTAATTTATTCAGTGCCATACCAATCAAACTATCAGATAATCATTTTTTAGAGCTAGAAAAAATACTATCAGGGGTGGAGCCAAGATGGCGGAGTAGAAAGACTCACCTATGCTAGCTCTGAACCCACAGCCCATGGATTTCCTCTAAAAAGAACTCCCAACAAATTCTGGAACACTGGAAGCCACGCAGCAACACAGCGAAGGAGATTTCTGTTCCAGAGAGCCCTGAAAAACTGACCACAAAGGTCCATCGTGCTCCTGACCCAAGCGGAGCCCAGCCCTCCCCTGCCCCAGCTGCGCGGCACTGAGAGGAGCAAGCAGATCCGGGGAGGCTTCAGGGACAGAATCTCCAGTGGCCGTGAAGGTCCCTCCACCCACAGACTCACAGGTCAGTGAGAGAGAGAGAGAGTTGAGAGGGGAGTGGGGTGTCTCTGGGACTTGGACTCCTTTGGGAGGCAGCGGCAGCGGCAGAGGAAGAGGCAGCGGCAGCCAGAGGCACCCGGAGCAGGCGGCCAGGGACTCTGGAAGCAGGCAGGAGCTCAGCAGCAGCTCCATTACAAAAGGTCTCTGCATAAATCACCTGAGGGAACTGAGCCTGGGAGGTGGCCCTACCCCATCCTGAGAACCTGATTTAATCTTACCCTGAATAGCAGCCAGGCCTGCCACTGAAAGCCCTGAGGCTGGGGAGCAGCATTTGAATCTCAGACCCCAAGCACTAGCTGGGCAGATCTAGGCCAGGGTGTGGCAAGGACTCTCAGAAATCAAGTAACTGGCTGGGAAAATGCCCAGAAAAGGAAAAAAAAATAAGACCATAGAAGGTTATTTTCTTGGTGAACAGATGTTTCCTCCCTTCCTCTCTGATGAAGAAGACCAATGCTTACTATCAGGTAAAGACATAGGAGTCACGGCCTCTGTATCCCATACATCTGAAATAGGTATCCCATGGGCTCAGGCCATGGAAGAGCTCAAAAAGGATTTTGAAAATCAAGTTAGACAGGTGGAGGAAAAACTGGGAAAAGAAATGAGAGAGATGCAAGAAAAGCATGAAAAACGGGTCAATACCTTAATAAAGGAGACCCAGAAAAATGCTGAAGAAAATAACACCTTGAAAAATAG
>CM053770.1:82799084-82840474 GCA_028658325.1 Potorous gilbertii | reverse complement strand
TTCTTGCTACTAGGAAATAAGAAGTACAGGTAATGGGGAATAGAAAGTTTTCTGGCCCTACAGGACAAAAGAGAAGATGGGGTAATGGAGGGGAGGGATGAAAGAAGAGAGGGCAGTTTGGTGATATGGGTAATTAGAATGCTCAGTGTATTGGGGAAGGGGGAGGGGACAAATGGGGAAAAAATTTTGGAACCCAAAATCTTGTGAAAATGAATGTAAAAAGTTAAATAAATAAATTTATAAAAATAAATCAAAAAATGAATGAATAAATAAATAAAAGAAAAAAAAGAAAAAAAAAAGAATAAGTGTATATTGGAGAGAGTACCCCAGTGGAGGAGGCATTTTTTGTAACTACTGTTCTTAATAGACCTTTGAAGTAAATTCCTTTTCTTGAAGCTAATCAAATTCTTCTGGCTGATTGAAAATGGAGAGCATACCAGATAGGGGTTCATCAACACCAAGTCCTCAGGGTGACTCCTGGAACCATGAGAGGAGCAATAGTCAGATATTATCTGATGATTTTGTCATGCAAGTGAGGGGGGCTGAGAGAGTGGGCTCAGATGCAGCACTACTTAACTATCCATCTATCTATTCATCCATGCAACATTTATATGTGTATATGCATACACATATACTGTGATTCTGTAATGCAATTGCTATATAATATTCTATATTGTAATTATTTGATCATGTGTCATATGTGCAACTAGAATATAAATGAAAAAAATTCTAGGGAAAATTTATATTACATGTGCACATACACACACAGAGAGGAGAGAGCTATAGGAGTAGAGAAAGAAAGAGAGGAAGAGACAGAAAAATCATTTTAATACTCACATTACCTGCTTTTCAATTCTGTTTTCCAACTAAAATAGTGACTTTGTCACCTTGTCATCTTCTTGTGCTATTCATGGCATATTCTGATTTAGATAAGATTAGAAATCATTCCTTTTTTTATTGGCATGATCAATCTACTACTTTATGTTTTTCCTATTTATCTGCCAGTTTCACTTTCTGTCTCTCAATTATATCTTTCACCACGACCTTAGAATAATAACACCAATACGTTGCCTTCAAACAGAACTACGTCTCTGTAGAGAAATCACTCTTAGTCCTTAGTCACTCTCAGACAAGAGCCTCTCAGTCCCTTTTTTCATCATTTAAGTGGGGATAATTGGTAAGGTTAGGGCTTAGCACTGCTGAGAGGAGCAAGTCTTATACCTGGTCAGCAGGCTGCTTGTCCTCCTGTGGAGCTTGAGAGTAAAAGAATGAGGTGGTAGAGCGGGTCATGAAGCAACTCCGATTTATTCAAGCAAGCACTCTGATTATATAGTCTCTGCCCTGTCAGCCTAACGAACTATGGTAACACATATAACAAACCTGCAACTATGGTAATGGTAACACATTCTACAAACCTGACACCATGGTAATAAAAACAAACAGGGGTGGAGCCGTCCCTTCTAGCACCATCTTGTTCACCCTTCCCTGCTCCGGATTCAGTTGACCTGATGTCCATCAGTGTGGCATCCCAGGTGGTGTGGCAGTCAGAGCCCCTTACAACTCCCCCTTTTTGTTTTAGACCCGGTGATCTTCATGGGTTTATACATCTCTCATCCTGAATTGATTTTCAGTAAGCATCCATATTGCATCTTTTACAGTTCATAGGGCATATTTGAGACATGCTGGTATAAGGCAAATAACAATCCGACCTAACCATTTAAACAATGAGGAGGAATGACCAAAAAATTGTATCATATCCAAAGCAAAATTCTCAGGTATTAATTTTTTCATCCCCTGAGTATTTATATCCAAGTTTCATCTCACTTGAAACGTTGGCAAGCCATGCAAATAAGCTCTTATTTCTTCCCAATTGAATTCAGTATCATTATACAATTTGTTTATCATGCAAAAATGACAATATCTGTAATCACATCTTAAAGCCAATTGTGTTTCTATGGCCTGCAATTCATCTCCAATTGCTATTATATCATTTTTTAACATTAGAATGGCCTGGTAGAATTCGTGATCCATAAGTTGAGATACTGGTCATAGAGCAAAGAGATTTATTTCATGTGCAGTGCTAGGACTTTCTTTATTGATTGATTTCTCATTATCCTCTGTTGCTATTGCTGTGTGTCAAGAATATGCAAGAAACAATTGTGAATGCACACGATGCTCAGGAGTTAATGCGTAATGTGTCAGTGGGATTTAGGGAACAATTGAAGATGGATCACGAATCATAGAATTAAAAGGAAGCATTAGAAATCATCCAATCCAATCAAGCTCATCTCAGTGTAGGGATTCTAATCTCCTCTTAGACTGACAAAAGGTCACCTTGATTCTATTCAAACACTTCCAGTAAGGTGGAGCTCACTACTTTTCAAGGTATACTATTTCATTGGTGGTTCGCTCTAGGGCTGGCCAGGTTGGTCTTTCGTACTATTGAGTTGAAATTTCCCTCTCTGTGTCTTCCACCCATGGAAGACCACTCCTGGCCCTACAGACCCCCTATGCTTCCCTAGATTCTGTGTCTTCCACCCATGGAAGACACAGAGCTGCCTTCTGGCACCAAACAGTATCTTGGAAAAGTTGAAAGGACTTCAGAGGTCACTTGAGGATGATTATAGTAAATCTAATTCTCTCTCACATCAATCCTTTAAATATTTTATGACCAATATTATCCTATAGGTCTCCTATCTTTCAGGCTAAACTGTGCCTCATATCACATGGCTTGTTGTAAAGATTAGATAGGAGGGTGGTTGAATGAGTGGAGACAAAAAGACTCTCTTGGGACAGTACAGCTTGAGCTCTTAGAGTCCAAGAACTTGGATTTGAATCCTGTCTTGGCTACCTTTGGGATCTTGGACAAATTACTTCCCCTGGAAGAAAACACAAAGGACTAGATTCAAGTGCTGACGTAGAACTTAATTTACATACCAAAGGGAGGAGTCTGGTGTCTCTTCCATCCTTTCTGTCAGTGAGCGAAGAAGACCTCCTGTGGGCTGCCAGATAGGAGGTAAAGCAGAAGCCTCTGATTCTTCACCAGTAAAATGACATGCTTGGATTAGATGATCTCTACTTTCCTTTCTAGTCTAAACCCCATTCTAAATTCTCTGCTCAGATTAAAGACATGGCAAGTTTCTTGCCCATTTTTGTCTCTGCCCACACCTGGTGGTATGATGCTTATCTCTAGTCCTTACAAAAAGAAAACTCTGCTGACCCTAGGAGTAATGACAGATGACCCAGTCTCTAGGAGACATGACCTGTATCTTTCTCCCCTGACTATTAATGGTCTTGGGCTTGGCCACCCCAGTTTCCGGTGTCACTCCTGGCCCTACAGACCCCCTATGCTTCCCTAGATTCTTTGACCCCTCCAATATATGTACCTATGCTGGGGCTTTAACACTGAGGCTGAAATGATCACCTTTGAATTACAGATACAGACAACTGGCTGTGTGGGCCTTGGTGTCACTTACCACTACACCAGAGTAGGGTTGACCTACTGGTTGGGGGCATCCTGCCTGATGGCAGCATATACTTTTCCATGAGCATGCAAACGTTCCCAAGCCCAATAGTCTTTCCAAAATTCCATACTGACTCTTTCTTTTCTGCCCCCTCTCCCCTCTCCTTATACAAGCATACGATCTTGTGGATGTATATATATCTTTCTCTCCAGAGCCTCTTTCTCCTCACTGTTCAGCTGCTTTTCCCTATCCTAGCTGCAGTTGCTTTCACATTTTCACTTGCACTGTCTTTCTCCCTTTCCCAGAGTCTCTTCCTTGCTCTCTTCTCCTAGCATCTTCTTTGCTTGAGAGAGATTGAAGAGCCCAGACTCCATGCTTCCTCCTGGTGTCACTGTAAGAGACAAAATTCTGGGCTGCATCATGAGTCTGATGTTGGATAGGGATGCTTATATTCTTCAGTGGAACCCCCTCTTCTGCCATTGCTCCATCTTCCTCTTCCTGGCTCTCCTCAACACAGGACCACCATGTTCTGGATGATGATACCTTGAAGGAGGATGGGAGCCAGGATGCTAAGCTGCTCTCTCTCTGACTCAGGATGTTGTCTATACCACCATGTTATTCTCCCAACCTTTCTGCTCTTGTGACCTCTAAGACCAGGACATTACAGTAATGGAGAGGAAAAGGAATGGAAGAATGGAGAGGGAGATGGTGGGTGTGAGGGAAGAGGATTAATCCACACTCAGTCAATGAATCTATCTCAGCACACTCCACACTCTATCAGTTTCCAAATTGGGGATGTCAGGGAAGCCTCTATGGAATATGGGTTCAAACAGTTCCTTGAACCTGAGGCATTCACTGGGTTTTTTGGGTAAGTGTGTTTGTAGGCTTGTTATGTGTCTATTTAATTGTTCAGTCTTTTTTTTTTTTTTTAGTTTTGTCCAGGTCTTTGTGACCCAACTTGGAGTTTTCTTGTAAAAGATGCTGTGGAAAGGGAGAGCCCTTTCATTTTAATTTATTTGTGGCTTGGTTTGGAAAGGTGGCACAGAGAAAAGCTGAAATAGGTCAACTATTTTCCATTTTCTTCTTTCTTCACTGGCTCTAGTTTGAGGGAAAACTAACCCCCCACAATGAGATGATGATGCATCACATTCTAGTATATGCTTGTGGTAATGCAAGTTCCCTCCCCCTGGGCATAAGTGATTGCTCTGGTGGTGACCCTGCCTTCTCCACAACTTGATTCCCACATACATTTCTAATCTTCGGAAACCTGAGACTTAAGCCCATTTGTATAATATTCTCTATATTAGTAGAGAATGATCACTCCGTACTCCATGAGTGCATGAGAAGATATGTTGGGAAGACTTTGGGAGAGGAGATATACTGCATCTTTTGATTTTTGGTTACAAGAGAGGATACATAAGGTTACAGGCTCTTTTCAGGTAGAGGTGCTTGGATGGAGAGAAATAATCTGGAAAGAAGCTAACATATAGGATACGTTTCATATTTCTTACCTTCAGATATTCTCCATTCCAGTTAAAGTAGCTTACCAGTTCCCTATACACCTGCATTTCCCATCCCCATGCCATATCTGTAACCCATATCTGTAATATTTTGTTTCTTATCTGCCCTTTTTAGGATGCCTTTCTTTCAAAGCATAACTAGAATGCCACCTGAGGCCTTTCCTCATAATCTTTGTTAATGCTCTTTGTTTCTTGACATTACTCAGTATTATACTGTATATGTTCTGTATTTACTTATCAGTGTAGATGCTGTATACCCCAAGAAGAAAGTAAGCTTAAGACCCATTTTTGTCTTTATGTCATCACAGTGTAGCATTGTGCCTTACACACAGAAGCACTTAATAAATGTTAGTTGAATTCAATTGAATAATTCTTCCATCTGTTTCCACTGCATCTGGCCTGTGGCCTCCTCAATCTTTCATCTTGTTCGCTGGCCTGAACCCCTTACTTTGTTCCCTGTTGGGGATAAATAGTACTTAAGAAATCAAAAGATCCAGGACAAGATCTAGATATATACCCAGAGCGAAAACTGGACAACACTCACTCCTCACAGACAAATCTCTCATTAGAAGATGAAGACTCATCAGGAAAAGGTTTTGGTGCTTAAGTTACACATTCACAAAAGGGACAGCAGAAATTGGTGACTGGCTTAAGTCACATTGGGAATCTCTGGCTGGAGACTTGTGTTTTCAGCATCATTCTGTAAACTGACACATCACTATATATTTACCTGGAGACCTGCATCTACCCAGAAAATTGAATTTTAATCAGAAATACATATATATCTATTTCTAGATATAGATGAATATATTACACAGGTTTCATTCACCAAGCTTGAAATGAGATTAAACGACTCTGTTTATTTAAATAATAAATAACCCTGGAAATTTGCATTTCCCCAGAATTTATATTTGTCTATAAATCTTATCTCTTTGTAATGACTTTGGTTTCACACTTGAGTTGGAAGAAGACCTTACTACTATGAAAGAGGTAAAAGAGGCAGAAGACATCAGAGAGATGTAAAATGAGGAGGAGGAGAAACAATGTGGATGAGTGAGTGGATTGAACATGGCTTGACTCTGAGTGATTCCAAAGGAATTCTCAGAAGATCCAAACTGCTTCAGTGTTTCCAAAAGCAGCTACCTATGACTCCTTGTATAATCTCACCCTTGGAATCAACAGCATTAACTGATGAATATATATGTAGATATAAAGAAAGACATTATTTAGATCCCCTCATCATTTGAGTTATTGAAGGGGCAATCAGGCTTCAGGTTTTTTTCAGTGAAATATGTGGTGTGGTTTTTAGCTGAGAGAAAGGGGGAGGCAAGTAGATGTGTATTTGTATATGTAAATTTGTATGTGTACGTGTGTTTGTGTGTTGGGGGAGGGGGTAGATTAAGAAACCTTTTTATCCATTTGATGAAACTACAAGATATAATGGTAAATGAGACTTTAATGTATTGTTTATTCTCTTTACTACCAGTAAGCAAAAAAAAAAAAAATGTGTACATGATAATTTGTGGAAGGAGAGCATGCGAACAGTATGGAGGTCAGGGAGGGAGTCCTCTAAGAGATGGCACATGATAGCTAGGTCTTGAAAGAAGCTAGCAGTTTTAGAGCAGAGGCAAGACCAAGTGCCTTGTAGGTGGAGAGGACAGACTGTGCAAAGACATGGTGGTGGGAGATGGAAGCTATTGCATTCAAGTAACAATGGGGAGGTCAGCTTGGCGGACCTACTTCAACAAGTTATTTTCAGGGTCAAATAAGGTGATATGTGTTGGGCTCTGACCAGCATTACATTGTTTACAGCAAACAAGTCATTTTATGTGAGATATTACAGATACCACAGGTGAACAATTTATTGTATCTCAACATCTAGCTTTGCTAGATTAACAAAAAAATTTTTGTTTGTTCTACTTTCAGACCACCCATGAAATTCCTATCATTCCACAGGCCCTGGGGAAAAAAAACCAAAAAACAAAAAACAACTCAAATCCTTTTATGCCAGATTTCCTAAAAACAACCCAGTTTCATTGTATTTTCACTTTCCATAGCCCTCTGATATTAAGGCGTGAGTTACCCTTCCATTCCTAGCTGCTTTGTTCATTGTACAGTTTACCATTTGTTGAACAGGTTGTTGTGTATACTTTTGTTTGCTGGTATTATTTCTCCAGGAGATTAAACACCTGAAGGACAGGATCTGTTTGCTGTTTTGTCATTTCTCCTCCTCCCATCCCCCTGCTCCCTACACTGTCCTGTACATAGAAAATATTCAATAAATGCTTGTTGGATTGAAAGC
This sequence comes from Potorous gilbertii, assembly GCA_028658325.1. NCBI lineage: Eukaryota > Metazoa > Chordata > Mammalia > Diprotodontia > Potoroidae > Potorous > Potorous gilbertii. The sequence goes on along the minus strand of CM053770.1, from coordinate 82,833,188 downwards.
AGTGTGCCACAATGGACAGAAACTAGTAGTTATACTTTAATGAGATGAATTGCCTTTTTTACCTCTTCAGTGTTCATAAAAGATTCAATGAATTGAGATGAATAAGAAAATGAACGCCACTTAAAAATTCAGAATAAAGAGAGAGCGTAAGACATTAAGAAACTTAAATGCAGAGTTTCAGGGATATGATACCTTGTCTAACCATACTCAATTTTCCAAAGCTTTGTTCTTTATAATTTTGGCAACATAAATGCCTTCTTCTCTGTAGCTGGTGTTGACATACCCAAATGGCCACAGGCAGGATCCATCCAATTCCTCATAGTTCACTCACCCTTCATAATGGATATAAACTATACATTGATAAATATCTTATATCCCCTTATTTCCATACATCTCCAGAGTATCCACCCAGTACCACAATCAGAGTTCTGGCTCTCGAAGAATGAGGACAGTCAGGTGCCCTGTTATCAGAACCCCTGCCCAGATCTTTGAGGATGACACCAAAATACGAATACCAGAGCTGCTTCTCAAAGGGGCACCTACTCTTTCTAGAGAAAACTAACAGAGAGATACATTAAGGAGGCTGAGGAGATATCAGTAAGGGCCTTTGAAATCCAGAGGCACTGTCCAAGCGTGGCAGCTCCGAGTAAGTTGGTTGGAAATGCTCTAGTTTCAAAGTTGCTGATACTCTAGTAGTTTTAAAAAACTATTGCCATGGACCTTCAAAGTTTCAATGGCCCGAGAAGGCTCCAGAGAATGTTCCCATCTTATAAATATATATATATATATAAAATACACATATAATATATTATATATTATAATATATAATATATTATATATTATACACACATATATATGTATACACATGTGTGTGTATTCCTCTCACCCCTCATCTCTCAATAAAATAATGAACCCACGGTTCAGAAGCACTGATCTGCCTACAGAGATACTTGTGAGTTAGGCAAACACAGTTGATGGTCTTATCTTTAAGCATTACTCTGAGTTTCAATCTGTGATAAAGCATTGGAGACTATTGTGGTGTTCTTTAACCTTGACTTAAGGAACTTTATGTACATTTCAATTCTCCTGCATTTGTGATTACTCATGAAGTCTTCATTAAATTAGATGCCTTCTTAACATCCAGTGTAATCATTCTGCATGTAAATATTAATGTTACAAGAGTGATGGGATGGAGAATGCACTTTAGATCTTTATAGTGGGCTGCCTGTTCTGGACCCTTGCTAAAGGAGGTATGAGAGCAAAGGCTGCTGGGATTGTTCCCTTATATGTCCTTGTGATTCAGTATGGTGTTGAGGATGATTGGTGATTGAGCTAGGAAAAGCCATCCACTCAACAGACTATATAGAGGAAAAACACCTTGCTTTGCTCTTCCTTGCTTTAAAGTTCTATCTTAGGGACTCTGACCATGTTCCCACTGGACCTGGGGGTGGGTGGTGGTGGTGGATTTCTCTCTCTTGGCTCTTTCTGGCTTAGTTATCAATGATCTTTAACACAATTTCCAGCTATGAGGACACACCAGAGAACTATTTGTTTTCCATAGGGAAACTTTCACAAGGGACCAGAGGATGCAGCCTGTTAGAAGGGGTCAGAGAACGTACTCAGTCACATCATCTCTGTTATGATAACAGCTGCATCTCAGGCTGAAGGAATATGGCTCATCTTATTGAGAAATGCTAACACTAAAATATCTTTCTTTAAGGAATAATGTTCTTCAGACAGGGAATGGTCTATGACTTTAAATGTTGTGTTTTGAGCTATTAGGCAACTGGATCTCTTTTGATCCATATAACACTTTGGCTTGAGGGGAGAAGGTGGAGATACAGGTCAGGAGACATATTTTTGTTCTTAAAAGACTTCATATTTGAAGAAAGCACCTAGTCCAGTCTTCTTACTTTGCAAATCTTATATCTGGTACATCCCAGGGACACAGTTTCTTCTCTCTCTTCCTTGTTCCCTCCCTCTAAGGAAGTGCTACATAAGAGACAGTCAGACAGTAAAAGGTATCAGGGAAGAGAGGGGAAGAAGTGTGGACAAAGTTTAACTCTCTTCCCCAAAATGATGTGCCTCTACCCCCACTAGAACAACAAAGATCATTCCTTCACTCCACTCCCTGATTGTAGATTTATTCAAGAAATGCCTAGCTCCCAGCCAATGAATTCCGAGACTTTGCTAGTCAGATCTTCATCACTTCAGAACTTTTATTGGATAAAAGCCAAGCCCAGGTTTTGGGAAGATTGTCACTCCATGTCAGAAGCAGGGGTGACATGAGGGGAAGGCTTTTGCGGGGAAAGGGCAGAGGAGGAATTGTACAGGGTCAGTGAGGACAGGAAGGTGGTTTTAATGTATATGGCGCTAAGCATAGGAATCTTGGGGTAGCCCTCAGATTGCGCTTTGGAGGGAAACCAGAAGCCAAGAAAAGCCGCCCTGTAGGAGTAGGAGAGTCATTAAGGGAACTATAGGATTGGAGCCAGAGTGAATCAGAGGGGCAGCTCGGAATCCAGCAGGGGTCTTGTCTCCTGGTTCTACTTTGCCCCCTGAGGACTCCAAGCAAGGCCCACGGGGAGTAGGGAGTATGTCTGGAATGTGGCCTGTCTGATTCCTCACCATCTCCTGGGAACAAAGAGGAAGGGATAAGTGACCTTGAGAGAGATAGAGGTTGGGAGAAGGAGGAGGGGGAAAAGCTTTTTCTTCTCTTCTCTGTCCCTGCCTTCCTTTCTTCCTATGAGATCTGGACCAGTCACTCCCATCCTAGCTAATGACACTCTTCTCATTGAGAGAATTGCTGCTCCTGCCCTTCCATCTCTACTAAGGAATGCAACCAAAAGCATCCCTGCAGTGCCCCACCCCTCTGACTGCCTTCCCTCCTTTTTTCTCATCCCCCTTCCCTCTCTTGAGCCTTTTTCAAACTTTTTATCCTTCCATTCTCATTTTTCATCCCCATGGCTTCCCACCTTACCCCCAACCTTAAAGAGAGAGAGGCCAACTTGGTCACTCACATCAATGGTCTTTACTATCACCACCTGGTCAGCCTCCTTGCAGGCTTTCTCTGCCTTCTTGATGGTTTCTGGTGTCCACTCAACATTATTCATGGCCATCATGCCCTCCATGGAACTGCAAGAAGAGAGTGGGTGGGGAGGGGAGGTGGAGAATAAAATAATAGTTAGGGAAATGGGCATGAAATAAAAAAAGGTGAAAAGAGTAGAAAGAGCATGAGTTATAATTAGCACAAGAGACAGACAAGCTCCGCCCAGGGAAGAACACTGGGGAGGCGCTCATGAAGGACACAGGTAGCACTTTTAATACAGTCACACAGTTTTACTATGGCACATAGTATTTACTGGATGACAAGTCAAGTCAAATATGCTAACATGAAGACTCTGAACCTGAATAGGACCACTGGGATTATGACTTTCAGCTGAGCTCCTGGAATTAGTTTAAGGGTAACTGACATTTTAAATTAGATGGTAAGATAAAAATTGAGGCAGCTAGGGGACACAGTGGATAGAGTATTAGAGTTAGAATCAAGAGGATATCTTCCTGAGTTCAAATCCAGCTTCAGACATTTACTAACTGTGTGACCTTAGGCAAGTCACTTTCACCGTATTTGCCTCAGTTTCCTCATCTGTAAAATGAGTTGGAGAAGGATCAACCACTCCAGTATCTTTCAAAGGAAACCCCAAAATGGGGTCATGAAGAGTCAGACATGACTGAAAAGACTGAACTACAACATGAAGAAGATAGGAATCTCTTCCTAGACTTACCCCCAACCCAAACAAGAAATGCTTTGGACCATCAGCAGGACTTGTGACTTTTCATGGTGAGGAGCTACCAGTGTGGGGGGAACTCTTTTTACATATTCTGGAGAGGACAGTAAGGCTCACGACTTTGTACAGTTCTGCCTCACTTACATCCAGTTCACTAGCAAGTCAAGATATTACCCTCACCATGCCATCAGTCCCTTTTAAGAATGAAGGATGAACAGCCCAACAGACTATGGCTCAGTTGTATGAATTCCAGAGACACAGAGAGGCTTATCAATTTGCTCAGAGGTATATGGCTAGTTAATGTCAGAGATGGGACTTTTATTCAGTTTTCCTTTATCCAGGACTAGCATTCTCTTTCACCATGGCCATACTGCCTCTTTCAGAAATTTATATTTACAGAAATTATGCATGCATTCATTTGTTGAAACACAAGAAAAACCTATAAAAAGTTGATGGAGAGAGAAGAAAGAGACACAAAACCAGACAGATATGGAGCTGGATATGTAGATATGGAGCTGGATATACAGGGAACTATTTGAATCTTTTAAAGGAAAACAAAGACTTTGATTAAGTCAAAATAATGCATGAGAACATAGACATGAATAATTCATGTAAAAAGTACATATTTGCTGTGTTGCTGATATAATAATTTGGGTTCTTAGAGTCAGTTATTCTCATCTATTTTTCTGAGTAGCCTTTGCTGACAGAAAATCCTACCCTAGTGAAGAGATTGCAAGGTACTGGTAATAAGAGAGGTAGAGAGAGCAGGCAGCCCAGAAAGTTCTCCAGATCTCTAGCTCTTGGAGTGCTCCTTCTCTTCCTTCTTTTCCGAGCATACTTACTCCTCTGCTTCTTCTCCAAGTTCATGGGCCACGTGGATGATATCTGGGTACCCCATGCAGCTGGAGATGTTGTTCCGGGGATAGTAGAAGAGAAAGATGAGGCACATCTCATTAATGGTGCTTGGGCCACCCTGGAGTAGGAGTAAGAAAGGCAGAAACAGAAGACAGAGGTAGGTAGAGACAGAAACACATAAAGTAGCATTCTGAAGACTTTAATTTCTTTCCCCCTCTACTATAGAGCCACTTCACCCCTTATTACTTTCATTCCAAATGTTGATGCAATGAATGCTTCTTAGTATAGTGTCTGTGACTTCCAGGAGTCATGATAAGAGGACCAGTGGCTTGGCAAGTCCAAGACTCATTGCCCCCAACTTCTGACCCTAGATACAAGAAGGAGCAAAGCCTCAGGAGCAAAAGCATTTGATGTAGTGGGCAGGAGCAGAATGTTATTGAATTACATAAAGGATCTCAGGGATCTTTTAGCCCAACCCCCTCATTTTACAAATGAGAAAACTGATGATTAGTCTCAATCTAGAGTAGGAATAATTAATGAATTAGAAAACAGGTTTGGGGGACACTCACAATTAGTCCTACATATAATGTGTGTGTATATGTATATATACACACACATATACACATACACACACATTATATAGTTACTAGTGCAAGGTCACAAGGACTTCGTTCTATGGTACTGAAATGTAGAAAGGGCAGTAGTATTTTTTAACAGATACAAATAACTGAGCTTAACATTTAGTTACTAAGAATATTTAATTAAATTAGGAAGTTACCAAATCCTAGAAGCATAGAACTTACTCAAAGTCACACAAGTGGTATGTGTGGCAGACCCAGAATTCAATCTCAAGTTCTCTGACACCCAGGATCCTTTTCATTATACCACACTATATATGGGTTCCATTCCCCTACCAACTGTTACAATAGCAGCCTTGAGGTAACCCAGGGTTTCAGCATCAGCATCACCATCTTCTCACTATAGGGCAATATCCTGGGATCTCTCCCCTTCGTCTCTTCAAGATCCACCTCCGCACCCCATAGCAATTTGTCTAACTAGCATGTTTAGTAATGCTCACCACAGGTGCTCAGATTTCTAGTTACAGCTCTGGAAGGCACTTACAAAGGTGACTGTGGTACGATCGAGGGTCTGGTAGTGACACTCCACCAATATTTCATCTCCCTGCTCAGAGTAAAATATGATGGAAGAAAGTCAGACATGCAAAAGGACAGTAAGAAATCCAAGAGCAATCTTAGGACTTATTTAGGTTGGAGTCATATGTAACCCTTGGCTGTAGTTTTACTGCTTGACCCCCTCCCTTTCCCAAACCCAAGGCTCCCACCATCTTGATTTCCACACGCTCCTTCATGTCTCGAGTCTCTTGTAGGTTAAAGTCATAGGCATCATCTTTGCAGATGGTTTTGATCTGCCTTCCATTCCTGTTGGGAGGGAGTGTGAAGAAAGAAAGAAGTGGAATAAAGAGATGAGAACATAGACAAGAAAGCAATGCAGGGGAGGTATTATGGAATTCCAGGGACACTTCTTGTCCATAAAACTAATAGCAAATAGGATCCTGATCCCAATCCAGTACCATCCCTATACACTAATCTTCAATATTCATCCCCTCATCCCATTCAACTGTACTATAGAGGCTATCCTCTGCCTATTTCCATTCTTCCAACTACCGCAGTACTACAGAAGAGCATTACTCTGTCTCCAGAAATCCAGTGTTGCAGAGGCAACCTCTTACCCTTACCTGTATTGCACGGCTTGCAAAGACCGCCCTGCTAGGTGAGTGTGCAGAAGATAACCATAAACTTGAATGTCAGGCACAGGAGTCCCATTCATCTGTGACATGGAGGAGAGAAGGGCATCTGACTCCCCAACCCTAACCCCAAGTGGGATTTCAACCTAACTGCCTGCATATGATTATGAGTAAGTCACTCTATCTCTCCTGACCTCAATTTCCCCATCTACAAAATGTAAGGATTGGACTGGATGATCTACAAGGACCCTGCTGCCTATAGACCTGGGCACATAGAACTGGATATTGAGATACAGATTTCCTAGATGAGAAAATTCAACAACTTAGATCTAGATAACTTAGAGAGTTATCTAGAATGAGAGGTTAATTGACTTGTTTAGGGTCACACAACTAGTATGTGCCAGAAGTAGAACTTGAACTCATGTCACACTGACTCTGAGCCCAGTCATCTATCAAGTTGGCATGTCACCCCTCTATCAAAATTCTATGGCACAATTATAATAATTCACATTTCCATAGAACTTTAAGTCTTAAAAATTACTTTTCTCATAATAAGTTTATATTTTTTTAAGACTCATTTTACAAATGAAGAAACTGAGACTATTTGGTGAAGCCTTTGGTCAGATAATTTTTACCCATTTATTATTTTATTTAGTTATTCATTTATTATTTGTCTACTTATATTATTTATTACTTATTTTACCCATTTATCCTTGGTTTCCCAGGAATGCTTACCCCTTCCTAGATCCTTCCTTCTTTTCCAATGTCTCCCTGCTCTTGATTTGGCTGCAAAGTACCCCACCATCCACAAACCTTTTACTTACTCTCATCTTGCTCCCCAGACCTCCCCAGATGCCTGCTTTCCAGAATGCATATCCTGTTTAAAATCTTTGGATCAAAGGTTATAGTAGGGTTGTAGGGAGGAACAATTTAGAAGGCAGAGGGTAACTGTGGAGTGTCGAGGAGAGAAGAGGTAGGGAGAGGTTCTTGATCTCACCTCCTCAAACTTCTCAGTCCTACAGAGCCCATAGGACATGAAAGACTCTGCTCCTGGTGGTATGAAGTGGATGGGGAAGGTAAAGAATCCTAGTTGGAGGACTCCCATGTCATACTTGCGCAGTATAGGGGTGAAATAAACTCGAATCCCAGAAGAGTCGTACATACCTGGCCAAAGGGAAGCGTACTTGCTGGAAAGTGGGAGCCAAGTTGCAAATGAACAGAAAATGATTTAGTTGAGGAAAGGGAAAGTCAGACAAAGAGACACAGGGACTGGAGAAGAGCTAAAGGTCTCTGACAGGGACCCTTATTCCCATACTTTCCAGGCTCCCAAAAGAAATTAGCCCATCGCCATCAGTTGCTCCTTTCCCATTCATCCTACCCCTACCCTCTCACCAGGAAGATTGTGGAAATTGCTGTAGTGAACCTCTAGCCGAATCCACTGAGGGTCCAAGGGAGTCCCAATGGAAATACCCACATCATCTGGAAACTGGTAACTCTGAGGTAGGAGGACATAAGATATAATGGTATGAGCAGAGTGGAGACATCTAGGGCTCTGATCCTCCCCCAAGCACTTTAGCCCCTAAGTACCCTCCTTTCCTCCCTCCTATCCTGCAATCCTCCATCTACCCAGTCTCCCAGGTATTGCAGCTACATACCCTTCATCAAATCAACTATTCCCTAATCATCACAGACTTACAGTGCCCCCAACAGCCCAGCCCACGATCACTTGGGAGCAGAGAGAGAAGGCAGGGTCAGCACCATAGCAGTCACTGATTCCTGTGGGGAGGGCACTGGCATTGCCACAGGCATAAACCAGGATATGGTGCACCATCGTCTCATTGTGGTAGATCAACTTTGGCTCAAACTTGGGGTAAAAGATTAAGAGGGAGAAGAGGGAGAGTGTTACTTTCATCCCAATCTCAGTCTGTTCTTCCCCTCCCTCCACCCTGAAGCAAGAATCCGGTCAAGACTAAATTTATTTCATATTGCCCATCATTTCAAATTCCACATTGTTCCTGCCTTCGTTCGAATTTTTAGATCATGGTCAGCAACTTTCTCATTTACTGTCGTGTTTTATTTTGAATGACAATTATTTGTCTATGGATTTTACCTCCTAAGCTACTCAACTGTAAACCCTTTGAGGGAAGGGATCCTGTCTTATTTATCTCTTAGAAGGCATTGTGCCTTCTGTAATGGATAAAGTTCTGGGATCAGGGCATAACAAAACAAGACCTGCTTTTCATTTTTTGGCAGTGATTAATCACAACACACAATTTACTTAGCCATAATTACTTGTTACATGGAATGTTGCTATAGACTATCTAATTCCAATTTTCATAAAATGAACCTATAAATTATAATGCATGGATCTGGGAAACTGGGCTCATTCTATATCCTTAATCTAGGTCCATTTCCTTCCCTCTCTTTATACCCTATGTCTAATAGCTCCCTCCTCCCTTGGCTTTTCCTTCACTGTTGCCACCTCAGTTTCACCTTATAGATGTGATGCTTCTCCTTGACGATAGGCAGGGGAAGAAAGGTGCAGGCATAAGTGGTGTCATCTTCAGGGATGAGAAACTGGGTTGGAGACAGACAAAGAAATTTAGCTGAAGTGGAAATGTGTATCTGAGACCTGGAAATGAAAGTGAGAGTCTCTAGGAAGACTGGAAAAGAGGGGACAGGGCTTTCTTTTTTAATATCATGGGGAATGACAAGAGCCCAGGATTATGCATCTAAGGGCCTGTATTTAAATACTATTTGTGCATTTTTGGAAGAGTCATTTAATCTTTCTCTGGATCTGTTTCTTCATCTATACAATGAAGACATTTAACTTGATGGTCTCTAAGATCTCTTCTAGCTTCATATCCCATGATCACAGGTATTCCAGTCCTCTACAAGTGGCAGGAGAAATGAAGGGTCCAACTGAGGTCATAACGAATGGACCATGCCAAGCCTGAATTAAGACTTTCAACTTTTGATCAGTTCTGAGGACAGATCCATGTGCAACATGTGGTATGTGTCATGGAATGTGTTTTAGATGTGTGTTTGGGGTGGTATGGTGAGAGGGATAGAAGGTACTCTACTGGTCTGAAGTTTGGCCTCCTCTTGGGGAAGATTATCTTTGGTGAAGAAACCCAAAAGCTAAATGAAAGATGAGTAAAATATTACAATTGGATAGCTGAGAGTTGAGGAGGTGTGTTTATGAGATGATGGAGGAGTTAAAGTATTTAATGTTGATAGACTGTTTTTGCTTCCTCATTTGTTAGATAAAAATAATTATTTTCAAGTTATACCAACTCCCTTAATACTATAATGACTATGTGCCCTAGATTTGATTCCTAGAAATCAAAGGATTTTGTTTAAGGAACAGCTAAGAAAAATCAGAGAGTCCCTTTCTCACTTTCCTTGCTCTCCATGTCCTGCTTCCTTTCTATTCCCCCATCTCTGATTTCTAGTCTCTTACAATTCTCTTGGATTTCCCTTTCCCCCATACCTACATGCGCCTCTCATCTTTTTTCTGGATCCAGGGGTGGTGTGAAGAAGCTTGGAAAGATTAGGTGTGGGGAATTGGAAGACAGGTAGACACCAGGGGAGAAGCATTTAAATGGAAATGTCTCTTACATCAGTGATCTCCAAGTCATGAATGTAAGAGATTGCAGGGGCATCAAGATCATCAGGGTGGACAATCTGCAGCAGGAAGATTGACTTGACAAAGGTGCGCTCCCTCTCTAGCCTCACCGTGTCATCAAGGCCATAAGCAGCCAGGACCCGAATTGTGTCACTCTGGCAGAGGGAATTGAAAATCAGCAGAGGCATATGAAAGATGTCTCCTCAATAGCAATCATCATACATTTAGATAAACACATTTAACAATTGTTCACATGTGCCATGTACATTTAATCCAGCTCCCACCCAAGAGTTGTAGGTAATGGATAACTCTGTGTGGCATGCCCCATATGGAGGGAAGTAGACATGGTTCCTTCAGAAAAGACCCCCATGAAGAAAGAAGCTATAGATAGGAAGTTGGCTCCTCAATATATTCCTGATCTCTGCAGGACTTCTCCTTAGTTAAAATTGTGTATTCTCTCTTGATCAGTTAAGATTTTATCTGACTCAATTAAAGAATTCATTCACACTTGATCTCTTCATTATTCTAGGATACATAACTTTTCTGTTTTTTGTTGGCTGTTTCGCTTGGATAAAAGCGTTTACCAACTATTTATTGTGATGATCTACTGTGAAAGTGGTATTTGGTGGGAAGCAGCTAGACTGATCAACTTAATTTAGGCTACTCCCTAACCCCTTAAGAATGGGTGCTCTTTGGTGCCTCTTTTGTACTGAACTCTGTACCCCTAGACAAGATCTGTATTTTAGACATGGCAAATGTAATTCTAGTTGAGTAATAATGTCCATAGAGGCCCAAAAATACTAGTACTGGAGCCTGGAGCTTGGAATATGTAGCCTGGAACCTGGTCTGAAACCTGGAGTTGAGAATTTGGAGCCTGGAGTTCAAAACTTGGAGTCTGGAGCTTGAAGCCCCAGTAACCCCAGCATTTTAGCCACTCAGAGAACTGCTTACATTTCATTCTAAGGAGAGCAGGTTGGGGGTCCCAGATCCAACATGAACAGAGACAGTTGTAATTAAGGGAAACATAATTATGTAATTATAAGACAGCAATATGGTCTTCTCAGATCGTCAGTTCCAAGAACCATGACTATATCCCACTTCCAAAATGTAGTGACATCAGTGGCAGGAACCCTGTGGTCATCAGTGATAACAATTCTTACATCACCTATTGGAGGCATCTTATTTACCAGGATGTATGCCTATCAGCTTCCTTCTCAAAGAATGGCTTTGGGGCCAGTGAATCTTCTTATGACTTCCTCACCCCCATGTCCTCTGTGATCTTGTGACATTGACCTCATGCCTGGAATTATTTCCCTCCTCATTTCTGCCTCTTGGCTTCTCTAGTTTTCTTCAAGGTCCAGCTAAAAGTCCACCTTTGGTAACATAGTTTTTCTAAACCCCTTAATGCTAGAATCTTCCCTCTAAGATTAATTCCAATTTATCCTACGTGTGACTCAGTTGTAGGTAGCAGTCTACATGTTTTCTATCCCATTATACTATGAGCTTCTTGAGAGGAGGGAATGGTTTTTTTTTCCTGATTTTTCCTGTGTATTTTCAGCAGTTATCACAGCACCTACCACTTAGCAGGTACTTCATAAGCAGTTGTTGACTTGACTTAACAAGTCAAATACTATTGGAAACTGAAGCAAAGATTGTACAATCTTAATGGCACTGCTAGGGCCAACGTGCCCTCTTCCTGTTAGCTTGTTGGTTGTAAAGACTTTTCAATTGTATCTCTTCACAACAAAGACAGGCTTATCTCAGATCATACCTCTGTATTCCATCCATGAGCTGCTGCTGTACATTTAGATAAGTCATGTGGACACACTTATCTTACACATGAATGCACACATGTGTAATTGAAAGGCAAATCTTTTCAGAGTTTACACCTATTCTGCACATGTTTCTCTCAGGAGGGAGAGTTCAGTGGGGAATGAAAATAGGGCTATAACTTTTGCAGCTGAAAGGGACCTTAGAGGCCATATAATGTAACCCTTTCATTTTACAGATGAGAAAACTGAGCCCCATATGAATGAAAAAGACTTGCCCAAGGTTACACAGGTACAAAATTAAGAGAACTGGGATTTTAATCCAGGTCCTCTGACTCCACAGTCTACTGCTCTTTCCATTGTACCATGCTGCCTCCCATACATGAGTCTCTAGTCTGTAGAAGGGTTCAAGAAAGAGGATGATGGAAAGGTCTGATAAGTACAGGGGCAGAGGAAAACAGCCCAATGAAACGTGAGAGACTGAGAATACCTTGAGTTCTGACCTGATTTTAGGGTGATTCCAGGACACCAAGGGAAAGGAAACTTTAAAGAACTTATTGAAGCGTTCATATCTGGCAAAAATGGTCCCCACCCCCTCATACCCCCTACCCTCCTCTGTTATTACTGTGATGTCTCCATCATGGGAGTCACAGGAGCGGAAGGGCCGGGAGAACCTCATGGTAGTGTAGACAGAATCTTGTGTCAGCAATTGCAGCTCTGCATCCTGGCTCCCATCTTCCTCCAGAGTATCATCGTCTATCAAGTGCTGGTCCTGCCATGTGGGGAAAAAACCAATAGAAAAGTACCATGGACAGAGGGAACATACCTCTGAATCAGAAGGGGAACTCCAGAAGAGTCGGGGCTATGTTTCTTTTCTCTTAATAGTTAGCATCTACCTGCTAATACTCCAAGGAATACTCTGCTACATTCATGCATTTCCCAAGAAACGCAAGTCAAAGTTTCAGAATATTTTGACATGAAGACTGGAAAATATATTAAATATATTAATTTAACCCCTTCATATTACAGAGTATAAAACTGAGGTTTCTGTCTCATAATCACCTCTTTCCACCTCTATCATGCTGCTTTATAGTTCATCCTCAATGATCATTTCTAACAGCATACCTCAAAGTGTTACTATGAAACTGATTTTATTATTAGATAACTGCATATGTACCAAGACTTGTTTTTATTTTAACTAAATTATAAGCTTCTTGAGGACAGGGAACCATGCCTTATATCCACAGGTATTCTATATATTTGCATTTAGAATCTTGATATCAAAGAAAGTAGCCAAGGATTCACAGAATTATTGCTCTTAAGATTTGTAGCAGCTGAGTATAGTTGTTCATTGTATCATAGGACTTCAAAGGTCATCTTGTCCAGCACCCTCATTTTATAGATGAGGTAATGGAGGTCCAGAGAGGGTGAGTGATTTGCCCATGACCACTCAGACAGTATGTAACAGAGCTGAAGTGATCTTAATATTTGAATCCAACAACCCTTCCCATTTTAAAGATAAGGAAACTGAGTCCTAGGTTGGTGAAATGACTTGTAGGTCCTTTCTTAAAAAAATCACTTTTTCCTAGTTGCATGCAAGAACAATTTTAAACATTCATTTAAAAAATTTTTTTGAGTTCCAAATTCTCTTCCTCCCTTCCCTCAGATGATATAGAGAACCTATGTGCAATCATACAGAATATATTTCCATATAAGTCATGTTGTAAAATAAACACTGACGGAAAAAGTCATGAAAAAAGTAAAGAAAGTGAAAAGTCATATGCTTAGATGTGTTCAGACTTCACCATTTCTTTCTCTAGAGGCAGATAGCACTTTTTATCAAGAGTTCTTTGGAATTGTCTTGGAACATTGCATTGCTGAGAATAGCTAAATAGTTCACAGGTGATCATCATAAAATATTGCTATTACTGTGTACAATGTTCTCCTGGTGCTGCTCACTTCCCTGTAGGCCTTGAACTCTTTGTAAAACCATATGTAATAAATCTGGGTTCCTGAAATTATGGTTCCTCTATTTATAGCTAATATGACTGCCAGGTGACACCATAGTTCATAGAATGCCAGGTCAGAAGTCAGCAAGGACTCTTGTTTCTGAGTTTCAAATGGGGCACAAAGGTGCTCATTTTATGGTTTGGGTTTGGATGGAACCAACTGGATAACATAGAATACAATTCCCTGTGTTTATACAGGAATAAATTGGGGCCCATGGAGGTAAATTGACTTGCCCAGAGTTAAACAGATAGCAAATGATAGAGATGAAATTTGAGCACACATTGTGTGATTCTGTAATAAGTATAGTCTTCCTGCTACATCCCTTTGTATCCTCAAGTGAATAAGGACCACAGGATATTAGAGTCAGATGAACCAGAATGGAAGATTTTCAAGTTCATTTTCTAGAAGAAATAGATGCACAAGTGGCTTAAATTATTTATCTTAGGTCTCCTGACTTCCAGTGCAGTTCACTTCCTGCTATATTGTATTCAGCTATAGGTAGATAGATAGATAGATAGATAGAACACTGGTTTGACTATATGTACTACCACTTAGTAGATTCAGGTCCCTATTGGGGCAAATGACAACCTTAATTCTCTGGATCTCAGTTTTATCATAAGCAATATGAAGAGATTTTTTACTAAATGATGGTGAAATTTCTTCCATCTTTAATGGCATATGATCTTCTGTATGTCTTTCTTGATATACACAGGAATATACCAGAGTAGGTCCAGGTATAAACACTGAGGCTGGAAGCAAGGAGGTTTAGAGGAGCTCCCATAAGAGTTGATGAGGAACGTGCCTAGGGTGAAGGATATAAAGAAAAACCTACATATAGCATCTGGCACATAGTGGGTACTTAATAAATGTTTATTGACTGACTGAATGACTACACACTTTGCCATTTCCCAATGGAGATATAGCACTGGCAGCGTGATATTCTTGAGATGTATCTATTTTTTAAGGTCTCCCTTCCATCTTGTGGGAGGCCCAGAGCTGGATCCTCCCTAGTAAGTCACCCTCATTCCTAGGGGAGAAGAGAATCTATACCTAGACTCACCGAGAAGTAGACAGTCCCATCAGGCAGGACACCTCCAACCACCAGATCAGCCCCCACATTCGTGTAGCGATCAGTGACACCGAGGCCCACCCAACCAGCTGTCCGGACCTGCAGATCAAAGGTGATAATCTCAGTTTCGATATCAAAATCCCAGCGTAGATATAAGACATTGGATGGATCGAGGAATCTTGAGTATCTAAGTGGGGATTTGGGGCCATGGGGGATTCCTATAGCTGGAACAGCCAGGGGCAAGAGGAAGAGGAGCCTGGGAAGGAGGACACAAGTCATGTCTGTTGGGGCCTGTGGCATCTCTCTTGCAGATAGGCAGTCCCTGACTGGGTAGGTCTGGCTTATATGTGTCTGAAGATACTTAGGCACCATGCCACAGGGGAGGAACAGGATGCAGTACTAGGATCTGATTATCCGGTGGGCACAGGAAGGTGCCACTTGCATAATCCTGATGTGGAGAAGTACCTCGATTGGGGCCTAAACACAAGAAGACAGGGAGGGTCTGGACTTGAGAGGAGGGGATTGACAAGGAGTCATGGGGACAGAGTAGGCAGAACATTCACCAAACACACCCTCTTTTAGATCTCCCTGTCCTTCCTCATGTCACCCCATTCAGAACTCAGCATCCTAGCTATGAAGCTTCGCAAAAAAGCAAGTTCAGACAAGTCAGAAGCATCTTTTCAATACATCTAAGGGTGTTCATGGCACAGCAATACACATGGACTCATTTTCCCCCTCAGGTGAGGACAGCTCCTTTATTGTGTGGGGATAAGAAAGCATAAGAAGAAGGTGCAGATTCACAAAGACAATTCAGGAGTCTAATTTCAAAGGGCAGCATTAAGTCTATAGAAAGAAGTGGAGGAGAGGGAGACAGACTCTGATTGTCATCTCCCATAGGATCCTTACCTGCTTAATCCCTGGGCTGTGACTTAAGGGATAATCAGCTTTCAGAAAGAGGACAGCTGGGCAGGGCTTTCATTCAGTACACTTGTGTGGATGGAGGGGGGCGGAAGGAGGTCAGGACAAATTTATGACTAAGGCAGTGGGAAACACAGCAAACCCCAGAACCTTCCTTTAGCTCCCACTCTGCCCTCCCCCCAACCCTTGGTAAACCTCTCCCCCAACTAGAAATTCTGGCCATCATACATACTTACCAGAAATTTTGACTATTCAATCAATTCTTTCATGGAATCTTAACTGTAGAGTTGGAATGGACTTCAATCTTGCTTACTTGTTTTACAGATAAGAGGTTATATGATTTACCCAAATGATGCACTCAAGTGGCAGAGCTAGGATTTGATCCCTGGATCTCTATTCAACAGTCTTTCAAAGCACATTCACATAAAAGTTATTTAATTTCTTTTCAAGTTCACTGTTTTACTTGAAATGAAAGAAGCAAACAGTGATTTGATATTTTATATTTGATTCCATTCTGTAATTGAATCTCTTTGGTAACCTCATTTTCATTTTACAAGAACTTCTTTGTTTCTGAGTGAAAAAGTTTCTGAGTTCGAAAGTTCAGTCTTTCTCTTTCAGAGTTAAAATCCAAAAGTTTAGCTTCCCGATCGATCACTTTGAACTAAAAGAAAACAAAACTCTGAGTCAAGTTTAGAGATTCAATATTCTCAGAAAGCCCTCTAAAGAAACTGAAATCTCAGTACCACCTGCAAATCACAGTGTGTTTCTTATTTCTCATCACTCCAGCTCCTGGGAAATGCCATGGCATCGGTGTGCTAGCTTTGACAGTGGATAACTTGACCTTTTCCCATCCTAGACCCAAGTAAAAGTGGTCTTGTTCTATTCCTAGGTGCCAAGGAGTCTACTTTCCTGGTGTACTCTCAATGATTTTGGGATGCAGCTGAGTCCATAAACTCACAAAGCATTCCTTCAAGACAGTCTAGGGATGGTCCCGATCCCACGTGTGTGTATGTTAACATAACCAATCATGATCTCTCACCCCCATGATGCCTGCCAATTATATGAGTTTTGCTCTGTTCTTTGTTTTATCCTTATAAAAATGAGCTGCATCTTCAGTTCTGGGCCTTTATCATAAACTGAGGAAGATACAGATCCATTGTATTGGTAGGTTCTTGCCCCACTAATAAAATGTTATTTTGCTCGGAATGAGAAAGTGGGGGGGATTTAGGTACGTATATCATTGAAACATAAAGGAATTTAGGGAATGAACAAGTAAAGAAGGTTTAGGAGAAGAATATGAAGGAAATTAGAAAGGTGTGGGTATATGGAAGAATTTTTAAAAGAAGGAAGAATGTTTAAATACATTGGGAAGGATGGTTTGAAGGAAATTTTGATTTTTTTGAAATACAAGACATATTACATGTTCATTTTGTTGGAATCTATCATGATAAAAATTACAGCTTGAGTTCCCAGCCTCCCAAGCAGGGAGAGAAGAATGTAATGGGTGAGGACAAGGTTTGGCCAGGTTCTTTAAATGATTTCAAAGTAAATAGAGAAAGGTTAGGACAGCTGGGAGTGAATCGATAGCAATGAGTTCTTTTCTGAGATTTTAAATGCTGCCATTATTAATTATAAAGCCCAGATTTGGTTTGATTAAAATATGTGCTCAGACTAAATCAGAATATGTTTTTAAGTGTGCTCCCCAAATTGGGTAATGGGACTAGATTAGAACTTAATATGACTGCTACTTTTATATCTTTGCCAGTAGATTAATTGAAAATAGTGGGCTTTACAATAGGAAGTGTTTGGAATAAATATCTCTTATGGACAAATAATAATGAAATTAAAATTGTGATTCTGTGTGCTACCATTTGGGAAATAGATCTGGATGTGATTGAATTTATTCTGGTCTCATTTATAACTGGGGTATATTCTCTTAGTGGAACAATTATGATGTCAGAATTTATTTTATTTGCCATTAATTCAGAGTGTTGGGAAAATGCATGGATTAGGAAATTTGTTACCTGTGTGATCTTATAACAAGTCACCCATTTTACCAATCTGTAACATATATAAAGATAGTGCATAACTTATATTTGATAATTCATTGTATTAGAAATAATGTTTAAAAATACATGTTCTTTTAATCTGGATTCTTTTGGAGTTACGGATTCACTTGTTAAAAGAATGATGTGAAAATGTTTGAAAACTGTTCGTTTGGAAGCACAATAGATAATGATAAATTTTTTTGGCTGTGAATTTGATATAGCAGAAATCTGTTTATGATGTTCTCATCTTTGAAATGTAGGCATTCTAAGATCTTACACTACCCCTCTCTGGAATAACGGTATGAGGTATTTTTTAACAATAATGGCTTATACCCTTTAGCCCAGTATATTTTAAGTTGGCCTAAAAATAACAGTTGTGAATTTAAATTGATAAAGTCATGTGTATATGTGTGTGTGTGTGTGTGTGTGTGTATGTATCTCTGTGTGTATATTTCTAGTAATTTTACTGTTTCATTTGTACTACGTAATTTCACGTGCCCAATGTATATGCTACATTTTGCTGGTGGGGTCTTTGATGAAATGGGTTAGTACCTTTCCAGATTATGAGGATTGAGAAACTAAAATCCACTTGTAATAGAATAAATTTTTAAAATGTGGGCTAATTTGGAAATGAATTTGATTAACGTCATCTGATTAGTAATGAATCTTGTTTCATGCTTTAAATTCATGATATTGTGAATGCTGTTACTGTTTCTAAATTGACTTGTACTGAAAATTCTGAGAAACCTTTATTATTTAAGACATGTTAAGAGAATGATAAAGATTGTATCTTTGAATCATTTAATTCCTTTTGATTTGGACACTATGAAATGATTAATTATGTTATTAGAAGCTGGAGAATTTAGACGGCACAGTGGATAGAGCACCAGGATGGGAGTTAGGAAAACCTGAGTTCAAATTTGACCTCAGACACTTACTAGTTGTGTGACCCTGGGCAAGTAATTTAACCCTGTTTGCCTCACTTTCCTCTTCTGTAAAAATGTTCTGGAGGAGGAAATGTCAAATCACTGTAGTATCTTTGCCAAGAAAACCCCAAATGGGGTCACAAAGTGGTGGACAAAGCTGAAAATGACTGGACCACAAAATTAGAGCCTATTGTCATAACATGAAACCTATCAAGTGTTTAAAGAGGAGACAGATTAGAATAAGGCAGCTGTTGGGTAGGCAGTGACCTTGAAAGAATCAAATTATCAGGAGAAAGAGAGATAACACGAGGTTCAAGAAATGGAGACATGTTGATCCCAATCTCTGTTTGGGATTAAGGTACAGGAAGTGAGAGGAGAAAGGCAGGCCTTGAGAAAAAGACAAGGACAAGCTCCCTGATCCTCCAACCCTGTCTGAAGGCTGGGATTATCGCAGGGGAGGAGTAAATGTGTACGAGTGTGGGGGTGGGTGGGTGGGAGGTGTATGCAGGGTGAGAGAGCTGTGAATGTAAAGATCTATGAAGAAACTCAGAACCTTCCTTCCCCCGTGTCCCTGGATCTCTCCTTTCTACTTGTTCTGTACTCCCTTTTTCCTTTACACTTTCCTTGTATTCTTTCTCCTTCCCCCTCCATACTATAATTTCAGCCTATGGCTTTTCTTCATATACAACACTCCATTTCCTACCTGCATACCTTTGCAATATATCCAAGATGAAATTCATGATATTTCCCCCAAAACATTTCCTCCTCTAAATTCTTTTTATTTCTCTTGGAGACACCACCATCCTATCCAGCTGTCCTGGTTCAGTCTTAGTTACTTTATTTTCCTTTCATTAACTTGTTCTGTTTTCTTCCTGTAATATTTCTTATTCCTTCCATCTTCAACCCTTAATAGAGATAAATACCTTCATTAGAGTCTCCTGAGTATATCCCCAGGTTTCCATGTGCCAGAGTAGAGGGTTCCAAGACTCAGTCCCATAATTATGGTTTTCTATCCCAGATACTGAAAATAGAAAGTCCCCTATCCCTCTGCCAGTTCTCTTTGATGTCATTTTTCTCTAGTCTAGACCAGGCTGTCTTACTCTCACCCTTTTCACAGCCACACTTCTAGATGGAGTGAACTATGTTCCCTTCCTCTATTTCTTCCTTTACCCTCTACCTCATTTATGACTCACGTTGCACAATTCCTTGCAATCTGGCTTCTTACCCCACTTTTCAACAGAAATTACTCTCTCTAAGGTCAATTTCAATGTATTAACTGTTGAATCCAATGATATTTTCTCAATGTAGTGAAATGAGTGTTGTTCTTGGCATCAGAATGACCTGGGTTTGAATACCAATTCAGATCCTTAAGAACTATGTGGCCTTGGGCAAGTCATCTATCCATTTCATGTCTCAGTTTTCACATCTGTAAAATGAAGAGATTGGGCTCAATGATCTCTAAGGTCTCTTCCAGATGCAAATTAATGATGTTATAATCCTATAACTTAACTTCTCTGATGCTGTTCTGTCTTGGGTTTCCTCTATCCTGTCTGGCTTCCCCTTATCAGTCTTCTTTACCATATCATTATTCATTTCCTACTCATTAAAAGTTGGTTTCTCCCAAAGCTCTGCTCCAGGTCTTTCCTTTTCTCCACGCCCCCCCATACTTACATGTCATCCCATGAGCTCCAAAGGATGCAGTTAACATCTCTGTAAATATAACTTATAAATCTATACATCCAGCCATAATTATACTCCTGAATGCTGTATCACCAGCTGACCACTGGAAATCACAATAGGTTATTTTATTTCCCCTCAAGCATTCATTCCTCCAAACTTTCTTATTTCTCTTGGTGGTACCACCCCCCTTTCTGGTAGCCTAAGTTCATAATCTGAGAATCTTTATTTTTCTTCTCTCTTACCCTTCATATACATCAGTCACTTGGCTTTTTATATTCTGCAACTACAAAACATTTCTTGGATCTGTCCCTTCCTCTCCACTCATATGGTTATTACCCTCATTCAGATCCATAACCTCTCACCTGAACTATTCCAATAGTTTCCTGATTGACACATCTACTGCTAGCCACTCTACACAGTTGAAAAATTAACATTCCTAAACTACAGGTGTTATGAGTGTAGTCTGACTTAGGCTAGTCACCTGGTAGTAGTTTGGGTCAGAAATAGGAATGAAATTGGGCAAGCCTGAACCAGCTAACAGTTGACAAAAAATGTCACTGAGCCACAGTAGCAGAAGGACTTTTGGAATAGCGAAATCATTTTTACTCAGGGTGAAGCACTGATTCAGAGCACAACGTCCTCAACACGGGACAGTTTCATTTTTATCTTCATAACACTAAGGTCTGCACAGTGCCTTGCACATAGTAGGTGTTTAATAAGTATCTATTGAATTGAATGAAATGCCTGCTTATTATGGAGGTAGCCTATCTTGGACTTTTCTTTCTCATTGCCACTCTTACCTTATCAGCTATATTACCTCCCTCCAATGTTTTATTCTCCGATCTTCACCTCACCTCTCTGCCTTGACTTCCCAACCAATACACACAGAAACCTCCAGATGAGGAGATTTACCTGTGTGATGGAGTTGATATCTCCATTTACCACCAGGAGGGCTTTTTCTTCTACCCCTCCATTTTTGTCCCAGGGTTATGCTCCTTGAGTGGGGGCAAAGAAGAGATGGAAGAGGCATGGTATCATTCTTAGTAGATACAGTCATAGTTGCAGAGAGAATGTACAAAATCAAAGTTTATGTTCAAACTCTTCATGAGCTAGGACATAGTCAAACAGTGTAGGTTATATGGGTATAGTAGATGAGACCAATAGATGGGGAGTGTTAGGGAGAAATAAGTAGTTGGGATGGGAGAGAGATGGGGATGCAAATGGAGAAGAGTAGAGGGTTTGGGTTCTCCTGGAGCAAAGGAGACTCTTATCAATTGTCACTGATGACCTTGTGGATTCATTTTGTGTAGTTGCAGACCTTGGTGTAGACTGTAGGGTAATTCTTCAGGGCACAGCCATTGCCCCAGGATACCACACTCTGGTGCTCCCCATTGCAAACCATGGGGCTACCTGAAACTTGCTACCAAAGGGAGAAGCAGAGATCAGATTAATTTTCTGGTATCCCCAATCCCTGATGATCTCAGGGCTTATCATAGCATCTCAAAAGATTAGTGTTCCACTGGAGAATTCTATGGGTGTGAGATCACATTAACATGAACCTTCCATCCACCAGAATCCCCTGATCTATTACTAGTCCATCACCAAACAGGCAATCAGCATATTCATGGCATGAGAAACCTTCATGGCCTTGTTTACTTCTTCTATAAAATGGAAAGGTTTTGACCAGATGATTTCAATGTTTCTTTCCAACTTGAAGTCCTACTTTCCTACATGGGAGAAGAGTGACACTTTACATAAACCCTCATCAATCTTATCATCCCTCCCAGACCCTACAGGCTTTTGCACTGAGTTTTGAAGCAACTGATGGTAAAAAGAAAGCTAGGGAAAGATAGCAGAGCATGCTAGGCTTGGGAGTTAGGAAACAGTGTTGTATCTGAGGAACACAAAATAAGCCAGTGTACTGAATTACAGAGTGTGTGAAGGTGAGAAAATTATAAGAAGATTAGAAAGGTAAGAAGGTTGTGAAGGGCTTCCAATGTCAAACAGAGGATTTTAATTTAATTCTGGAGGTAATAGGAAGACTTTTGAGTTTATAGAGTGAAGGTGATATCGACAGACCTGAACTTTGGTCAAAAGTTTATTATTTCATTCTAGTTTCTGACCCATAGTTTCCTGAAGTGTGTAGCAGAAGCAGCCAAGAGAGTTCTCACTCGAAATTCCAATTTATCACCTTTTTCTAAAGTGTCAGTGTCCTTTTGATTAGTGTTATTATCTGACCACTGAAGGACAAGAGCAATGATGAAGAGGACAGGAACAGAGGGACTCACCCCCTCAAATATTTGCATATTCCCCACCAAACTCCTCTTCTCATCCAGAGAAGGTTCTCCCTATAGCAGATAGTGATAGTGGAGGAGAATTGTCGAAGACTAGTGAGATGGACTGCTAGGTTATGCCATAATGCACAGAGTACTAGTTCTGAGTCAGGAGGAGCTGAGTTTATATCTGGCCTCAGACATTTACTAGCTTGGGCAAGTCACTTAACTCCGATTACTTTAAAAAAAAAAAAAGAAACTAGTAAGGATTTTTTAAATACAGACTCTCCAGGTAGGGCAAAATTGAGGAAGTAGATTTGGCTTATGCTGGTGATAATTATCAGAGAAATTACTGTCATATACCCAAAACATTTGTCATTAAGACAGTTATGAAAAATATCCTTCAAGGAAAGGAAAATGAAATGGAGGAGAGGAAATTCAGTGACCCTGAAGTACAGGAAGACTGACTTAAAGTCAGAGTGGGAGAACTCAGCTGAGGTGTCTTGACCAGGCAGAGCGGAAAGCAAGTTCCATTTGATAGTTTTCCCATTTAACAAATTATTCTTTCTAACTAGGTAATAAACTGTTTATAACTCTTGAAGGAATGGGATTCCTTGATATTTCAGCCCTGTGACAACACTCTGATTGCATCACCCTTGTTATGTCTTCTAAGGTCTCTTTTGGATGTTTCTATCACATACTTCAGAAAAATCTGCTGACATAAAATGCAAATCTGACCATGTCACAATTACTCCCATCCCCCTCAGTAAGCTCCATTGGCTCCCCATTACCTCCAGGATGAAATATGAATTCTTCTGTTTGCCATTTAACGTCCTTCAATTCTCCCCCCCTCCCATTTTTTTTTAGCTTTTTCTTCTTACATTTTACTCCTCTCTCTATAACTTATAATTCAATTACACTGGCCTAATTATTCCTCAAATACAAAGGTCCACCTCCTATGACCATCCCTTTGTGTTGCTGTCCTCCATGCCTAGAATGCTCTGCTTCCTTACCTTTGCCTCCTCATTTCTTGCACTTCCTTCAAGATTCAGCTCAAATCATTTCTTCTGCAGGAAGTCCCCATTGTTAGTGACTTCTTTCTGAGATATTTGCTGTTGTTTAGTCATCTTTTAGTCATGTCTGACTCTTTGTGACTATATTTGAGGTTTCCTTGGCAAAGGTACTGGAGGGGTTTACCATTTCTTTCTTCAACTTATTTTACAGATGAGGAAACTGAGGCATTTAGGATTAAGTGACTTGCCTGGGGTCACACTAGCAGGGGTTTGAAGTCAAATTTGAGCTTGAGTCTTCCTGACTCCAGGCCCCAGGCTATATCCATTGAGCCACATAACTGGCCCACTTCTGAGATAACCTTCAATTTACTCCAAAGTTTTTTATATGCTATTTCTCTCATTAAGATCCTGGAAGATAGGAACCATCCCCTTCCCATTTTTTGTGTGTATCCCCAGTGTCTGACATATAGTAGGTGCTTAATAAGTACCTGTTGACTGATTGATGCCTGACACTGCCCTGTGGATGTAGACAATACATGTGGTCCTCAAACTAAGATTTAACTGCTCTTGTTCTGTTGCACAGGTTTATAGTGAGTGACCCCAACTGTCTGGCCACATTCATATTTTGCCCATAGATTTTGAGCCAAGTCATCAAGACTTGTGATCTTGAGTCTATGTAGACTTCAGCTGGCCCCTTTACCATCTGATTCATCATACTGTTGAACATGATCTTTGACCTTCAGGTCTTCTTACCAAGTGAACAGATTCTGATTGTGAGGAAGGTATAGAGATAGAGAGGAGTAGTACAGTGCATGTAATTACCTGGCAGGTATCTTTGCCTCCATACAAAAAGTCAGCACAAAAGCACCAAGAAAGGAATCTTGGCAGACATCATCAGAGAGAACAGGGATGTCCAGGCACTGCAGCAGTTCAGGAGAATTCCCTCGGGGGGAAACAGTCATTAAAGTCTGTGAATTTAATACCCACCTAGCACTGTTTCTGTCTTTAACAACATCTTGCAAGAACAGGACTGGCACGACAGGACGACAGACCATCAGACCATTGGGTCAAGATAACTAGGACTCAAGACTCCTTTTCCTTCCCTTGTTAAGTTCTCTCTGAGGTTGACCCTGGCCAGAAAAGTTCTGGGCATATGGAGTAAGTGTCTTGAATGGAGTGATGCTGGGAAGATTCTCTCTCTCTCTCTCTCTCTCTCTCTCTCTCTCTCTCTCTCTCTCTCTCTCTCTCTCTCTCTCTCCCTCTCCCTCTCCCTCTCCATCTCCCTCTCCCTCTCTCTCCTTTCTCACAGTGCTGAAATTCTGTCATTAGAGATTCTTTTTATTTTTTGTATTTATGCCTTGGCCCCTCTTAGCATGCACACATTCCTGAAATGGGTCTGTTATTAACACCTTTCTGTGACCTGGTTTCTTAGATCTTTTCCAGCTGTCTATTTACTAAGAGCTGAGCCCTGCATGGCAGAGAATGGGGGAAAGAGACCTCAAATCTAAAAAAGGCAGGACTGCTTTCAGTGCCACTCAGAAGAGCCTAGATATATTAGCCACTAAAAGACAGCACCCTGTGTTGGACAGCCAGGAGTCTTTTGCGGGGAAGTCAATGAAGGTGAACTCCGTATCCTTTGCAATTTTGCATACATAGGCCCCACTCTGACCCTCCTGTCCACATTTCCCCAATGCATCCTGGAGGGTTGATCCTTCATTTCTTTTACAATCACCCTACTGATGACCATAGGATTTTCTTGTCCCTTTTCTGAGGTCAGAGAGTTACCCTCAACTTCTTTTTGTTGCATTAACTTTGGAAATCACAGAATTACGTATTTGGAGTTGTAAGGGGATTTAGAAGTCATTTAGTCCAATTTCTACATTTTACAGATGAGGAAACCAAGACCCAGAGAAGTTAAATGATTTGTCTAATGAGGGGCAGAGCTGGGATGACTCTAGCACCTAATGCCCTCATTAAGTAGCCTTTGCATCTTCTGTCCTCAATACCTGTCTACCCCTGAAACACTCTGCAGCTGAACAAGGACATTTTCTCTGCTCATATATTCTCTTCACTTTGCTGACATAAAACATATATGTATTTGCCTGTAAGGAAGAAAGAAGATAAAAAGGAAGGGAGAAGAAAATAAAAAAGATAAAAAGGAAGGAAAGAAAAAAAAAGAAGGAAGAAAGGAACAGTCCCTGCTTCTCAGGGAGCTTACATGCTACCTAAACATTTTGCTTGGTAGAATGTAAATTCCTTTAGGTCAGTGACATAAGTCACTTCTCTCTGAATACTAGCATCTGTCTCTCAGGGCTAAAATGAATTAATATTTGTAAAGCATTTAGCTCAGTAACTGGCACATAATAGGTACTAAATAAATGCCTGCTTCCTTCCTTCTTTAATTCCCAAAATGTTTACAAACTTCCTACATCTCCATGTGCTTAAGGACCAAACACCTATTTTAATATCCAACAGAACCAGATATAATAAGGAAGATAGATCTCCTAATTCTTTAATTTATCCTATCTTTTGCAACAGTCAGTTGCAAATTAATTTAGAATTTAGCATGATTTTGGAGTCACTCTGTGACTCCTTCCCTACATTAACAATCAACCAAATTATGTGCAGAAAGAACTGATTTTGTGAGAAGACCACCAAGTTTGTCAAGCCCATCACCTCACCTCTGAATTAGGACAATCCTTCCCACAACCCAAACAGAAGAGGGCCCATCTCCCTGGTGTTTGAAGTCTTTCAGAGGCCAGTAAAGTTAATGCTTAGGTTTACCTGCAGCTCCCAGGAGAAGAGAAAGTTGGAAAAGCATTACGGCTGAACTTGGGTTACTTTTCCAGCAATGATTCCTAGATCCCAAATGTAGCCCCTATTTATCTCCCCTATCCTCCAGAAGCCTTATCTCAAGGGCCTTGGGTAGGCCAAAAGGTGTGAAAAGAGTGGGAATTCTTGGGCTCAGACTGCAGATGGGACTGGGGGGCCAGACCACTGACAGTAGCATTAATCATTGCTAGGATGTCAGAGTCTTTGTGGGGCCTCTGAATTCAGTGACATATATGGAACACAATATGATGAGTGGTGGTAGGGGCAGTATAGACAACAGAAAAACTGTGGTTGGAATTTGGAGTGGAAGAAAGGGTTAGGATTGGGTATCAGTGAATGAGAAATCAGTTTATTTAAGAATAATTGTCTTGAGCAGAAAAAGAACTGCCATGTCACAGATGAGGCAATTGAGATCTAAGGAACTTGAGTGAAATGCCTAAGGTCATACAGGTTGTAAACAGAGATGGAGATTGGAAATAGATTCTCTAAATCCATATCTATTGTTGCTCTTATCCTCTCTTGAATGTATAGCGCTGAGAACACACCAAGAGTGTAGAGAGAGTATACCTTTGTGAAGTTATATAACCAATGATACAATCACTTTATTTTTCCATTGAAAAATATCTACTGAAATCTTTATCACAGATGTTGTCCGAAGTGTATTAGTCTGATAGGGCTTCAGGTTTTTAAAGAAATCATTTCTGAGGCTCTCCCAGAGACATAGTATATCCTACTCTTGCTATCGTCAAGAAAAACAAGAAAGCTGTTTGAGATAATGCTTTGTGGGGATTTTGCTGTCATTGCTGTTCTGCTTTTCCCCCCTCGAGGGAAAAGGTAGGTGGGATGAATGGCCCAGGACTTCATATTGATTGGACAAAAATGATCATGAGGTGGAGTAAAGTGAGATATAAATGAATAATAATAACTAACATTTATAGTATTTTAAGGTTTTCGATGTACTTTACAAATATTATCTCATTTCATCCTCATAATAATGTTGGGAGGTAGGTGTTCTTACTATGCCCATTTTACAGATAATGAAATTGAGGCAGAGGTTAAGTAACTTGCCCAGGGCCACCAAGTTAGTTAGGTGCTTGAGGATGGATTTGAATTCAATTTCTTGACCCTAAGTTCATCACTCTGTCTACTCTGCCTTCTAATTACCTATTTTGCCCTTGGTAAATCTATGGTTTACTCTTTCAGTTCCCAGAGAAATAGCTTGTGTTTAGTACAGAGGTATTAAATATGTAGCAGCAATACCCTGAGTATGTCTGAACAGATTTAAATGCAACTGGGAAATATTTAACAACTGCAACAACAAAATACGATGGAACATAGGTAATGTTAATATATGCTTTTTTGAAGTCACCAGGCTGCCTGCCAGAATGCTTATGTATGGTGTAGTAGCCCCTGTGTCTATTTGTGTTTGGCTTCACTGATCTAATGGATCGAAAACTAGACTTGGAATCAGGAAGACCTTGGTTCAAATCCTGCCTCTGTAACCAACTAAATGTGTGATTCTAGCCAAAATCACCTGTCATCTCTGAGTCTTAGTTTCCTCATCTAGAAAATGAGTGGTTTAGACTTGATTGCTTCTAAAGACCTTTTCAGATCTTGTTTAAATCTATGATATTATGATCTGCCATCAAAATTCTTTTTTCTTGGCCACCTTCTACTTCTCCCTGCCTCTATTTTCTTTCTTTTTCTTGCATGATTATTTATTTATTTTAAACATTTTTTTCTTTTTAAATTTTGAGTTTCACATTCTCTCCCACCCTTTCCCTCCTCCCCCACCCACTAAGAAGGTAAGAAATATATCAATTATACATGTGAATTATACAAAACATATTTCTATATTAGCCATATTTCAACAAGAGGCAAGAAAAATAAAATGAGAAAATTATACTTTAATGTGTATTCGGTTCATCAATTCTCTTTCTAGAAGTGGATAGCATTTTTCACTAAGTCCTTTGAAACTGTCTTGCATCATTTATTGGTCATATTAGTGAAGTCTTTCACAGTTTATCATCATAACATTATTGTCACTGTGCATAATAATCTCTGGATTCTTCTCACTTCATTTTGCATCAGTTCATATAGGTCTTGCCATGTTTTTTTTCTTTTTCTGAAACTACCCCCTGATCATTTCTTATAGTACGATAATATTCCATCATAATCATATGCCACAAATTGTTCAGTCATTCCCCAATTGATGAGCATCCCCTTGATTTCCAATTTTTGTAACCACAAAAAGAGCTGCTATAAATATTTTTGTACTATTGGATCCTTTTCCTTTTTCTTTGATCTCTTTGAGATCAAAGTAAGTGAGATTACCTAGTTCCAAATTGTTGTACAGAATGGTTAGATCAGTTCATTCCTCTGTCAACAATTCATAAACATACCTATTTTCCCCTCAACCCCTCCAATATTTGTCATTTCTGATAGGTGTGGAGTGGTACTTTAGAGTTGTTTTAATGTGCATTTCTGTAATCAATAGTGATTTAAAGCCCTTTTTCATATGACTATAGGTAGCTTTGATTTCTTTTTCTCAAAACTCCCTGTTTATATTCTTGGATCATTTCTCAATTGGGGAATGGCTCTTATTTTTATAAATTTGAATCAGTACTATACTCAATATACATTTGAGGAGAAACTTCCTATAAAAAGTTTTTGATATCACTTCATTTTCTATGATACAGTTTAGCAAAATGAAATTTCCCTGATGATTTCTTTTAATTGTTTCTATTTTTGCTTTTGCTGTGATCATGGTCACTATTCCTGCCTTCATTAAAATTCAGTTGAAGCATATTAGATTCCTCTCCAACCCTTTATTTTAACTCTGTGTGTCTTTCTGCTTCAAGTGTGTCTCTTGTAAACACTGTTTACATTTCCGATTTCTAATTCATTCTGTCATCAATTACCATTTTATGAGTGAGCTCATCCCATTTACATTCACAGTTATGATTACTGTGTATTTCCCTCCATTCAATTTTCTTCTTCTCTTTTTATCCTGTTGATCCTCAAAAGTATATTTGACTTCTAACCATTGCCTCCCTTAATCTCCCCTCCCTTCTATTATGTACTCCCTCACCCACTTTGTATTATCTCCTTCTGCTCCTATTTCTTTATGGGGTAAGTTAGATTTCTATATGTAACAGAGTGTATAAATTTTCTTAGGTCAGAAAAATGCCTCACCTTCACCTTTTGATGGCTCTACCACTCCAAATTTGATTTGAGGTATTATTTTAAAGTTATATGCAGGGGAATGCTGGAAGAATTCAGATGAGTTGTCACTCTTCCCACCTGGGTCACCGTTTGGCCTGTGAATACATGGCGCCTGTTTCTTTGCTTCTTTATAATTGTTTCTTGCTCTATTGTGAATGAGTGTTGGAGACAAAACAAACCAGTCTATGACCTTGTGAACTTCTAAAGTCTGGAAGAGCCATGAGAAAGTCAGAGGACCTGGACTCCACATTAGAATTCACCAGATGTGCCTGGCGAAGAGTACAGTCTGATGATGATGGAGTGACTATAGGATCCAGTTTAGCAATGAATCAGCCTAGAAGCTATAAAGAACGGAGCAACTTGTTTATTATCTATGCTTCCCCTAGTTGTTGAAGATGTTTGCAGTCAATTATTTTAAGTTTGTGACTCCTGTCCCCAGGGACCAATGTGAGAGTTGAGATTGTTTCCTGTTTTGTTAGGGATTAGGAATGGGGAAGGAAGAAGAGTGACATTTTTGTCCTTTTACCTTGTCAACAAATATCCCTTTGTAAAAGTTAGTTTATGTTAATATCTTATCAATGATGTCAAGGAGATATCAACTGGTTAAATGATATTGGTAAGATAGCAATTGACACTTGAAAATTGTATTAGGACACTAATCACTAGAGGTTTATATTGCAGAAGGAAGTTCATCAGAGTAGAGGCCAGAGTCAATAGCATCAGAAAGATACCCCAACCCCATAAAGGGACCTGTGAAAACACAAGGAGAGACAGAACTTTGCTCTGAGAACCTGACCTAATTATGATACTGTGGGTCTTTCTAGATTAGAAACAAGTGATAAACTGTATTTTATTAACACATAGTTGAGTTATTAAGAAAAGGGCATATATTTCTGATCCTTTCAAATACTGGTCTAAGAGACAAAGGTCAATAAGCCATAAGCTACTGGAAAAAGATACACAAATTTAATGGAAGGAGTATGAATTGGGAATTTCTTCTTTTTTAAAATATGTTTATTTTAAGTTTTCAACATTCATTTCCACAAAATTTTGAGTTCCAAATTTTCTCCCCATCTCTCTGCTTCCCCCACCCCAAAATGCCTTGCATTCTGATTGCACCTTCCATAAATGTGCCCTCCCTTCTAACACCCCTCACTTTCTTTATCTCCATCTTCTCTCTTGTCCTGTAGGGCAAGATAAATTTACATACCCCATTACCTTGTATTTTTTATTTCCCAGTTGTACACAAAAACAATTCTAAAACTCCTAAAACTTTGAGTTCCAATTTCTCTTCCTTTTTCCCTCCGCACCCATCTCTACTGAGAAGGCAAGCAATTCAATACAGACTATATATGTATAGTTTTGCAAATGACTTCCATAATAGTCATGTTGTGTAAGACTAACTATATTTCCCTCCATCCTATTCTGACTCCTATTTACTCTATTCTCTTTTTCGACCTTGTCCCTCCCCAAGAGTGTTTACTTCTAATTTCTCCCTCCTCCTATTGGCCCTCCTTTCCATCATTCCCCCACCCTGCTTATCCCCTTCTCCCTTACTTTCCTGTAGTGTAAGATAGATTTTCATACCAAATTGAGTGTGCATGTTATTCTTCCTTGAGCCAAATGTGATGAGAGTAAGCTTCACTTTTTCCTTCTCACTTCCTCCCTTTTCTCCTCCATTGGAAAATCTTTTTCTTGCCTCTTCTATGAGAGACAATTTGCCCCATTCCATTTCTCCCTTTCTCCTCCCAATTTATTCCTCCCTCACCCCTTAATTTTATTTTTTTATATGATTCCTTTCTATTCAACTCACCCTGTGCTCTTTTTCTCTCTGTCTCTCTCTCTCTGCGTGTGTGCGTGCGTGTGTGCGTGCGTGCGTGCGTGCGTGTGTGTGTGTGTGTGTGTGTGTGTAACCCCTCCAACTTCCCTGGTACTGAAAAAAATTTCAAGAGTTACAAATATGATCTACCCATGTAGGAATGTGAACAGTTCAACTATAGTGAGTCCCTTGTGATTTCTCTTTCCTGTTTACCTTTTCATACTTCTCTTGATTCTTGTGTTTGAAACTCAAATTTTCTTTTCAGCTCTGGTCTTTTCATCAAGAATGCTTGAAAGTCCTCTATTTCAATGAATGACCATTTTTTCCCCTGAAGTATTATACTCAGTTTTTCTGGGGAGGTGATTCTTGGCTTTAATCCTACCTCCTTTGACTTCTGGAATATTATATTCCAAGTCCTTTGATCCCTTAATGTAGAAGCTTCTAGATCTTGTGTTATCCTGATTGTGTTTTCAAAATACTTAAATTGTTTCTTTCTAGCTGCTTGCAATATTTTCTCCTTGACCTTGGAACTCTGGAATTTGACTACAATATTCCTTGGAGTTTCTCATTTTGGATCTCTTTCAGGAGGTGATAGTTGGATTCTTTCAATATTAATTTTGCCTACTGGTTCTAGACTATCCTTGATTCCTTGATAATTTCATCAAAGATGATGTCTAGGCTCTTTTTATGATCATGGCTTTCAAGTAATCCCATACATTTTAAATTGTCTCTCCTGGATCTATTTTCCAGGTCAGTTGTTATTCCAATGATATATTTCACATTATCTTCCATTTTTTCATCCTTTTGATTTTGTTTTGTAATTTCTTGGTTTCACATAAAGTCATTAGCTACCATTTCTTCCATTCTAATTTTTAAAGAACTATTTTCTTAGTGAGCTTTTGAACCTCCTTTTCCATTTGACTAATTCTACTTTTTAAAGCATTCTTCTCATTGCCTTTTTGGACCTCTTTTGTCAATTGAATTGGCCTGTTTTTAAAGGTGTTATTTTCTTCAGCATCTTTTTTGGGTCTCCTTTAGCAAGCTGTTGAATTGCTTTTCATGATTTTCTTCCATTGCTGTCATTTCTCTGCCCAATTTTTTCTCCACCTCCCTTACTTGATTTTCAAAATCCTTTGAGAGCTCCTCTGTGGTCTGGGACGACTGCATATTTATTTTGGAGGTTTTGAATGCAGAAGCCTTGACTTTTATGTCTTCCCCTGATGGTATGCATTTTCTTACTCATCTGAAAGGATGAGAGAGAATACCTTCCCACCAAGAAAGTAACTTTCTATTGTCTTATTTATTCCCCTTTTTGGGGAATTTTCCCAACCAGTTACTTGACTTTTGGGTCCTTTGTCAAGAGTAGGGTATACTTTGCGGCCCGTAAGTTCTCCGTTCCTCCAAGGGAGGAGAAGTTTACTCCTCAGGGTCCTCAAGCTCTACCATGCCCCAATACCATGCTCAGGGCTGAGATTCAGATCAGCTGCTCAGTTCCCCCAGAGGCTTTAAACTGAGACTCCAATAGTGGAGGCTGGCTGCCAGCTGTGGCCACTGCAGCCACTGCCACTGCTGCCTCGGGCCGGGCCTAGGGAAGGATCCTGTACCCTTCTCACTCTGGTTGAAAAAGTCCTCTCATTGACCTTTGGTGCCAGTGGGTTAAGGGATCTGTGAACCACCACTGCTGCTGGGGATTCTACCCCTGCTACTGGGGGTTCCACCCCTGAAGTCTGCTCTGATCCTGCTCCTCCTGGTGCTGTAAGGCCAAGGCTGGGCTAGGCTCTGCTCCATGTCTGGTGTAACAAACCTTTCCCATTGGCCTTCCAGGTCACCCTGGGCTGGAAATCTCCTCTACTCCATTGTTCTGTGGCTTCTGATGCTCTAGAATTTGTTGAGTCTTTATTTACAGGTATTTTATAGGCTGTAGGGAAAGTGCTAGAGTAAGTGCATCTTTCTACTCTGCCATCTTGACTCTGCCCAATTTCAAAATTTATGTTCTATCCTAATTTTTGCCACAAGCTGTGTATCTTTTCTTTGACTCTATGGGCCTCATCTTTGAAATGAGAACATTGAAGTAGGCCAGCTCTTAAGTCCATTCTGACCAGAGGTGTGCTGTAAAATGTTTAATAACTGGCTCTCCAGGGGAAAAAGGTATTTAACATGCACTTTCAAGTTTAATCTGCATTTTTAACATTTGTACTACTTTTTAAAGTCTAGCAACCCAAAAAACAATAAATCAAGCCATGATTTGTACCCTTTGATGATTTCTTTCTTTTTTTCAATACAAATTTATTGATTTAACTTTTTACATTCATTTTCACAAGATTTTGGGTTCCGAAATTTCCCCCCATTTGTCCCCTCCCCCACCCCAGTACACTGAGCATTCTAATTTCCCCTATCACCAATCTGCCCTCTCTTCTATCAACCCTCCCCTCTCTTGTCCCCATCTTCTCTTTTGTCCTGTAGGGCCAGATAATTTTCTATTCCCCATT
>CM053770.1:82782331-82798584 GCA_028658325.1 Potorous gilbertii | reverse complement strand
GTCAACACTCTTGGGGAGGGACAGGATCAAAAGAGAGAATAGCAACAATGGGGGGCAGGATAGGATGGAGGGAAATATAGTTCGTCTTATGCAACACGACTATTATGGAAGTCATTTGCAAAACTACACAGATATGGCCTACCTCTGTTTCTTTGTCTCTGTCTCATTAAAAACTATTTTGTTTTACAATGATAAATTAGTTAAAATTGTTTCTAGTAAAACTTGTGCTTAAAGTATAGAATATAGTATTATTGGTTTTTTCTTTGATACTAGGTATAGCCAGAAGAGATAATAGAATACACTTCACAATGATGTTCAGATTCTGCCCTGATGATGAGGCATTAGAAGAAGTCATAAGAACTGGAAGCTGCAATGGGTCTGATGTTGCTTAGAGGCTTGGCAAAACCCTTGGGAAAGAAGGGGAGGGAACCTCAAAAGGGCAGAGTGGGGCCACCTTCAAGGGACTATTCTCTAAACCCTTTTGTTTTCAGGACCTAGATCCATAAGTCTGAGCTACCTATTCCTAAGTAGATGTCAGTTTTAGAAGGAAAAGGTACAGATCCCAATGGTCTAGAAATCTAGAGTACTAAGGAAATAATCTCTATGATTCTGCTTCCTTCACTCTAATTGTTTTCTTGTACAGCCCTTTGTTTTTCAGCTCTCTAATGCACTTAGGCAACATTGCATATTACAGTTATTTATTTTGGAGTTTCAGCCACTTGGTCAAAGCTTGGACAAAGCACATAAGCTCCATGATAGCGGCAACAGTGACTTGTCTAAATTTTGTATCTCTTTATAGTACTCAGCATATGGTAGGAATTGAATATTTGCCAAATGAAGGAATGGATGGATGAGTGAATCAAGAATAAATGGATGAATAGGTGAGACGTATTCGTGTATTCTTGTAATATAGGACTTGGCTACTTGGCTGTAAGTGAAGAGTGAGTCTTTGATCCCCCAGTATTCCTTAAAACTCACAAGAGTCAGTGCCCAAACTTATTCATCAGAGACTCAACGCTAGCATGGCTCTTTATTGATATCCCATTTCAGCACATAAGATAAAGCGATGACTATGTGGCCTAGAGTGGCATTCATAAGGTAGAGCTGGAGAGATAGGAAGCCAACAGGTAAAATTAAAAGGAAGAAGTGACATTTTGGATCCATTCCCTGTATTTGTGAACTTTGGTAAATAGCCCACCACTTCCCTGCAAAACACACCCATATGACAAGGTCAAAATTCCATGGACACGTCCATCACATATGGCTGGAAGAGCTGAGATTTCCTGCCAATGAGAAAAAAAGTAAGTCAGTGAACAATTGTGAAAAGCTTAAGAACTCTGATCAATTCAGATATCAGCCCTTATTTCTAGAGGATGAAGCATTCTCCTCTACATATTAGTATTATATTATTAATATGGAGAATGAGACACATTTCTAGACATAGACAATATGTGGATTTGTTTAACTGAACTATGCTTTTGTTGTTACAAGAGTTTTGTTTTCCTTTTTTTCCCATGGAGGGCATGGAAGGGAGAAAAGTATATGCTTGATAATTGAAAAAAATTAATTTGAGAAATGAATAATTTTTTGGTAAAAAGGGAAAAAAGCAAGAGGTTTTTTAAGCAGACTGGCACAATGTAAAAAAAAAATCTAGCTTTAGAATCAGACAGCTTGGGTTTGAATGTTACCTCTTTCACTAGGTGACAATGGACAAGTTACTTCATGAGGGGATTGGCCTAGGTGACCTCAAAGGTCTCTCGTGGAACTAAATGCAGCACCTTGCTGTTGCACAGTTGTGTCCCACTCTTTGTGAAAACTATTTTTGAGATTTTCTTGGCAAAGATAATCAATTTTTTTTTTTACCATTTCCTTCTCACTGCACAAATGTGGGACTAAGACAAACAGGATTAAGTGACCTGTCCAGGGTCACACACTTAAGTAATTGTCTGAGGCTAGATTTGAACTCATGGAAATGAGTCTTCCAGATTCCAAGCCCATTGCTCTATATAATGTGCCGCCTAGCCATCCCTTAAGCAGCTTATACCCTTTTTTAGGATTTCCAGCAGGAGAGTCCAGGGGTCTTAGAATTTATCCTCATTTCTATTTTTCTGTCCATGTCTCCTCCATCCTTCAGCAGGCATACAAAGCCAAGCCTAAATGGATTTGAAGAGGAAACTGGGTCACTCTAGATATCTCTTCCTCCCTAATTTGGTATTCCAGACTCCAGTTCAGGGATAGAAATGGGGAAAGACTTTATTCTTCAATCCCTCATTCCCTGAACTCACTCACTGCTCAAGGAGTTGGGATAATGAGAGGCATTTCTTTTCCTGTTAATGGGCTATCCATAGCTAGAGCACTCTCATCCCTGTTCCTTTTGTCTTCTTTCTCTTCAGGGACCATTACAGAGGGAGGGATGAGTTACCTGGCATGGACTTATGAGGTCATCGTAGAAGCCTACACACATTTTATTTGCTGACATTTTTTCTGGAAGCATTTTGGCACATTCCTCATCAGGGAGAATGTCATGGGTCACCCAGCTCAGGATATCTGGATCACTTGCTACAGGAAAGAGGAGAGAGAAATGAAATCCTAGAGTTACTTTCGTCAGTAAAATCCAAATTATATGCTTCACCATGCCACCAGTTAGACTCACAAACTATACCACTCACCATTCTTTGAAGGTAGCCTACAACTTCCTCCATTTGTGATGTTATTTTCACTGTCCTCCATATATACCCTCTCTTCATTTCCAATTAATGAAATTCTACCCAGTTTTGAGGTTCAGTTCAAATTCTGCTTCCTCCATGAAGCCCTACCTGATCTAGTCTGAAATGCACTCAAACTCCACTAAATTTTTAATAGTACCTTGTCATTATCTTTTGCCTAGCATATATACTCTAGTATTTAAAATGCTACACCCTGACCCCTTCCTATCTTCTTAAGCTTTATTCCCCTACATATATTCTATACTCCAGCTATTCTGAGCTACTTAGTACCCTTCACACAAGACATCCTATCATCCTTACTGGCCCTCCCTCCTGCCTGGAATGCTCTCCCTTCCACCTCTGCCTTCTGGTTTCCTCTGCCTTCTTGTTCTAAAGTGTTTATAGCAACTTTCTTTGTGGTGGCAAAGAACTGGAAATTTCATTTGAATGGTTGAACAAGCTGTGGTATATGATTGTGATGGAATACTACTGTGATTTCATAAATAATTATCTCAATGAGTTTAGAAAGACTTGAAGAGCGAAATGACCAGAACCAGGAGAACATTGTATATAGTAACAGCAATATTGTTTTGAGAAGAACTTTGAATAAACGTTATTTTTTTACTATAAATACTCAAATTAACTATAAAGGATGTATGAATGAAGATGCTATTTGCATCTAGAGAGAGAATTGATAAATACAAGTATACACAGAATAATTTTACATATACATATATGTATATATACACACATCTATGCATGCACACATATATATGCATGCATATGTGTATGTGTGTATACATATTTATATAGATATATAAATATAGTGGTAGCCATCTCTAGGGTGGGGAGGGGAAAGGGAAAAAGAAAAAAAAAAGAAATTTACATGCTAATTTTGTTTTATATGTGAAAGGAATACCAAGTTGTGCATAGTGGATGGCATTTTCATGGGCAATCATCTTTTTTATTATACTATGTAAGGAAAATGCTTGTTCTATTGCATAAATTAAAAATAAAATAAATTTTAAAAAAGATTCCATTTGGGCAGAAGACTATTCCTGGTTCTTTGAACTGCTAAGGTCTTCTTTCTGAAATTATTTTTAATTATATGGATTACATTGTTTATATTGTGTGTACATGGTATACACACATATACACATATGCATGTATAAATACATATATATGTATGTATGTGTATCTATCTATTAATCTATCCATCTATCTTCCTGTTGTCTCCCCATTAGTCTCCTGAGGACTTGAGCTATACATTGACCTTTTTTTCTTTTTCTTTTTTTTAATCTCCAGGGCTTAGTATAGTGCCTGTCAGATAGTAAGCGCTTAATAAATGTGCACTGACTGACTAACTCATACTATTTTATTATATATTATAGTGGTTTCTGTACATGTCTCTTCCTCTTACTAGACTGTAAGCATTATTGAAGGTAGGGACTGTTTTATTTATCTGTGCATCTCCCTCAGTTTGCTACATGTCCTTAAGCGTATTAATAGTTGCAATACTAATAATATAAATTGTTAGATGGAAAGGATGCTAGAACCATATTAATCCAACTAGAGAAATGATTATTAAATTTTTGATATAAGCATTTGTACTTCACAAACAGGCAAATATGACAAATCAAGGTGCAATTTATTGTTTTGTTGATGTCTAGACTTAAAAAAGTGATGGAAAACATGCTAATTATATTGATTAAAAATAAAAGCGTATCATGCTTTTATTTCCCAGAAAGCTATTTGTTAAACATTTATCAGCATACTCCTGGGTTCTTTCTTGCTACTCAGCATCTACTTCTACAGATACTTAAGTAAAAAGAGGGGCTTTTATTGTGAAATCTTGGCTAATGCAACTATGACAGTAATTTGAATTCAAATAAACCCAGGGCATAACTATGGATGGGTCCATTGCAATGGGAATTAGGGTTACCTGTCTCCCATTCTTTTTTCATTCAGTTAAAAAGAAATCCTTTTATGGATTCTTCCTTCCTTCTCTCCCTTCCCCAGTTTAAAGCACTTTTTGGTTTGCAAAGAGCTTTGCTTACAATAACCTATGAAATGAAGGCAGGCCAAGTGTTATTTTACATTTAAGGAAAATGAGTATCAGAGAGGTTAAATGAGCTGGCCATCTGTTTACCAGTCACTTCTATTTACCAGAATGTTGACTCAGGGCTACTTTGATATTCTTAATCATGGGATGATGGGACCTTTTATCAAGAGGCTTTTAGAAAGTTGTGATAATGTCTACAAATACTCTGTGAAGTTTTTGATTAGTTTTAAAATCAGTGCTCTTGTAAACAGACACTTATTATGCATACATATATATATATATGCATACACATATATATGTATATATTCATTAAAAAAAACACAGAGAAATGGATCAGCTTACATACCCAAGTTAAAACTAATCTGATTTTTCCCATGTCTTAAATTAACACTATCTAATCATTGATGTGTAAAGTGTTTAGTGATAGTCTAAGAACAAAACTGATGAGTTGTGAGGTCTATATTTTGCTTCCCACCATAGCTAATGAATGTCAGAGCTAGGTCTTCTGACTACAAATATATTACCTCTGTTATTATAACATTTGATGGTTAGAGTCTGTGACCCACAGTCATTTTGAGTTCTTATTGGCCACTTCTAGAAATTTCCCCCTACTTTCTAGATATTCCAGTAACCCAAGTGGTTCCAGCGTTCCTCATGGGCACTCACAGTTATTTATCTGTGTCCAAATCCATCCAGGGACGAAACACTTTTTAGTTTTAGAAGGAGCAATAGCTAGGGCCACGGTGCCCACGTGTTTATTGAGATTGGCAGGCCTGTTTAGCTTAATCAGCATGAGGTTGTTGTCCAGGTTTTTGAAGTTGAAGTCAGGATGCTTGATGCTGACTGAGCAATTCCGAATTTGCTGTCTCTTTTCCTTTACATTGGGTTGAAGAACTCCCAGCCTAATCTCAGACCTTTGATAAATGGCACAAATAACGATAGGGAAGGATTCAGAGAAGAGGTAGAAGAAGTCTTGAAAGGTGAGTTAATCATTCCCCAACACCCTCACACTATCCAATGCTGCATGTGGCTCAGGTCTCCTCATATCCATAATTACTTTTATTATTTAAAGCTCCTTCCTATTAGCACAGTAGGAGTGTAGAACATATCTCATTAATCTGCACCCTGTTATATATTCTCTTTCCCCAACTAATACCGTAACCTTTGGGTATATTTTGTGGTAGCATAATATAATGAGAAGAGGAAGAAGTAAGGAGATAGTTTTTCATCTCAGTTTGATCTCTAACTTCCTGGCAAAGAGGGTTAACCCAAAGGGCAATGTGGTACCTAGAAAGATAACGAGATCCTTATCACTGAACATCTTCTCGTGGTGTCTGAATGGTCAGCTTGGTAGTGAAGTTATAAAGAGGATCCTTATCTATATAGGGATACATAGCTAGGGAAGGATCTCAGAGATCACTTCCATCAATGAGGTTCTGCAAACCAGCTAAGTGACACAAATCAAGTTCTTTTAGCTCTGTTACAGTTTCACTGTATTTTAAATGGTCTTTAGGGCTTTTAAATGGTCTTTAGGGCCTAGATCTTTAGGGCTTTTAAAAGTTCCGTGAATATGATTCTTTTAAGAGCTTACTTTGGGTTTTATGTCTTTTGCTTCCTCCATAGAACTTAGAATCATTCCAGAAACATGATAGGAGTTTAATAAGTACCGTCAATCCTCAACATTTCCATGTTTAACTTTCACAGCTTTAAGCATTTGGGCGATTTTATTAATAACCACATTTTCACCTTTGAGTTGGCAACCTTCCACATTCAGGGATATGCACAGAAGAGAAAAAATGAGAGGCACAATGTGTGGAAGTTTGTGGAGTGGCTGGTATCCTACTAGACACTTCATTGGTCTTCTTCAACTTACCATTGTAAAGAGCTCCCCATGCGTTCATTGTATATTTTCATTGATTGCCTTTAAAATTAAAGTTCTCTGTTACAATTTTGCCTCCAAAGCATAGTGCAAGTCCTTTGGGTTCTAAGATGAATTTGAGAACTTGCCAGTCTCTGCATCTTCTCATAGCAGTGACTAAAGTCCCAGCAATTTGCTCCTTGTTTTTCAGAGAGTGGCCAAGGTAGAGAGGTTTACAGCAGTATAATATACAGTACAGTGTCCTCACACTGCAATCTGATACAGTGGAAGGTAAGAATCAGGCTAAAAATGTTTTAGTTTTAAGAATTTTTACTTGCTATACAGTGTTTATGGCATTGTAGTTCTCTGTTATAAAAAGTGAATAATGTCTGAAATCAATGTGGTTTTTAATTGAGATATTAGAGCAAAAGGTCACAAATTCTAGGGAATTATTAGTGGGGAAAACGTTTTATATGTTACCAATTTTACTTTGTGTACTGCATTTTATGGGTTATTTTGCAGTAAGCTGTGTTAGGAAAAGTATATATTATCAAAATTAATATTTTGTTATAAAGAATTATATGCAAAAAAGGTATATTTTCATCAATTTCTAGTGATATATTCCAGTTTTGGGCAGTCACAGGAAACTAACCCCCTCTTTCCCCATAAGTTCAGTGTATTAATGTTCAGGTTTTTACCATGCACCATTTTCTAGGAATGTCACCCCCACAAAAGTTAAAGATTGACCGTATCTACTGAAGTTGATTCATTTGAACATCCATTCACTGAAAAACCAGGGACAAAAGAGCCCAGAAACCCTCTAGAAACTCATTGAAGAACTTGGGAAAATGTAAATCACGCTGATCCTTGGGTATCATAAAAATCCATTTGAACCTAAGAGAAAGGTAAGCTGTTAACTACGAGATATAGTCTCATAGAAATTTCTCTCTCTCTACATTTCCTTTTCTACATTGCTAGCCCTGGGAATGTGATGTTAACCACAGAGGCACACCATGCTAGACTAGAAGAACTCTATGATTCTAGACCAACTTTGTCATTTTATTGATAAAGTGATTTACCCGTGCCTCCCTAATTTTAAAGTTTAGAAGATTTCTAGGAACAAATGTGCCATCATCACTCACGGTATGTTGCAGTGAGCTGCTGTTATCACCCATTGGGAGAGAATCAGAGTCCCCATGCAGATTGGGGAACTGGATTTCAGGTAGGCCATATAGGGGATTGTAGTATCATCGTAATTCCTTTCCAGAGAAGCCAAGGTCTGATCAGCTGGTTAGTGTACAGAGATCAAGAGGCAGAAAAACAGAAATAGGTGAGATTTCAGGATAATCATAGGTAGTAGGCCCTTTATCATTTCCTTCCTACCATCCTTTCCTGTGAGGTTTCCCTGTCCTACAGAAGGAAAGAACATCTGACCAGAGAGAAAGGGGAAAGAGACATTCCTTTGAAAGATACAACTTCAATACCTTTTTAGGAAGGATCCAGGACAGAGATCCTCTGCAATGCATTTGGTCTAGCATGGAAAGAGGTAACTGAAAGATCCTGAGAGGATATAGATAATGGTTTACATTGAAACAAGGGATTGATCTCAGGGAAAGATTATGGGGTTCATTGACTTCCTGCTCTCATAACCCCCTCTACCACAATTCCTGAAACCTCTTAAGCCCTCTTGCTTCATCAGTATTTAGTTCTGGTCACCGACTAAAAACAATCTTTCTTGCCAAGTTTTCTACCTCCTGTTTTTGCTCCCAAAGATCCCTGACTCTTCTTGAAGAAGGAAACCTATGGATTCTCACCAGCTGCTGTCAGGAGAACAAAGAAGAGGAACCTTTTCATAATGGAGGTCAGGTGGTATTCCAGTGATGAGGCCAGAAGGGAACTACTGCTAATAATCCTCACTCTAGGTCAGGGGCATTTGGAAACTATAGTGGTGGGTAGCTGGGTTTCTTCTAGCTATAGCCTGAATAGAAAGGATGCTCAAGGACCTTATGGAAGTCTTGGAGATATCTGCCTTTTTCAAGGTCTACTTCCACAAAGCAATATATGTTAGTCTCCTCTAGAGGATGGTGGAAGTGAGGGAACAGATTGGTTTAGTATCTCATCATCCTCACTCATATTTCTTTACTCTAGAAATCTACTCTCCCTGGATCTCCTGTCCCTCTGGAGGAATGGGAGAAAAGAAGATTTGTATTCCATATTCAAAGGTTTTCCCACCTTCGGCATCATTCTGTGACCTACTTTATGACATGTATCCATTCTCTGTGTCATAATGGTCTTCCCCCTTCCTATTAGTATTGACTTGTTTCTTCTATGTGATAACTCCCTTCATTTTAAGGGTCAGCTAGGTGGTTCAGTGGATAGTGCAAGGGAGGACCTGAGTTCAAATCTCACCTCAGACACTTGACACTTACTAGCTGTGTGACCTTGGGCAAGTCACTTAACCCCAACTGCCTCATCCTGAGTCATCTCCAGTTATCCTGATGAATACCTGGTCACTGGATTCATATGGCTCTGGAGGAAGAGTGAGGCTGGTGACCTGCACAGCCCTCCCTCACTCAAAACAATGTCAAGTGCAAGTCATGTCATCATTTCTCTGATGGCACGATCTTCTTCGGCAACGAAGGGTGAACACACACAGCTCCCTTCATTTTGACTGTGAACCTCAGGCCCTCTCCCACACCTGGAAATGGGTACCTGCCCTCTGGAAAACTCTTTTCTTTAGTACCCATTTTGACAACAGGCTGAGAAATGATAAGAACACAGTGCGTTGAGTCAAAAGCAGTTAGCATTTGCTCTAACTGCTGCAAGAACACCAAAATCACTGTGCAAGAATGTGGCTTTTTTGAATGCCTATAGGAATAAACTTATAATGCACCAAATGCACATATACTTTTTGTCACAGAGGAAACATATATTTGTAACATATTTGGGCAATTATTTACTGATTAAAGCGTCACTCAAAAAATTTTGGCATAAACCTCTCAGAGCATTTTCTTATGAACACCCAAGGGGTTCCCAAAACCACTGAATTCTGGGTCATCACCAGTCACTTTGACTCTTGTCCTGCCACTGGACTTCAATGTCTCTGGAGGAGAGAGTGAGGCTATGACTTTGTGCAGCTCTGCCTCACTTAAATCCAATTCACCTGCAAGTCAACACCTCACCCTTGTGATGTCATTGGCCTTCTTCAAGAGTGAAGGACAAACAATGAACCACTGAATAGGAATCAATAAGCTTTTGGGATCCCTTCCAATTTTTGGAATTTTATAATCTTGTGATTAATCATTTCAGCACAGAGTCAAATGACTTATTAAACTTTTCTTAGAGTTTTTAATACTACTATTTCACAAAACTTGAGCCTGTAGAAATTATTGTCTACACGTGCCCCTGTTGTCATGGAGAGTGCATTCTAATGAGGGAGATTTTGAATAAAATTCTAGCTCCACAGAGTATGTAATCTGAAAGGAGAAGGGATTGACAGTTGGGGAGGAGGGATTCAGAAAGGCCTGCTACAGAAGCTCTAAATCTTGAAGGAAGCCAGGGAAATTAAGAAGCAGAGATAAGGGATTGGAGCAAGACTGTCATGAGGCATGGCCAGTACAAAGGCAGGAGATGAAGGAGTACCTCTCTGTCTTTTGGTTCTTCTCAGATTGAAACACTGGCCTGTGTGTCCTAATATCGTCTTACACTTTGAAGGAGAGGGGGAGCTCGAATCACTTTCAAATGTGCTACTTTATGATAGATCAAAGGCACCTTTGGGTATGCCAATCATGAGTGAGCTACATATCCAGGAGTTGGCAAAATTCCTTTGTTTATTAGTGATTTGAACCTAATAGTCTTATTGGTTATTTTAGTTGTTTTTGTCTTT
Organism: Potorous gilbertii; assembly: GCA_028658325.1. Classification (NCBI taxonomy): domain Eukaryota; kingdom Metazoa; phylum Chordata; class Mammalia; order Diprotodontia; family Potoroidae; genus Potorous; species Potorous gilbertii. Next base: position 82,788,073 of record CM053770.1, on the reverse strand, counting down.
CAGTCAATAAATATTTATCAAGTGCCTACCAAGTAGATACAAAAAGAGTCAAAAGACAGTTTTTATTCTGAAGGAGCTAAAAATCTAATAGAGGAGATAATAAGCAAATAAATATATCCAAACAAACTATACACATGATAAATAGGAAATAAATAAGAGAAGGCACTAGTATTAAGAGGGTTTGGGAAAGGTTTGCTGTAGAAGATGAGATTTTTAATTGGAACTTAAAGGAAACCAGGGAAACCAGTAGGTGGAGATGAGGAAGGAAAACATTTAAGTGTCCTTTTGGTAGAGTAGCCAGGAGGTGAGCATTGTTGGACCTAAGAGTATGTGACAGTGTAAGGTGGAATAAGAATGGAACGATAGTGAAGTAGTTTGGGGTGCTGAGAATCCTGAAATGTAAGGATGTCGGGGGGGGGGCGGGGTCTGCCCAAAAAGAATTCAACTACTTAAGCCTTTCGGTCAAAGTAGTGAGGATTAGTATAACGCAAATAGAACAGGCAAGATTCCTAGACAATCTGCAGCTTGATCTGGGTGAGATTGATACCTATATACAAAAAATAGGAAAAAGGATCAGTGAGAAAACCTTGATGGGATTAAGGAGTGGTAAATAACCTGGAGCGGACTAGGTGAAGACAATAAAAGAGTGAAGTGGTCAGAGAGCCACAATGACAAGGCTGTTAAAAGGATAATTGAGTATCTAGGTGGGTTAGGCTGGGTGAGATGCCTCAGGCAAAGTGCCCATGTGGGGAAGGTTCAGGGACTGAGCTGCTTTCAAAGACAAGGTCTTTCAGGAGTCCAAGTCCTATCACCCCATCATTAGGAGAGAGCTAGGTCATGAAGGCTTTTGAATAATAAACAGAGCATTTTGTATTTATTTCTGGATGCTGCAAAAAGCCACTAGAATTAATTGAGGAGGTAGGGTTGCTTTTTATCCTTTCTCAAAGAGAACCAATGGCATCACGAGAGTAATGTCTTGATTTGTGCCTGAATTGGGTTTGCACGAGGCAGAGCCATGCAAAGTCATCAGCTTTGAGCCCAGAATCACAGGAGTCTAGTAACAAGACAAAAGTCAAGGACACTAACCTGGCAATGGCCTGGGGTTAGGGGTAGGAGGGGTGAAGTGGTGTTATACGATCAAATTTGAGCTTTAGGAAAACAATTTTAGTGGCTGAATGGAGTTTGGATTGGAGTGGGGAGAGAGTTGAGACAGCAGATTTTTGGGGTAGTTCAGGTACAAGGTGAAAAAGGTCTATACCAAAGTGGTGGCAGTGTCAGAAGCGGGTGTGTTCAAGAGATATTGCAAAGCTGGACTTGATAGACCTTAACAACAGACTGGATATAGAGGGTGAGAAAGAGTGAGGAGTCCAGGATGACTCCTAGCTTGCAAGCATAAGGGAGATAGGAGATGGGGAAGGATTAGGAAAATAGGCAACTAAGTGGCATAATGGATAGAGTACCATTCCTGGAATCAGGAAGCTCTGAATTTAAATGCAGCACCTAACACTATGTGTGTGACCTTAAGATAAGTCACTTAACCTATTTGTATCAGTTTCCTCATCTGTAAAATGAACTGAAGAAGGAAATGACAAACTCTAGCATCCTTGCTAAGAAAACACCAAAAAGAATCATGAAGAGTTGAATAACTAAACATGACTAAATGACAACTAGAGAGATATTAAGTTTAGTTTCAGACATGTTAAGGTTGGGAAGAATAGGTGGATTTGAAAACTGTTAGAAAAGAGATGGTAATTAAATCATGGGAGCTGATGAGATCATTTGTTCTTTATTACTTGTTCCTCCACTCCAACATGGAAATCATTCTGGTTCTCCAAATCATATAGCCCTCATTGATTGGCTAGTAATAGGTCCCAGGCCAAGCCCTACTTGGTCATTGGGCCCAGATTAGCTCAGAATGAATGTAAATAGCAATTGTTTCAGTTTTGGCCAGAAACCCAGAAGGTTTTCCCCTCCCAGATTTTTTTTCAAGAGGCCATTCTTTTCCTCATTTCTTATTAAACCTTTATCTGTTGCCTCAATCAAACTGAGACCTTAGCTTGAAAAGGCTGAAGTCTTGCACTGCATCCAGGGCCATCTCCAGTTGTCCTGATTTATATGTGGCCACTGGGTGACTCCAGAGGTGAAAGCGAGAGTCCTCCCTCAACTCAATTCCAATTTACTTGCATGTCATGGCATCACCTCCCTGAAGTCATGGTCCTCTTTGAAAAGGAAGGAGAAACGGCAGCACCTATAGCAGTAATCTGATTAGACTGCCTCGGGTTTCTTGCCCTATCTCAGCTTCTTGTATATGAAACCGTGAACTTCTTTCACATGGAACTGTTAAAAAAAGATATGCAAAATTTAAAAAGATAACAAAGTTAATGCTCTTGAATATCTCTTCTGAGTCTCTTGCTGTCCCTCTGTGTACTTCAAAATGTTTTATTAATGTTCTTTTCCCCATATTTCTTTCAGATGAATTGCCATCTAGCCACAATTCCCCAATGTTGTGCTTGTGAAATTTAATTTTAAACCAATATTTAGGAATTTAAATTCATCTCTCTTCCAATGTTCATATTGTACTATGTTTATATCATTGTTCTAGTCCTTTAAGAAATGTTTTGGCTCCTGATGGTCTTATCCCATGTTTCAGTTACGTCATTTGAAAATTCATCCACAGGCCATTTGCATCTCTCTTCCCTATTGATAAAAATTTGATCTCCACAATAACAACAGCAAGTGTCTGCCATCTGAGTTGACACACATCCGTGAATGGCTAAGCTTTTGGGATGATTGCTTATTCAGTCGGCTCTGATTTTAAGATTCTTGTCTATCCTACTTCTCTCCATGTTGTCTATAAGGACAGCATGAGAAACCATGATATGAGTGAAACTTTAAAAAAAAGAGTTGGAGAGGAAGGATAGAAGAATAGTGAACAGACAATGAAGGCTTTCAACTCCACAGTTTGTGGACAGTTCATCTAGCTTGTCTGTTAAGAAGTAATCACTTGCTCTTGGCATATGAATGAAGAAAGGGAGTAAGGGCTCATTAAGGTGATGTATCTCCCATTCTCCTTGTGACCTTGAAACCTAGAACCTGTTGAAGTGGTCTTATCAAAGTGCTTCTAGGCATAACTGTGTGTGGGGGGGAGTGGGGTGTAAGGGGAAGGTGGCAGGGCCTGGGAGTGGAGAATACTAAAAAAAAGGGTAGAGAGACCTGAGATTTCAGTAACTGGCCAGAAACTGTTCCAATGTTCAAGAACTCTCTTTGTACATCTTTGGATCTTCAAATTCAATAAATGTTCTTTCATCTATACAGAGTGCCTCCAAAGTCTTTTAGTTTTATCTGACTCTTCATGACCCCATTTGGGGTTTTCTTGCAAAGAAAATGGTATAGTTTGCCATTTCCTTCTCCAGGTCATTTTACAGATGAAGACACTAAGACAAATAGGGTGAAGTGACTTGTCCAGGGCCACACAGCTAGTAAGTATCTGAGGCAAGATTTGAATTCAGGAAGAAGAGTCTTCCTGACTCCAGGTCCTGTTCTCTATCTACTGTACTATTGAGGTTTTGGGGTTCTGGAACCCCAAAATAGCAACATATGAGTCCTGCCCAAATAAATTTGACCCAAATTCAGTCAAAGAGGTATGTTAATTAACACACAAAATGTGAGAATGATTCAAAATCCACCATGTGGGCCAGATTCTTCAGGAATCTGAGCACTTTCATGGTGGCAAGAGGGATCTTTTACATGGAAGACTATGGGAACAGAGAAGGGATCTAGATGGAATTAAGGGAATGGTGGTGGTCCAGGGTGGAGCCTGGTGCAGACGATGAAAGGACAGTTAATTAACTAGGAAATTAACTAACTAGGAAAAGGAGGTTGCCCCAAGTGGACACCAGGGACCTCATCCATGTGGGAAAGTCCAGGGGCTTTTCCTTTTTGGGATCCAGATCTCAATGATCTTTTGGGAGGTTAAGATTCAATCTCCATAATACCACTTAGCAGCCCTTGTCTCAGAAGTCTTAGTGCAGTTTTAAACTGTTAAAAGTTTAAATAAGAAATAACATCCTTTCAGAATCTTGCTTATGTGGGGACATTTCATATTTTGTGGAAGGGAGCTAAAGTCTTTGATAACTGATGAATCATTGTTGGTGATTAATCATAACCTTAGAATACATAGAAGTCCAGGTGAGGCAGTAGCTGTAAAGATTAGGAGATGTAGGGACTGCAGGTCTATTTGTTCATATACGCAAGAAAGAACTGCTGGTTGAGGTTTGAGCTTGCCAGTGACCATCATTTTCAGACTGTCAATCTAGCAGGTATCAGAATGGAGTTCAGATAGTGAGGTATAGATCTTGTTGGGGGTGAGGATCAGACCTGTGATTTCATTTGGAGCAGTGAACTTCTGACTAGAAAACAACCTCCACCAACGTAAATTGGTACCAGCTTTGTAGCTTACATTATTACAAAGTGGTAGAGGGTTATTAATTTTCCAGGGTTACATAACTAATGTGCAATAGTCTGGACTTCAACCCAGATCCTTGTGATTCCTCAGCCAACTACCAATCCAACACACAATGTTGCCTTTTACAGATATTGTACTCTTAAGTAATTACTCAGCCAAGGATTTTGAGTGCTAATGTAAAAGAATTTACTTTATGTATAGGGTTACAATTCCTTTACATAGAACATCAAAGATTGGAGAGGTTACTAAGGAATTTCGGAAGAATAGGGACTCAAAGTGGAAAGTGACCACATCTCATTGGAGAGGGTTCCAAAAACCAGAATATTAGGGTAAGTTCTATGCTTAACCAACCTATGTACCATATCAGTATCAGGAAATAGTAGGTATCCTAAGGAAAAGGATTGGAATGAGACAAGGTACAGGACAAAAGTCTTTATTTAGATCCAAAATCTCTACTGGGGGTTAGTGAAAATAGTGCTCTATATCTTTTGTAGTTGCAAGAGTAGTAGATCAGAGAAAACAGGCCATGGAGGAAGTAGCTTAGTTGCTTGCAATGGTCGACTTAATCCAGTTTACGTAGTTGCAGACTTTGGTGTAGACACCAGGTTTGCCTTTCTGGGCACAGCCATAACCCCAGGAGACAACTCCTTGGAGTTGTCCATTGCAGGCCACGGGGCCACCAGAGTCACCCTGGATTTGGAAAATAGAATGGGTCATATTGCTCAGGCAGGTTCATAATAGACATTTAGTTTGCATTCATTCCTGAATATTGTTTTCCTAGGCATCTAGCCTTCTCTTTATTTCACCTTTGCCTTCCCACTTCAATGTCTCCTAGCTCCTCCTCCTCCTCTTGTCTGTGCCCTCAGGAAGGAGACCAGAGATAGAGCAAATAAAGTTGAGTTTGACTTAGAGGTCATTTTACCCATCCTATCTTTTTCTCCAGTGTCCTATCCACAACATCCTTCCCTAAGATACCTGCTTTAGTGCAAGCACAAAGTCTGTGCTATCTTTCATCACTACAATCAGATAAGTATTTCAGAAGGGGAATATTTAGTGTTCCCAGTCTCCAAGGCATCTTCCCATTTCACTCCATCCAGGAGCTGAAACTCAGGAAGTTTTTCCAGTTCCACCTCTCCTAGATTAGTAGAAATATGGTAAAGAGTGGTTCTGAACTGAGTGGAACAGCAACTGACCTGGCAGGAATCCTTTCCACCTTCCAGATAGCCCAAACAGATCATGTTGCTGGTGATCTGTCCAGGGTAAGCATTACGGCAGGC
>CM053770.1:82766102-82781831 GCA_028658325.1 Potorous gilbertii | reverse complement strand
TCTCAGCCTTGAACGGTATTTGTGGGTTTGGTCTTAGCCCTGAACTTGTCTTGAATGTGAGTATCAGTTACTTACGATTTGTAGCAATGAGCAGCTGACACCACCCACTGTGAATTGATGAGAGCACCACCACAGAAATGGTAGCCAGAGTTCAGAGACACCTGGTAGGGGCGGGAGTAAGCAGCACACGTGTAACCTCCAACAATCTTGTCATCATCATCACCAGTGGGGTAAGCAACTAGGGAAGAAATGAGATAGGAATTTCCAGTGCAACAGGATCTCATGAAATTTCAGCTCTTCTAGAAAGTGTACAGACTGATCAGAGAAAAACTGACAATATTGCTTTTCCCCTGGAGTAGTAATGTATAATAGTAGAACGATCATTGACTTTGTAAGCAGAAGTCCTTGTTTCACATCTGATGCTTTTATCCTATATGATCATCGTCAATTCACTTTATATTCCTGGGCCTCAGTTTACTAATTTGGAATATTAAGTCTCTATGATGCCTATTAGACTTTAAATCTGTGATTCATACATATGACAACAAGAAAGCTCTTGCTTGTTTTCCATAGGCACTTTGAGTCATACACTTATTTAATACTCACAAAGCTGATCTAAACAACTAACTGTTTCCATCTTTTTGATTGCTGAATGCAGGAACTCAGGAGATAGATTTATCTTTGCAAAGATCTCAGCAGAGAAGCCATGCAAATAAGTTCTTGGTAAAAACCTTTTTTGAAAAAGATACTGATACATGTCTATGTGCACAGTTTGATTTCCTCCTTCAGAAAATATTCTCTATACCTATACACCTCTTACCTATTCTTCAAGGTCAGTTCAAGTTGAAGTCTTTACCAAATATTCTAGAGTCCATATTCAGCTTCTGCTTTGGGATAGCAGAAGTAGCTTGAATCACACAAGTTGTCTTTTAGTCACATACTATTTTCCATTCTTTCCTTCTATTTCCCTGTGGTAACCTTGTTTCTTCAGTTATATTATTACTTTTGAAGACAAGGATTTTGAGATACTCTTTTTTTTTTATTCTTTTTAGTATCTAGGACACCAGGAAAACTCAATGATCAGTTGTTGATTAAACAAGAGAAACTTACCAGCAGCCCCCAGGAGGGCAAGGAAGATGATGGTCTTCATGGTAGTCCTAGGGATCTAGGCAAGGAAAGTAGAATCCAGAGATTTCAACCACTGCTATTTATCCTCCAAGACTTTCAGGAAACTGGAAGAGTGACTCAATGGAAAATTTAGAAATCTAAATTGATAATTCCATTCTACCTAGTTTGGAAGATAATCAAATATTGAAATTAATTGATAACCCTTTTCCCTATTACTCTGAAAGTTCCAGGAATAGAAGTATATTTGCCTGGGTCAGGTTTCCTTGCATAGCAGAAAGTTTAGATTGGCTTGGTAACAATTTGGCCACTCCAACCCTTTACTTTTGTTTGTAAGTAGTCCTATGATCCATATGCCTTATCTAATGAATCTCCCTCAGCCCCATCTTTAATTATGTGCATCTGAACATGGACTATATTTGGTGTGATAGAATAGATCTATGCATATGATTTTTATATCTATACATATTTCAAACTTAAAAGACATGGGATTTTGTCAACATAGATATTTCTTCCAGAGACTAGAACCCCTTGATAATTTAATAGAGAAATGCTACTAATTTATCTGAATTTTTAACAATGTGTTAGATAGAATATCCAGATTTTTTTTTATAGAAAAAAGAATTAGGTGTTCTAGATAACCCTGTATTTAAATTGATTTAGAAGTGAGAGAATGGCTAAACTCAAAGAGCAGTCAGGGATGATTCATTGTCAGTTTAGAAAGAGGTCACCAGCAGAGCAGCTGAAGAATCTGTGCTTGGCCTTTTACAATTTATATTCCTTTTTATTAATGACTTACATAAAAGTACAGAAAAAAGATAAAAACACATATAAAATCTGCAGATAAGACAGACTTGAGGATGATCTCTAACACCGGATGATGCAGTTAATTTTGACAAGTTCAAACACTGGACTAAATCAAAATTTCATAATTAGGTTAAAACAATTACTACACAGATACCCAATCAGGTATAGAAGTTAGACAGAAGTCTGCAGGAGGAGAATCTAGAGCTTTAAGCTCAGTTAATGAATCAATAAAGCCAGCAATCAATGGAATTAATAAATGGAATACTGATATTCCAACTGGAAAATCAAACCAAACCAAAAAGAATTCAATCTCATCTACCATTTAGAAAAACATGCCTTCTAGGAATAAGGAAATCATTTTTCTCTTAAATTGTGCCCTGATCAGACCACAGCTGGAGTTTTGCAGCCAGTTTTGCCTTCAGAGTTTAGCCTTCTGTGCTTGTCATATGATGATTGGTTGAAAGAAACAGTAATGTTTAGCCCAGAAAAGAAGACTTGGGGAACATGATAGCTGTCTTCAATTATTTCAAGGGTTGTTATGTGGAAAAGGGATTAAACTTGTGCTTGGTCTCTGAAAGAAAAATTAGAAAAAATAGAAGTTGCAAAAAAAAAATAGTAACTTTTGGCTTGGTGTGCTTAGGACAGTAACCAACTTCATTATTTTTCATTTCATTTGTATGTAACAGGACATCAGAAAACAATGGCCCGCTGCTGGGTAAGAAACTCTCCAAATTTCTTCTACTGGTGCCCTGGAGAACTTACCGTCTCCCATAACTAAAAGAAGGGAAGAGAGAGAAGCAGCCACAAGACAAAAGACCATATGAGACAGGAAGTGCAGTAAGCAACAGACACAGATGCAAGCAAGTATGGGGGCTGTTACCACTGCCTCATCCCCCTTACAGCTCAGAACAACATCATTGCTTAGAGCAGGCTAAATTGGAAAAACCAAGAGAAGGGGGCTGTTACTTTCCCTACTTTGCTAGGCTCAGGAGTGGGGGCTAGCAGCAACCTTTTCAGAGATTTGATAAGGAGGAATGGAAGTCTGGGAAGGAGAAAAAGAGAGTGGTTGCCATGGAAGTAGGAGCAGAGCTAGAGCAATAAAATGGCCAGTGAGAGTTTGGGACCAAGAAGACTCTCAGGGCAAATATGAGTCTTGCTGAATTCACCCTCATTGACAGTTCTAGACTGGTGATTCTATTTTCCCTTTCCCTTGACCCTCTTTAGACAGGCATATGTTTTATATATACATATTTGTGTCTAATGGTAGCTGTATCTCTAGGGCTGTGTAGAGGGGAGGAAAGAAAGAAAAGGAAATGAAAGAAATTTACAGGAAAACTTTATTATATATTTAAAACAAATAGCACAGGGGTGGGAAACTTATGGTCTTGATATCACACGTGTCCTTCTAGTCCTTTAGGAGATTTGTTCTGTGAAGTCTGGATTCAGTCAAAGGCCTGCAATTAAGGACCTAGAGGGCTAAGTGTGACCTCTAGGCTGCAGGTTTCCCACCCCTGGAACAGCATATTGTACTAATAGATTTTCAGTTTCATGTACAATTATCTTTTTTCATTATGCTGTGTTATGGAAATGCTTGTTTTATTCCATAAATTAAAAGTAAAATAAATAAAAATTTTAAAATGGCATATGTTGGTTCCAAAGCCTTTCTCTGTTTCTTTATTGTTTATGCAATCACACATATATGTATATATGTGTGTATACACCAATGAATATTTAATAAGTACCTACTATATGCCAAGTACCCTATTATATGCTATACACACTCAAATACTGGGGATACAAAAAGAAGAAAAAACTTTTCCTCAAGTAGCTTACCCTCTAATGTACATAAACATGTATATGCACACACACATATATGTATATTTATGTGTGTATACATATACATATGTCATATTCCTTGGTGTTTAGCAAAGTATCTGATATATTGTAAGCACATAATAAATCTTTATTGACTAATGCATCATCCTGCCTTCCAACAATACAAGGTTATGTTTGATTATTTTCTTGTTAGTTACAATATTGCATGATCCTTTCACACAGAAACTGTTACATCTTGTGTTAACTTGACTGTGGCTCCATGATATTTGAATTGCTTTTTTTTTCTGGCTGCTTGCAATATTTTCTGCTTAACCTAGGAACTCTGGTTTTTCATGATAATATTTTTGGGAATTTTCCTTTTGGGATCTCTTTCAGGAAATGATTGATGAAGTCTTCAATCTCTATTTTATCCTCTAGATAAGATATAGAGGCAATTGCCCTTGACAATTTCTTGAAATACAATTTCTAGGCTCTTTCTTTGATAATGGCTATCAGATAATCCAATAATTCTTAAATTGTCTCTCCTGGATCTGTTTTCCAGGTCAGTTGTTTTTCACATTTTCTTCTATTTGTTCATTCTTTTAATTTGTTTTATTGTTTCTTGATGTCTCATGAATTCATTAGCTTCTACTTGAGAATTCTAATTTTGAGAATTCTACTAGAATTCTAATTTTTTAGGAATTATTTCTTTAGTGAGATTTTGTCCTCTTTCTCCATTTGGTCAAAATTCTAGTTTTTGAAGGAGTTCTTTTCTTTGGTAAATTTTTATACCTCCTTTTCAATTTAGCCTATTCTGCTTCTTAAGGAGTTCTTTTCTTCAGTGAATTTTTGTGCTTCCTTTACAATTAGGCCAATTCTATTTTTTGAGGTATTCTTTTCCTCAATATCTTTTGCACTTCTTTCACCAAGCTGTTAATTCTCTTTTCATAATTTTCTTGCACCACTTTTGTTTTTTCCACCAATTTTTTTCTCTACTACTCTTAACTGTTTATCTAACTCTTCCAGGAGTTCTTGCTGGGCTTGAGTACAATTAATATTTTTCTTTGAGGAATTTTTAAAAGTATTTTCATATTGTGGTTTATTTCTTGGTCCTCTCTGCCACTGTATTGGCTTCTCATAGTCGAGGGTTTGTTGTTTGCTCATTTTTCCAGCCCATTTTTTTTTTTGCTTTGACCTTTTGGTTGAAATTGCACTCTAACCTGGGAGTAGGAAGATATTGTCCCAAAGTTCAGGCTGTTTTGTACTATTTGTTCTCAGAGCTAGTTCTGGACATCTTCAAGTTTTTGTTGCTTCCACAATGATGTGATCCTGTGATAGATGTGGTCACTGCTTTTCTGATATGTGATGGGATGTTTTTAAAATAGTGTTTAATAGTACCAAGTATTTTTGCTCTCATTAAAATATTAATACTTTTAGAGAGCAATATAATTGATTATATTTCATTATTTTGGAATATCTTGGTTAAGTACTTTGAAATAAAGTTATTCAAAGGTGTTGTTCTAAATTTCAGTTATTTTGATATTTGGTTATTGACAATCATAACTAAAATGAAGACACATACAATTGGAAATCGTTGCATTTTAATAATTTAGGAAATGATTTCAAAACTTACTGAACCTTTTCTTTGAAAGATTTTTAAATAGGTTACAAATTTCTGTTTTAAGGTTCGTTGAATATCCAGATATGAGATTTTTAAATAGGTGTCTTTATACTTGCATTACTTTGAGTGATGTAGATTCCTGGTCATGCCAAGGAGATCCATTTGAGTAGTAGGCTGTGGTTTACTTGACTGTCTTTACCTTTCTCCATTTTAGGGAATGATAATTCCTGCTGCTAAAGAGAGACCTGTCTTTGTCCTAGGACTTTTTGCTATTAGGGATCCTACATTCATTGCACTTAATGTATATTGGTTGAATTAAATTGAATAGTGGAGAAAGTTCTGAAATTGGATTCAATCAACTATGGTGCAAAATCCTGCCTCTGGTATTTACTAGCTATATCTTTCAAGGCAAGTCATTGAACTTCCTTCAGCTTCAGCTTCCTCTTATGTAAAGTAAGGATTATAATACTTTCACTATGTATCTCACAGTATCTTGTAAGCTTAAAAGTGCTTATACTTAATGTAAAAGTGTAAAACCTTTTTTACAAAGGTTTGAATACAATAATCATGTCTCATCTAAGTCATCTCTTTTCCAGATAAAAATCTTTAGTTCCTTTAATCTCTTCTTTTATGGCATGGTCTCAAATCCACTCACAGTCATGGTCACCTTCCCATAGATATGCCTCAGTTTGTCAATATTTGTTTTTGACAAATCTGTATTTGTCATTTCTCTTTCCCAGGCAGTAGGAGAGTTCTCTCCTGGAAACTATGTGTGCACCTGGTGTGAGAATGGCCTTGGATCCAAATGAGTATTTTCAGAAACGTAATGAAGATATTTAGGCAGGGTCTGGGCCAGGAACGTTTTGTGTTTTCCTTCTTCTTTTAAAGGCTTTAGAACATTTTAATAGATTTCTGGTTTCCCCATCACATTTACTTCAAAATGTGTGACTCCTATGTCCTGCTCAGGGTGCCATCCTTTCTGTCAGGAGATGGATAATGATTGTTCTTCATTATCAGAACTCTGGAGTCATGGGAAACCGTTGGGATGATCAGAGTTTTCGCATCTTTCATTTTTTTTTGTATTTTCAATGTTGTCGTTGTCTAAAATGTTCTACCAATTTTGATTACCTCCATTTACATCAGTTCATACAAGTCTTCCCAGGTTTTATTGCTTTCATGATTTCCTTCAGCACAAATCTATTCATAATCCATAATTTGCTTGGCCATTCTGCAACGGATAGGACTCATATCTTTTCATTTTAAAGCCAAACATGGACTCTCCCAAGTCAAGGAGGATAGCTGCAGGAGATGGCTACGGGGGCATTATTAGAAAATTTCCATGTTACCTTGGGCAACTCACTCCATTTCTTGGGGTTTCAGTTTCTTTATCAGTTAAATGAGAGAATCAATCTATGTGATCTCCTAAGGTCCTTTCCAACTGGACTGTTTTGTGATTCTATGATAACTGTCTTATCAGCACACTCGAAGTGTTCCTTCATAGCTTACAAAGTGGTCTTGGTAATCACAAGCTATTTCATCTTCACAAGAACACTTTCAGTCTTGGCTGGAGAAGGACTTGAGGTTAGGTACTTTCCCAGTCAGGGAAATATGTGTTGCATGTGTTGTAGTCTAGGGGTGCTGGGAACACCAAAATACCATGTGGGTACAGGGTACAGGTCTCCCTTGGAAGAATTCGATCACTCAAGCCTCCTTTCAGTGCAAGTAACAAACTTCATTGTAAGCCAGAGTGTTTGGCTTATTTTGTTGCTCTTCTTGCAGCCAATAGTACCCAGTGAACATTTGGTATTCGCCATCTCCCACTCTTGTTAACCACTATGTGCCAGGGCTGGTGGGAACCTGAGTGAGTGGGGAGGAGGGTATAAAGCTTTGACCTACGAGCATTTTCAAGGTTTAAAAATACTTTTTATTAACAGTCAAAGGTAGACAAAACAGAGCAATGAAATATGAAAAATAATAGGAACTACTTTTCATAGTAATGGAAAACTTTTACATACATTATCTTGTTTGATTCTTAGCTATGATTCTATTAGGGAACACTTCTTCATTCTCGTATTACAGATGAAGAAACTGAGACACAATGAGGTAAAATGATTTGCTCAGGTCTATATCCTTCTTAAGAGGCAAAGACAGTATTTAAATATGGATCTGCCCGACTCCTAGTCTAGTGCCACTTCACTGTGCTGCCTCCGAAAATAGCTATCTTTCCCACATGGGGAGGCAAATTTGGGCTTCCTTAGTGAATATAGTTATTCTAACAATTAGATCATATCAGAACAACAAGGAAATGTCTGTTTAGGACAAAAAAAATAGCCCTCAATAGCTTCTTACTGACCATTGTTTTCTTTCTAAATGTTCATAAACTATATTGTTGTAGAATTTTTTATTAGAAAATGAAGGCCAGCTTATAGTGTTCAGATTCCACTTCCCTCTCCCCCTATTCTTTCAAAAAAATTTAATATTATATTTGCCATTTTCCAGTGTTGCAGGACCTCTCCCTTGCTCTGCAGTCTTGGAAAGATCATTAACAGCATCTTAGCAATCACATCACGCTGCCACTGGGGGAAATCAATCTCCATAGGACATTGTTTGTCCTAGATTCATTACATGTTTTCTTACTAGCTTATTTCTAAGTGATATCTGAGGTCTCTTCTAGTCCTAATATTCTAACATGGGGAAAATTTGGAGACTCCAGAGACCATTATGCTGTCATTTTATCTTCTCAAAAGCAGTAAAAAAAATATTCAGATGTTATGCAGTGAATCATTAGCACCATTTCCCCTTTGCCTTCTCTATTTGTAAATACTACACTTCAAGTCACTTTATACAAATTGACTATATTTCTTCCATTTTCTATCCTATGTGTGTGACCAGTCCAAAGGAGACAGGTTGCCATGAGGATTATTTGCCTAATCATTAAAATGTTGTTTTCCTTTCTTTTTAGCTAAAATAATTGATAATGTTATTTTTAACAGTTCTTTTATTATATTTATAATTCAACCCTATTGTAACAAAGAATACTCCCTTGTAACAAAGAAAAATGATTAAGAAAGATTGACTGACCACATTGTAGGTTCTCATCTTTCTAAGGAGAGATAGGAAGTATGTTTCATCATCTGTTCTCTAGAACCAAAGTTAGTCTTTGCAATCTGAATTTGTGCACTTTTTTATGTAGCTTTTGTTAATGTCGTTGAAGTCACTGGAATAGCCATTTTCAGAAACAATTTACCTCGATGAATACAGAGGAGAGAGAGTAGCTAAATAGTTAGCCCTATAGGATTTAACTAGACATCTCACCAGATGACAACAGGAGAGGGGATTGCCCCCAGAAGATCACAGAAATGCTCAATCTGCAGGGACAAGGTGGAGAGAAACAGAGGATAAACTGAGTCACTCAAGAACAAATGAAGCAGAACCATTACTGTGACAATAGAAGTGCCCCTTTACTATAGCTTGTAGACATTTTCAGTGTGGTGGGTGAAAGACAAAATGACTAAGGGAACAAAGGTTTGAGCTTCTGAGCATATCAATTTATTAAGCAATGCATTCAAATTGCATAACAGATTGGGACTAGGTCCCTTCCTCAGTTTAGGGCTAGCCATCAAATGCAGAGGGAGATACTTTTTTTATATGAAAAACAATAAGGCCAATTAATTAAAGGCAACAACTAAGCAGGATACAACTTTAGGTAAACTGATTTGTAACTAGAAGAAAGATTAAGACTTTCCAAGTTGGGAGGAGAGGAGTGAACACATACAATCCCCTGAAATCAGAAAAAGAGGTATTTCCACACTCCCTAAATATCTGTATACAGTCAAAGAAACATAGAAACAATGTGATTGATCAGTCCAAGGCCAGTTTTTAGATAAGACATATGAGTTGCTTGAGATATATAATTCTGAGAAATCTCCTTGCATCAATCTTCAGAACCGACTGAGTTTCTGGTCAGCATAACCTAGGACCTTAGTTAAGGGTGTCTAAGTAGCAAGGAGAGATGGTCCAGCTTCTCAGTCATGCAGGGGTAAGTTCAAAGAATGCAACCAATTTCTCTCATAATTCCCACAATTGAATAAAGTTTTCTCACAGGACAGGAATTTGACTAGAACCATAATTGAATTAAAAGGAACCGTTAGCTCTAGAATTGAATCACAAAATAGGGTCAGTGTGCTTCATTCTATTCCCACTACCATTTTGCTGCTCCAATCTCCTCAATTTGCTCAAAGGATTATGCTAATGCATGTCAGTGCTGCTGAATTATTTGAAAGAAAACATAGGCAAGACATTTAGGACTGAGTGATTTTGGGGCAGGGATGAGGGAGGAGCTACGTCCATGAGTATTTAAGGGATGAGAGGAAGGAGGGATCTGTCCTCTTGAATGTGAAGTGCTATTTTTTGAGGGAAAATTGAATTGGAGCTAGGTTTGTGCAGAAATTTTATTCCTGTAAGTATTAGTCAGGACTATGTGATCTCAGTAAAGTACCTAGTTCAATCCAAGTTTCTCCAGTGTAATTTTTGACACTTGAGAGAAGGAGGACTAGATTCTGACTGGTGTAGCTCACATGTTGAATTACAGGCTTCCAAAATATCTCAAAAGGCTCAGATAAGGGGCTAAATGTGTTAGGTGAGTCAGTTAATAAATATTTATTAAATGTCTCCTGTTTGCTAGACACTATACTAAGTGATAAGAGTTTCAAATGTGAGAAAAGGACAGTCCCTAAGGAGCTTATAATCTAATGGAAGACTACAACAAACAAGGAAGCAAGGCAAAGGAGTGTAGCCAGGTGGGAAATGATGTGAAACTTAATAGAAATAAATAGAAACTTCTCCACTTGTCTACAGAATAGTTGATGTGCAGAAAATATGTGAATATTTATGGGCTGAATACTCAAAATGAGTCAATATTCTGATATGCCAGCATCCCTTCCTTCACTACCCATCCAAACTACAAAGAACTACTGTTAATATAAACTGCATTGAATGAAATAATGAACCGAAGAGTGGCAGTGATATTCTTGATGTCTTCTTTTGTGGTCTCCCTACGTAGAGTATTATGTTCAATTCTGGGTGCCCCAAGTTAGAAAGATCATTTACAAGATAGATAGTATCTAAGGAAGGGTACCTAACAAGAGGAGGGAATGCCTGAGAATGAATAGCCTGAAGAAGAGAAGATAGAGAGGGCTATGGTCACTGTATGCCAAAACTTGAAAGGCTTTCACAGTAGACAAAGGATTGGACATGCCTGGCTTGGCTCAACAAAGGAGACTAAGGAATAATGGTTAAAAGTTTAGGTTCTTCTTAAGGAAAAATTTATTAAGAATAAACTACAATCTATGCCTCAGTGAGGAGTGGATTCTCCCTCATTTAAGATGTTCAGTGGAGTCTGAATGACTGCTTGTCAGCATTGCAGAGAGGATTCTTCTTGAGGTTGATGTTGGACAAGATGGTCTCTGACCTCACTACAACTCTGTGACCTTTGATTCTCTAATCTATGAACATATTAGGTGGCATAGTAGGTGGAATGTTGAATCTGCCTGAGATACGTGGAAGCTATGTAAACTAGGGCAAAACACTTTGCCTCCCTTTGTTTCAGCTTTTCTCATCTGTAAAATGGGGCTATGTAGTCTCACAGAGTTGTGAAGATTTAGGGGTATCTAGGTGGTAAAGTGAATGGAGCAGTAGGAGTGGAGTCAAGCAGATCTATGTTCAAATCTCACCTCAGGTAATTAATAATTGTGCGATTCTGGTCAAGTCATTTGACCTCTGTTGGCCATGTACAAAATGGGGCTAATCATAGTGCATACCTTTCATTATTCCTGGGGCAAATGAGATTATTGTAAAATGCTTAGCATAGTGCCTGACACAAAGTAAGGCCTATATCAATTGTTAGCTATGTTAGCTATACCATTGCACTATATAAACTTTAAAGTAATATTTTGCAAGATATATAGACACGAAGAGTTGAACAACTGAAAATGACTAAACAACCGTGATGATGACAACAGCAACAACAACTAAAGAGAAATTTTCAGTTTCAGACATGCTGAGTTTGGGAAGGATAGGTAGATTTGAAAACTGTTAGAAAAGAGAACATTAAATCATGGGAGCTGAAGAGGTGACTTGTTTGTTATTACTTGTTCCACCACTCCAACATGGAAGTCACTCTGGCTCTCCAAATCAGGTAGCTCTCATTGACTGGCTAGTAATATATCCTAGGTCAAGACCTCCTTAGTCATTATTTGGGCCCAGATTACCTCAGAATGAATGCAAATAGCAACTGTTTTAGTTTTGGCCACAAACCCAGAGGGTCTTCCCCTCCCAAATTTTTTTTTCAGGAGATCATTTTTTTGCCTCATTTATTATTAAGCCTTTATCAGTGAATAGGTGTTGCCTCAATCAAACTGAGACCTTAGATTGAAAAGGCCAAGGTCTCCCACTGCATCCAGGGCCATCTCCAGTTGTTCTGATTTATATGAGGCCACTGGACCCAGGTGGCTCCGGAGGTGAAAGTGAGTCCTCCCTCACTCAAATCTAATTTACTTGCATGTTATGGCATCACCTCCCTGATGTAATCATCCTCTTTGAGAAGGAAGGAGAAATGGCAGCACCAATAGCAGTAATCTGATTAGACTGCATCAGGTTTCTTCCCCTGACTATCTCAGTTTCTTGTATATGAAACTGTGAACTTCTTTCACATGGAACTTTTTAAAAAGTATGCAAAACTTAAAAAAATAACAAAGTTATTGCTTTTGAATATTTCTTCTGAGTCTCTTTTGCTGTTCTCTGTGTATTTCAAAACGTTTTATTAATGTGTTGAGAGCAAAAATGGAGTGTGGAATCAACCCCCCGGCAGACCTTAGGAAAAACCTGTTTTCTAAGACTGTACTTGTTATCATCCAGTATTGCTCTCCATGACTTCTGAATTTGCTATGCCCATGTGATAATTAGAGAATGTGCAGAGTGCAAGAAAATAGGCAAAGTCAGCAGATATCCTCAAGGATAAAATTTTTGAGATCAAGAAATTAGCCAAGAAAACAAGGATGAGGGACTGGCAGCTTATCATGTATATGTTTGGATTTTGTCTTTAAATACCCTGACCCTCAGATCAATAAACAGAGTTGTTCTTTCACCTCCTGCCTGACTCATGTCTTTCTTTGTCACCACTTCACTGACCCAATAGGAGAGGTGGACCCTCCCCATGTTAATGTTTTTTCCCTCATATTTCTTCCAAGAGAATTGCTATCTTGCCACAATTCTCCAATGTTGTGCTTGTGAATTTTACACCAATATTTAGGAATGTAAATTTTTGTCTATTCCAAAGTTCACTATCCCATTGTACTACATTTATATCATCACTGTAGTCTCTTAAGACATTTTTGGTTTTTGTTTTGCTTTCTGATGATATCTAATCCAGTGGGGAGAAGATATGTGGGGTGGGATTGGAAAGGGAGATATTAAAGAAAAAGATTTAGAGAACTGACATTTCAGTAACTGATCAAAAGATATTGCAATGGTCTAGATTGCTCTTTTTCTGTATCTTGTGCTTTTCAAATTTAATAAATGTTCTTGAATCTACACAGGATCTCAAAAATTTTTTAGTCTTGTCTGACTTTTCATGACCCCATTTGAAGTTTTCTTGGCAAAGATACTGGAGTGGTTTGCCATTTCCTTCTCCAGGTCATTTTACAGATGAGAAAACTAAGACAAGTAGGGTGAAGTGATTTGCCCAGAGTCACACAGCTAGTAAATGTCTGAGGTCGTATTTGAACACAGGAGGAGTCTTCCTGACTCCAGGTTCAGTACTCTATCCATTACACAACCTAGCTGTCCTTGCCTCAAAAGTCTCAGCGCAATTTTAAGCTTTTAAAAGCTTAAATAAGAAAGAAAATCCTTTCAGAATCATGCTTATGTGGGAAAAACATTTCATCTTCTTTGGGAAGGGACTAAAATCTTTGATAACTGATGAATTATTGTTGGTGATTAACCATAACCCTAGAATAGAGAGAAGTCCAGGGGAGGCTGTAGCGCCAAAGATTAGGGGATGTATGGATTGCAGGTCTTTTTGTTCACATGCCCAAGAAAGAACTGCTGATTGAGGTTTGAGGTTGCCAATGACGATCACACTTTCAGATTAGTTTAATGTGATAATTATCAGAATGGAGTTCAGGTAGTAGGGTACAAATCTTATTTGGATTTAGGACCAGACCTGTGATTTCATTTGGTGCAGTGAACTGCTGATTAGAAAAACTCTCTGTAACCAAGATGGCAGAATAGAAAAACAGACCTGTAGAAACTCCCCAACATGGCATAAAATATCTGTAAAAAATATGACTCTAAATAAAGTCTAGAGTGGTAGAAGCCATAAAATGACAGAAAGAAAGAAATTTCCAGACCAAGACAGCCTAGAAGGCTGACAGGAAAAGTCTATCACACTGGGCATGGAGTGGAGCACAGCCCAGTGTGGGCTACATGGTGTGGCAGGGATAGGACCCAGAAAACTCTTTGGGGCACCACAGACAACAACAGTTCCCAGATTCCTCCATCCACAAACACTAAAGGAAGCTTTAAAGGTCAGTGAGAAAGCTCCTTCACCCAAGAGAAGGGAATGCAGTCTGGATTGCCAACAGCACCCACTGCAGCAGCAGTATCCATTTTTGGAGCCCTTTGCCTAAAGCCCCTGGGGGAATTGAGCAACTGAGCTGAGTCTCAACCCTGATCATGTCCCTGGGGTGATGAGGAGTGTTGGTGTGATGGAGCTAGAGGCATTGTGGAGAGGGAATTCTACTTCCAGATTCTGGGCAGAAAAGTTTTTGGTTGCTCCAAGACTACTGCACAGGTGAGGAGAGGAGTAATTCCTCTCCCTTGATTGTGCCACCTTAGAGGAACTGAGAACTTAGAGATCCCCAGAGTACTCTCCTCTTGACAAATGACTCAAAAATCAGGTAACTGACTGTGAAAATGCCCCAAAAAGGGGAAAAAAATAAGACTATAGAAGATTACTTTCCTGGTGAACAGGTGTTTTCTTTATCCTTTTGGATGAGGAAGAACAATGAATACCATCAGAGGAAGTCAAGGCTTCCAAAACCTCCAAAATAACTATGCAATGGACTCAGGCCATGGAAGAGCTCAAAAAGAATTTTGAAAATCAGGGAAGAGAGGTGGAGGAAAAATTGAGAAGAGAAATGAGAATGATGCAAGAAAATCATGAAAAATGAGTCAACAGCTTGCTAATGGAGACCCAAAAAAATGCTGAAGAAAATAACACCTTTAAAAATAGCCTAACTCAAAACTCCTTCAGGTACCTCTGAAAGGAGAATCTGACCAAAATTTTGGAGGTGCGGAATCCAGTGAGAGACAAACGGTGACAGATTCGGAGCTCAGGTAGGCCTGAAAGGTCCACAGGGAGGATCTATTCCACGGGGGTGAGCCCACAGTCCACAGCGCACAGCGCAGCATGGTCAATGCAGTGGAGCAGAAGGGACCCGAGAAACCTGAGCGGTGGGCGGAACCAGAGGAGTGGCACCAAGGGTGGGAGACAAGCCAAATGGAGTCAGTGAGAGCCACCAAACACCAGAAATCAGCGCAGCAGCTCCTGAGACCTTCAGCCCAACGATCAAACCCCAGTAAGTCACCTACTTGAACTTCCGGGAACCAGGATGGCAGAGTGATCAGTAAATGCTCTCTCCTCCCCACTTGATGACTGTGAAAGAACCATAAAATATTTCCCCAGAAAAATCCCAGATCAGCAGAAACAGCAGAAGGAGGCCAATAGTCTCATAACACCTGAAGCGAGGAAAATAGCTATGGTGGCAGAGGCAAACCGGAAGGACAGACCGGGGCAGAGAAAACTTGCACTAGGACCCAGGCAAGCCTCAGTGCCAGGAGAAGAGCCCCAGAAGGGGTAGAAACACACATTAGCATCTAGGCGTCCTTCAGCTGTCCAGGGGAATCAGAAAGACAATAGGGCAGCTGGGATTACCAGCCCCTGAGTTTGCCTTTGCCTTAGATCAGCTGAGGAGATTTCCTGTGACCAGACTGTGACCTCCCCCACACTTAACAAGCTAAACCCAGGGCTGATTGGGGAAACACCAAACAAAAACCTGCTTTTAGCTTTTTCACACATCAGCTCAGCAAAAAGTTCTCTAGCTTTGGACTAAAAGAACCAGAAGCCACAACACTCAATCAATATCATGAATAAAAAAAAGCAGAGGACTGAAAGATCCATGGAATCCTTCTATGGGGATAAGGACCAAAACACAAACACCAAAGAGGTCAGAGCTGAGACTGTACTTCCATCTGAATCTTCAGAAGGGACTATGAACTGCTCACAAGCACAAGCAGCTATC
>CM053770.1:82724691-82765602 GCA_028658325.1 Potorous gilbertii | reverse complement strand
GATCATATCTTAAAAGAAATCAAGGTAAACAGTGAGAGAGAAATGAAGTGGGAGGAGAGGGGGTGAAATGGAATGGGATAAATTATCTCTCATAGAAGAGGCAGGCAGGAGTCTCCCTAGTGGAGGGAAAAAGAGAGCTGGGAGAGGGAAAAAAAAACCATGAAGTTTACTCTCATCACATTCGACTAAACCTATCATCCTTCCCAGAGAGAGCAATGAATTCTTCTGCCAATAAGTCTCCTTCCCCAGAGAGTGTCTACAGGGAGTGGTAACCTAAGGTCTTACAGTTCTGAGGTAAAACAATCTTTAAGATAGGGAGGGGATTGATACCAGTGGGTGTCACTGTGTTGGACACATCTGGCTGAATGGTGCCAGATCTTTTTTGCTCTACCTTGTTTGGCAGGGTGGTTTGGGATAGAATCTTTCCTCTTGTCACTCTCCTCTCTTATCCCTTTCTCTCTGGATCTTTTACTACAAAAATTAGCTCAATTTTTGACATACAAGTAAAACAGCCTGCCCCAAAGTTCTAAATGCAGTTTTAATCTTTCATACTTTGCCAAATACCCTTGTCAGGTCCATGGGGTCCCCTCCTCTGCTGTTTCATGGTGTTTACTGAGGTAAAAAGTTGGTAGTATAGCCACAATAGCACAGAGCTTCCAGTTAGGAAAATTCCTAAAATTCAAATGGAACTTTGATTCATTGCCCTAATTCAATTTTGTTGTAGTTTAATGTAGTTTGCTGTAGTTTGTGTAGTTAATCTTGGCTTCTTTACATTTAAGGCAAAAATCAGGAAGAAGATATATTTAGGTAAAAAAGTAAGGAGATGTGTTAGAATGTTGGCTACTAGGCAGGCACAGGGAAAATAAATTGGGGGATGAAATTGGGGGACCTTTTGTTAGATCTTTGCTCAGTCTTCTTTCTAATCTTTACAACATAGATTTTGAACTAAAAGTGCCCTTAGGAACCATCCAACTGTCTCCTGTATATATTACAGATGAAGAAACTGGGACACAGGGAGATTAAATGATTTACCTGGTCACACAGGTTGTAAACTACAGAGCTATTCCACTACACTAAGTGGGTCCCATACCTTATTGTTCAGCTCTACTTGAAAATGAATCCTGGGGACTCTTCCCCGTTGGCCACTAGGGGGTACTATGGATCCATAGAAATTAATCATCCTCTGGCAAGAGCCTGGAGATAAGGTATGGATGGAGAAAGGGAAAAGGTAAAACCTTTAAAAATAAGATTGCTTACAGCATTCATTCCTTACATAATATTCCCTTATTTTCTAAAGACTTGCCTATGTTTGCATCTATATATTGAAGGAGAGGCCAAGGTGGTTGTCACTGTCTTCCCTTCCCAGTACATGTGGAAGAAACAGTCATTGTCTCCAGATCTATGAAGTTTCCAGGAGTCAGAAATGGAGGAGGGGAGAATCCCACAACCACAGTAAGACTGCCTGACCCATGTAGTCTCACCTAATTTATGAAAGGCTCTATAGAGCATAGGAAGGAAGGAAAAAGGAAATGAACCTAGCCTGGGCAGAGAATACTTTGAATCTGGAGGAATCAGTGAGAAAAGAGATATAACAGGGTCATTCCATCTCTTAGGAACTTGAACCCTATTTCAGTTTAACTCTCAACCTAAAGGACTAGAGTTCTAAACTGGGCAGTCTCATTCTTTTCCAACTCTGCTATGGCACAAAGTTCTTGCTCTGTGTGGCTATGTGTCTCTTGGGAACAGGCAAGCTGAGAGGAGAGGTGGGAGGTCTCTCTCTCTTGGCTACCTTGATAATTATAACATCAGAATCTTTCATAGGTTCTGTGTCCCAGATTTCTTCTTCATCTCTCAGAGGATGCCAGATGTAGATGTAGATGCCAGAATAACTTAGAGCCCATTATAGGTGGTCTCAGACATAGGAAAGGCAGTGACATTGAGAGGTCACCTCCATCTTGGGACACTGGCTTGTCCTGTTTCCATTGTGCACTGGGCCAGGGTCTCTAAATGCTCTTTTATTTTTACATTAAAATATTCCGAAGTGGAGGAGATGCTGCTAATCAAATCATAGCTAAAAGGCACTGTCAGTTGAACTTCAGCATGATCTCCTGTGTATTTTTGTACCAGTTGCAAGGATGGAATACTCCAAATTCATTTGATTCTTAAAACAACCTTGTGATTTATTTTTATAATAGATGCTATTTTTTAATCCCAGGGTCTTGCCCAGGGTCACACAGCTAGTAAATGACTAAGGCAGGATTTACACTCAGGTCTCTCTTATTCCAAGTCTAACACTCTAGCCGACTTTTTCTCCATATGTCACACCGACCACCCTCTCTTCTTCAGTTGCTGAGAGAAGAGACTAGCCAACGACTTGGGAGGAGCCATGCACATAGGTGGTATAGCTAGAATGCCAGGCTGGGAGTCAGGAAGACTCAAATTGCTGAGTTCAAATCTGACCTCAGACACCTACTAGCTGTGTGATCCTGGGCAAGTCACTTAACCTCATTTGCCTCAGTTTCCTCCTCTGTAAAATGAGGTGGAGAAGGAAATGGCAAACCACTCCCACGACTTTACTAAGAAAGCCACAAGTAGGGTCACAAAGAGTTGAATATGACTGAAAAAATGACTGGATGACTGGAAGGAGCCAAGAATAGGTTCTTTAATATATGCTACAAAGACAAATGAATACATTTATTGTGTAATCTATATTTACCCCCACCCATCCCATATAAAAAGATACTTTGAAGGTGTGTGGGGTAGCAGATAGAATAATACTAACATATAACTTTTTTGTGTGTAATTTAATTATATGAATATAATTGTATTGCAGTTACAAATCAGGGCACCAGTAGGACAGAATTATTTATTTGCTTATTTGCATACATGTTTTAGCCCCCGATTAGATGTGTTGAAAGCAAGGGTTGTCTGTGTTCTGCCTTCATATCCTTAATGTCTAATATAGTGCTTTGTACTAAGCAAGCACTCAATGCATGCTCTCCAAGTTGTACTAAAAGGACAAAAGTCACTTAAAAAAATAAAGTAAAAATTAAAATAGTTAAGATCCTTGATTATTTTCTGCTTATCTATAGAATGACAATGGGAGAGAGAAGTGAAGGGGGAATTGTAATTAACTCCTCTATTTGTTAAGTGACAATATAGAAATTAGGAAAAAAGGAGTAGGAAGTACTTAAGATAATAGAACTATAAATCTGAAATGGACCTCAGAGGCCTTCGATAACATGAATTTATTATTTTGAGAAGGGACCCATAGGCTTCACTAGACCATGAAAGGGATTAATGATCCCTTAGCCTGGATAATGATTAAACATCACCCTGTCCGCATACCTAGGTAAGACTGCATCATTCTTGTAGAGAACTCATCTCTCTCCTATAGAAAAGCTTCTGAATGAGGAAGTGGAATTAACATAAGCAAGTTATGAACCATCTGCACCAAACTGAGATATCTCAGTTCTATACTTGTGATGGCCATGAATACCAGGCTCCTCTGCTCTGTCTCCATTTGTCTACTAGGAGCTGGTGAGTCTCAGATACACACACAAATGCTGTCCTGTGCTTGCCAGCCCATTCCCTGCCATGCTTTCTCTTATGATAACAATGACAACTTCCAGGTCAGGTTTTGACTCATGTTTTCCTTCTTTTTCCCTCACAGGCCTCTTGGATGCTGGAGTCACCCAGATTCCAACACATCTAATTAGAGGGAAAGGGCAGAATGCCTTGTTTAGCTGTAATCCAAATAAAGGACACCCTTATGTTTATTGGTACCAACATCGCCCGGGTGAAGAGTTTAAATTCTTGATTTACTTCCAGAATGATCGAAAGATAGATGATTCAGGGATGTCCAACTCTCGATTTTCAGCAGATTGTGATACCAACTTAAACTGCAAGATAGAAATCCAACCTACGGAGCTCACAGACTCAGCTGTATACTTCTGTGCCAGCAGTGTATCCACAGCGAAATAGAAACACCTCCTCTCTGAGCTAAAACCTACAATGATTCCAGACAGGAAACATGAGGGGTAGGAAAAGAAGGCTGAGGTTAATTCAGGCACTGGTTACAGAGACCAACCTCCAGCTGTATGGCACCTGGGTGGGGCAAGAGTGGGTAGAGGCCCCACAATTCAGCACTTTGTCAAACTTAATAGTATCTTTTTTGGTTTGGACCCGTGATTTTATTGGTATGTTGAGGTTTAGGGATGCTCAGGACCCCAAAATACCTGCATGCCAAATGCTGCCCAAATGAATTTGACCCAAGCCTTCTCTCAACCAAAGTAAAACAAAGTTTCTTAAAGATCCACCATATTGTGTAGACCCTTAAGGAATCTGAGCATTTGCAATGCTAATGCCAGGAGGCCAGATTGAATTTGAGCACCTTCACCGAGGCAAGAGGAATCTTACATAGACAAAGACTGTGGGAGAGATCTAGGGGTGGTCAAGTAGTTTGAGGTGGGAGGGGTGACCTGGGGAGTAGGCCTGGGGTGACTAGAAGTCAGACTCCAGGAACCAATAGAATGGGACTAATGGTGACAAGTAGTTGAAGGCTGCCAGGAGATAATGAAGAGCTAGACTAGCTTAAGGGTAACAGATTTGAGCACAGAGATAATGAAAGTGTAGGGCCTTTAGTAAATGCCAAATTAAATGGGAAGATTCAAGGAGAGTTCAAGGGGGCATCCAAATCCTATACCCCATCAGGTATAGGGAACTTCCAGTAATGAAGCTCCCTTTACCAATGCAGACTGGCTATTTTTTAAAATTAATTTATTTGTTTTCAATTTTCTACAATCACTTTCATATACTTTAGATTTTCTCCCCCTCATTCTTTCTTCCTTTCCCCGTCCCTCCCAAAATTGCTCTCCAGAATGGTTGGGTCGGCTGACAGCTCTACAACAAAGAATTAGTGTTCCAACTCTTACACATCTTCTCCAACATTTATCCTGTTCTGTCATATTAGCCAATCTTATAGGTGTGATGTAGTTCCTCAGAGTCGTTTTGATTTTCATCTCTCTAATCAATAGTAATTTAGAGCATTTTTCATATGACTACAGATCAGGCTGGCTATTTTTCTACAATCTATTGTCATAAAGAGATATACGGGGGCACTGGAAGCTGATTCCAAATCCAGTTCTTTTTCCACTATCTGCATGTTGAGTCACATTTTTTCCTCCATACTTTGTCATGGAAGTTGTACAGGATCACACAGCCAGTAGGTAGCAGAGGTGAGATTTGAACCCAAGTTTACCTGACTCCCCTCCAGTTTGTATCAGCTACTCCATGTTTTTTCAAAGTATTTTATATTAATTTAAATGAGTTGTACAATAAATATAACTTTATTTTTGTTTATATATCTGGATATGTTTAAGAATTCGGCCTGATGATCTTCTAAGCCAACAGCTGAGGGAGAGGGCCTGGTCATGTGGCATCTGGGGAAAGTCTCTAAATAGAGCTTGGAGTCAGGCAAACTCCTTTCAAATCCTGCCTCAGACACTTACTAGCTATGTGACCCTGGGAAAATCACTTCACCCTTCTTGGCCTCATCGTGCTCTTCTGTAAAGTGGAGGTAAAGATAATCTTTCCTCACAGAGTTGTGAGGATTGTTAATTAATATGTAAATTAATGTGTAAAGAATTGTTAGAGGGGAAATTAAAAGTCATATAACCCAACCGCTTCATTCTATTGATCACTCAAGGAGAAGATGACAGAGTAGAGGCTCTGGAAACTCCCTTGAATTCTCCTTGAATCTTCCCACTTGCTCTGTTATTGATCTGAAGCATCCCAGTAATCCTCTCAATTGGCCTTTCATTGTCTGCACCTGGCCCCAATCTAGACCTCCACTCCTTGATCCTAACTAGACCCCAATCTCCTTTGACCACATGGTCCAAGTCCCTGGTATTCACTCACATCAAATCTTCCCTGGACCCCTCCTCCCATCACCCCAGACTACTTGACCATTCTTAAATCCCTCCCACAGTCTTTCTGTATATAAGAAATATACATCTTGTTTCCATTAAAGTGCTCAAATTCCTTAAGAGTCTAGGCAATGCTGAGATTCCTTGAATCTGGCCAATACAGTGGATTTTTAATAAACCCTGTTTTTCTTTGTCTGAAAGAAGGCTAAGATCGAATTCATCCGGGCAGGACCCTGTTTTGGGGTCTCTATCACTCTTTCCACTGATTCACACTGCCTCTGAAAATTCTACCATTCCATTATACACATGAAAAAAAACCAAGACACAGAAAGTTGTCTAGGGTCACAGCAGATAATAAATAGTAAGACTGAAAGTCAAAGTTGATTCCAAATCCAGTTCTTTTTCCACTATCTGCATGTTGAGTCACCTTTTTTCCTCCATACTTTGTAGTCAGTTTCAGTCTCAATACTAAAACATTCAATGGAGAGTCAAATGGAATTATAAACCCACTATACTCTGCTTAGTTCATATCTGGAGCATTATATCAGATTCTGGGATTCACATTTAAGGAGGAAGATGGATATGTTGGGACATATCCAAATGAAGATAAATACTGTGCTGGTAGAACCCAAAATTCTGCCATAGAAAAGACTGATATTTAGCCTGAAGAAGAGGCTTAGGGAATAAGCAGGAACTGTCTTCAAAGATGTGAATGAATATTACCAGGCAGAAGAGAGATTAGATTTGTTTTGCTTGGCCCTAGAACAGGGGGAAGCTAGAGGGATGCAAATTTTGACTCACTATAAGAGGGGGGAAAGCCATAATGATAGCAACAAGCATTTATATAAAGCTCTAAGGTCTGCAAAGCACTTCACAAATATTTCATTTGAACCTCACTACTTTGGGAGGTGGCTACTGTGATTATTTTCTCATTCTTTAGATGAGGAAACTGAAACAGAGGATAAATGACTTGACCAGGTTCATACAATTATTTAGTACAAGTCTGACATGGGATTTGAATTAAGGTCTTCCTGAGTTCAGGTTCACCACTCCATTTATTTTACCACCTAGCTGCCAGTCCAAAAAATAGTATAGATAGTCTTGACATATAGTGAGTTCCTTATCTATGGAGGATTTTAAATGGAACCTAGAAGACCTCAGAATCTGAGGAGCACAGTGGGAAAGTAATTTCTTCATGCTAATCAGAGAGGAAGAAAAAGTACATACATGGGACCTGTGTAAACACCAAGATCATCCCTTCTCCATGTGTCTGTCTTGAATTAAGGTTTCCTTTCCCCTGACCACAGTGGGAAAGTGGAATATGGAACGCAGGTGTCTTTATAATGATATGGAAATAGTGATATTCATATTGGCTCCACCTAGGGGTGGATACCTCTCCCACCAAGAACCCCAGACTGACTCTTATCCTTCTATAACTTAGCGATCAAAACCAAGAGATGGTGAGACAGTCTATTCCTACAACAATCATGAGCACCAATTTCCATTCCTGCATGGCCATTTTTCTCCTGGGAATAGGTGAGTTCTGGGTATATGGAAAGAATTTGTCAGGAAAGACTCTGAATTTTTCCACAGTGGGGGCAGGTAGCATCAAATCCATTCCCAGGTTCTGTCTCTTATCTTCTCTCTTCTTCCTCTCCAGGTACTATGGATGCTGGCATCACCCAGATCCCAAAATGTTTAGTCCAAGAGAAGGGACAGAAGGCTATCCTGAAATGTAAACAGAATTTGAATCATGACCATATGTACTGGTATTGGCAGGATGACAAGGAGGGACTTCAGCCTATGTTTTATTTCAATAACAAAGAGCTCTTTGGGAACTTTGTTAGCTCCAGTTATTTCCATCCTGAGCGTCTGGACAAGGCCCAATTGAGCCTTCAAATTCAACCTCTGCAACCCAAGGACACAGCTGTCTACTTCTGTGCTAGCAGTTATACCACGGTGCTCCAGAGTCACATTTTCTCTGTGCACAAACCTCACCCAGCCGCAATACTGGAAGAGGAAGATGTGAGAGGGGCCCCAGGACCAAAGTCAGAGGACAGGCTCATTCCTTGTGAGTCAGAACCCTTAGACAGGGGTGGGGTGTGGTGAAGAAAGGAGGTCATGTCAGAAGGAACACTGGTCATTCTCAACTTTGCTGAAGCTCATGAATCCACTTTTATCAGATCACCCCAGAATTAATTAGGTTCTATGAAAAGCAGTCACATTAGACAAAACCACAAGGGATTGATTTATAAGGCATGCTATTAGTGACAATTACAACTGCTGGTATGAATTGGATCCTGGAGTAACAAGCGGATCATGGGTTTTGAGAAAGAGGAACTGTGTTTTGAGTCTTGTCTCAAGGTACTTGTGTGGACTTGGGAAAAACACTTCTCTCAGCTTCAATTTCTGTATCTGTAAAATGAGGAAGTTTGAATAGATGAACCTGAAAGTTCCTTTTACTCTACATAAATAACTGGATACATAACCAAAAACAAACAAAACTTCCTTTATTCTGGCCTCTCTTAAAGTTTATGTTTTAAATCTCTTCGCCTACTCACTCCTCAACTTTTAGAAACTATTCACCTCAATTTCCTCATCTGTAAAATGAATTGGAGAAGGAAATGGCAAGCCACCTAGAGATCTTTGGCAAAAATTCCCAAATGAAGTCAGAAAGAGCAGGCCATGACTGAAACAACTGAACAACAATCACCATATTCACTGTACCTACTTCTTTACTCTCTCCTCAGTCCATGAACCAGATCAACTTGGCTTCCAAGCAGGAATAAAATGATTTATTATGTTGTTGGGGAGAAATCATCCCATTGTATAAATCTAACTGCATGCAACTAAATGTTGTCCACACCCAGAATGTCTCTTGACCCCAGTAACTCTCTAGGAATACTGGAGATGGCTACAAGGTATTTTGCATTCCCCAAGGTTCTGGATCCACCCAAATCATTCTTGCTTTGGCAAACCCAGGACTTATGATGCACCCAAGCTTGTGGTTTGGTCAAATTACCCTTTTGGCAAAATTATTTTACTGTGTATATGTAGTACATGTTTGAATACCCTTGTCTAAATCATACATAATGTAAAACTACCAAAGCCTAGATGAGAGGTAGCTACCTACTTCTCTATGGTTTGCTCTCCTCTAACAAATAATCTAATCAAGCAAAAAATCTGAAAAACTATTTCAGATTTTGAAGTATGTTCTAGCAAACAATGACTAGTAAAGAACAACTTTCTCCTTGGGGAGAAAAGTATGCAGCTACACACTCATAAATTTAATTTTCATTATTGTTTTCTCCATCACTTTCTCCAATCTAGACAGTCAATAAAACCATAAATCCAGCTTGATTTGTAGTGTTTGCCAGTTTCTAAGTTTTAAAGGTTCACACTGAATATTTAACAACAATTTTTTTCTAGCTACCTAAGCCAGCTCCAGAACGTCCCTACTTCTGACCCAATAATTTTCTGGAAAGCTCATTCTTTAAGATAACTAGTGACCTCTAAGCACAATACTATTCTACTTTGACCTTTTTATAGCAGTTGGAATGGCTGACTCTTGTGTTCTTCAACTGCAGTCCTCTCTTGACTACTGTGACGCTACAGTCTCCTGATCTACCTTTGTCTGAAAGTTTTCTTCTCAGTATCCTTCCATGATCCTTCAAATCTCTTTCCTTTTCTCTCTTCATTCTGTCCCTTAGTGATTTCAAGCACTCCAAAGTCTCTCATTGTGTCAGGACTACAGCTGGGTACATACACTCTAAGTGTCCTTAGGCACCTTTATGAAGGTGATTCTAAATCTATTTCTGGACCCCATCTTTCCCCTAAGCTCCAGAGCTGCATTTCCAATGGCCTCTTAGACATCTCCATCTGAATGTGTCACTGATGTAGAAGTTGTTGCTGTCCTAAGTGTCCTAAGAGTATCCTAAGATTTCTTTGGATTCTCTGGACTTGTTTCCCCATAGAAGGCTGTGATGGAACCTTCAGCTTGGTAATGGCCCCCAACTCAGACTATGATTATATATGAGCATTTCCTGTACAGGCAATTTAAAAGGGGATAGGAGAACCTCCACAGGGTTGGAGGGACATGGGTTACTGACAGTCATGTTGTCACAGTAGAGATACAGGGAAAGATGTAGGTGATACAGACTTGTTCTAGATCACCTGAAACTCTGGCTCTGAGAGGTCACTTTGTTAGCTGCTGCTCCAAGATTGAACAGGAAGTGACTAAGCAGAGTTTGCAACAGATATTCATCTCTGATGTCCTTCAATGAGTCATCAGTGTCATTCTCTGACTAAAGCAATTAGATGACACAGTAGATGGAGCACCTGAACTGGAGTCAGGAAGATACGAGTTCAAATACCATCTCAGATACCTACTAGCTATATGATCTTGGGAAAGTCACTTAACATCTCTCTCCCTCAGTAGCATGTATCTATCAGGGTTGTTGTGAGGATAAAATACACATGCTAAGCCATGTATATACTAAGCATTTTGTAAATACTCATTCTTCCGCCCCCTTTTCCCCTATTCAAAAAATCTAATCCTATAGACATTTATTAAGCACCTATGAGATGCCAAGCATTTGGCTAAATGTTAAGATACAAGACAATTCTTGCCGTCAGTGAGTTTATAATCTGAAGGGGAAGATAGTACAGAAAAGGAATCAGGAAAACTGGGCGGGGGGAAACAGGCCACAAGAGAAATACCCAGAGTAGGGTCATTTTGTTCTGTACAATTTAAACCAGGCAGAGCAGCAGATGCAAAGTAGAGTAAGCTGGGAGCCCATTATCTACCCTCTATGAAGGAAGGCATTGGGAGGAGTTTGGTAGTCTGCCCTCCAGACCTCCAAACAGAAGAGAAAGGAAGCTGAGGGAGGTGGATTAATCAAGGCTTGAATTAGCAGCGTAGATGTGAGATTGGAAGTGATGAACATATTCTGATCCAGGCAAGGTGGCAGATGCAAAGTGCGGTGGAAAAAGATGGTGTTTTAGATGAATCTTAGGTTCTGAGGATTACATGAATAGAGGTGAAGAGGGGATGTGTAGAGGGGAGTAGTATGTAATAAAGGTGGAAAAAAGTAGGATGGGACCAGGATTTCACAGACAAAATAAGGAATTTATATTTACCCCTGGAAGTAATAAGGAACAACTGCAAGTAGTGTGTGTGTGTGTGTGTGTGTGTGTGTGTGTGTGTGTGTGTGGCTGTGTGTTTTGGGAGGATAGAGACAGACATGTGTTTTAGGAAAATCATTTTAGTGGCATTATGGAGAATGGATTGGACAGGGAAGAAACTTGAAAAAGGGAAAAAAATTTAGGTTATTGTAGTCATGCAGTGATAATGACTTGAAAACTGAGGAGAGAGTACAGGGCAGAGGTGAGAGAGGGTTTTAGGTAGAAATATATTGAGGTCTGATCAGATACATGGATGGGCCATAGAGAATAGTTTAGAGTAACTTAAAGACTGCAAAGTCAAGTGACCAGGACAGCAATATTTTAGAAATAAGGACATTTGAAAGAAATGTTGGTTTGGAGAGGGAGCTGGGGTGATGGAGAGAGAGAGAGAGAGAGAGAGAGAGAGAGAGAGAGAGAGAGAGAGAATGACACCTGTTTTAGACATGCTTTTGAGATGCCTTTGGGACATCTAGATTGAAATGATGAACAGACTATTGTTGGTACAAGATGCTCAGGAAAGAGCCTAAGATTTAGAAAAAGTCATTAGATGTGACCATAGAAAGATCACTGATAACTTTGGGGAGGACAGTTTCAGCTGAATGATGATGCTGGAATCCAGACAGCAGAGAGTTTAG
The DNA here is from genome assembly GCA_028658325.1 of Potorous gilbertii. NCBI lineage: Eukaryota > Metazoa > Chordata > Mammalia > Diprotodontia > Potoroidae > Potorous > Potorous gilbertii. Next base: position 82,753,856 of record CM053770.1, on the reverse strand, counting down.
AAAAGAATGAGAAGAGAGAATGTAGAGGCAAAGAGTATGATGCTGTTCAGTATCTAACTCTCCATGATCCCATTTGAGATTTTCTTGGCAAACTTACTGAAATGATTTGCTGTTTTCTTCTCCAGGTCATTTTACAAATGAGGAAACTTAGGCAAACAGGGCTAAGTGACTTGCCCAGGGTCCCACGGCCAGTAAATGTCTGAGAGCAAATTTGAACTCATGAAAATTAGTCTTCTCTCTTTTGAAAGATGATTCTTGAGCATGCAAGTACAAGTAAAGACAAATTCCAGGGAAGGAGGAGGATTTAAATTTACTCTTGTGGCTTTAAGGACTGAAATAACAGTAGAACCAGAAGGAGAAAATAATCAAATCTGAGTTCAAAAACAAACAAATCAATACTGGATTTGGAGTCAAATGATCTGAACTCAAATCCCACATGCCCTGTGTGAATTTAGGCAAATCACTTGACCCCATGAGTCATCAGACCTCTAAGCTATATAGCTATGATCCTAGGATCCATGATTCTTTTATTTTCTTCCTAATCCCATTCCTACCTTGCAGTCTAGCTTCCTCTAAAGGACGAGTCCTGGTGACACTGCCCCAGTGCCCACTGGGAGGAACTGTTGTTCCACTGTAATCCAGGAGGCTCCAGAACGTATAGGGTGGGTGTTAGGTGTAGGTGGGGGAGGGGATCAAAAGGAAATTCAAAGCAGAGTGGATCATTGCTCGCACAACTGATGTTGAGTGAGTTCTCAGAAGGAGCCCTTGCATCCTAGAAATCAGCTTTGAACTGCAGCTGTGCATTTGTTAAGAGAGGAGCTGATGGTAGCTGGTCTTTGTTTCTAGGTGTCAATTACAGAGAGGAGAAAGGAGTATCTCAGTCAAATCACTGACTGTTAGGACTCACTGATGCTATGATCCTAATTGCTCTGGGGAAAGCTGTTTGGAGAAAGGATAAGATAAAAAAATAAGTGAGAAAGCACTAGTGAGACTACTATTGCTTCAGAATTTGTACAGTACTGGGTCTCTTAGCCAGAGGATAAGGGTGCTGAGCAGAGAGTTGATCCATTCGTACCCTGACTCTGCTAGGACACCAATTTCTTCTGGTTTTGGAGGGGGTTGGTGGAGAGGTTTTATCTCTTTGGAGCAGGTGAGCTCTGGTCACACATCAGAAACTGCTGACATGTTCTTGTTAGAATCTACCTCTAGCCAAGATTTCTTAAAATTATGGGGGTTATAGATCTTATTGGCAACCTTATTGGTGGTCCATGGATCCCTACTCAGAATACTGGGTTTCTTAGTGCATAAAATAAAATCTCATGTAGGATTAGAAAGGAAAGCAATTAAATTGAAATAAAGTATCAAAATATATTTTTAAGAAGTCATGGATCTCAGGTTAAGAATCCTGCTGGACCTTTCTTTTGTGGCTCCAGTATAAGGTTTCTTCTTTGCCTCTATTTGCCAACTTCTTTCTTCCCTCCCTACAAATTCCGCTGATGCCAAGGTGACTCAGGAACTGAGCCACTTGGTCTCAGGGACAGGACAGGCAGTGGTGCTGCAATATGGCCATATCTTTGGACACTTTAGTATGTCCTTCTGTGTAGGAGGCAGTGCAAAACATCTAAAGGAAGAAGAGAAGGAAGGAAAGGGGGAAGGTGAGGAGACAAGGGAGGAGGAGCTGACTGTGTGCCAGGTCAAAATATTCTCTGAGACTGGGGGAGTGGGTAGGTGTGATGTCACTGGTATATTCTACCTGTCCTACTCAGGATTCTCAGAGAGCTAACTCTTTGAGCTTGGAAGGTCATTTTGAACTGGAAGATATCTTAGAGGTCACCTGGTTTAATTTCTTCATTTTACAGATGAGGAAATGAAGTCCAGGAGAGTTTGAATGTCTTGTCCAAAATCACACAGGGCTAGGTTTTGATTCTAAATCCAATGCTCTTTGGAAGATGACTTCATCCTGCCCTGAAACTTTATTGGGTACCAGATTTTTTCTTCTGCATCATAATTTATTTATACAAACATACAAATAATTTATTATATACATACATATATAATTTATTTCTTCAAAGCAGGTAAGTCTTTGGGCCTTAGGAGGTATTGTTATCTCGATCCTGATTTCTCAAATCCACCTCCAGATGTTCTCCTTTCTTAAAGAAGTACACAATATTTGTCCCTCCTTTCCCTCCTCCCCAAGATCTATCACCCAGCATTCTTCTTCTTTTTCCACAGATCCAACAGTTGCCAAGTTATCCAAACTCTGATCTCAAAAGCAGAACATTCAGTGGTGTTAGAGTGTGACCCAATTTCTGGACACTAATTGCATGCATGCGTCAGATACAGGGACAAAGTCTTCTCTTCTACAACACAGAATCTAGAGAAAAAGGAAAGATCTCTCATTGATTCAATGCTAAACAGAAAGACAGCTTATACTTCTACCTCTCCATCAGTGGTTTGGAGCAAGGAGACTCAGTCCTATATGTCTGCACTAGCAGCCTTGACCTCGTACTGTAGAATCGTCTCCCCTTTGTGCACAAATTTGTCTGGTCCCAGCCTAGGAAGTAACATCAGAGGAGACTGGAAGCTGAAAGAATTCCAGTTCAATGCCAAGGACCCTTAGAGTATACCCACCTGTAGTCATTTTGGATTTCCCAGGACCTCCACAAAAGTGCCGAGGCCTACCTAGGCTGTCATATCTGTACCACCATAACTAACATAATTGGAATGTATGGGTTTTTCAGGAGGACAAGAACTTTTGATGTGAAGGCTTGCCAAACCCTTTTTAGGGCTGCTTATCCACCTTTGGTGTCCACCTGATTCATGCAACTCTCACCTGTGACTCCAAAGCTGCAGCATAAGCAGAGGTCACACCTTTAGGATGATAGGTCTCAAGCTTTTTGGTGAATTAGAAGGATATCTACCCCAAGTGCATGAAGACTTTCCCCAGCAGAATGGGAGAATGAGAAGAGTTTGTTCCAGCTACCATGAAGCAGGTGCTATGGAGTCTTAGAACTTGGTCAGGCATCAAAGACTCCAAGTTCATCCATTGTATCCTGGGCCATCACCAGTCATTTTGACTTCTGTCCTGCTATTGAACTTCAATGAATCTGTAGGGGCATGTGGGGCTGATGACTTTGTGCAACTCTGCAGCACTTAAATTCAATTCAAACGTGAGTCAACACATCACCATATGATGTCATCGGTCCTCTGACAAAGGACAAACAACAACCAACATAATCCGTAACAGGGAGACATGGGATACTCTATAGTTAAAAGCAAGTTTCCTCATGTCACCATCCTGCTTTCTGACCTTCAAGTCTAATTAACAAACACATAGCTTTCTTATACTCTTAAACTCAAAATGACACATGGGATATGTAGATTGCAGCATGTTGATTTACAGTGAATTCCATTTGACCAATTCATAGAATTATAAATTTAGAGCTGAAAGGTACTTAAGAAATCATTCAATTCACCATTCTCATTTAACAGGTGAGGAAATTGAGGGATTGAATAGTTAAGAGACTTGCCAAGGGTGGCACAACCAGTATCTTGCAGAATTTGAATACAAGTCTTCCTGACTCCCATTTCATCACTCTATCACCTGCCACTCTTCAAATGGGAACTTCTTTCTCTCTGAATGTAATTTAACCAAGTTTTATTCATGTCTACTCATACAGTAAAATATTGCATTTTAGTAAAGGGAGTTCTGCATCACAAGTAGGTAATCATTTCTCAATTCCTGCATATTGGCAGCAAAAGTTATCATGACTGAGGGATTAAACTAGGTAAATTCTGGGGAGGAGCATGGTGGGTAGGATTTAGGGATAATTGACTCCTTAAGAGAACTATGGAATTGTTTTGTTTTTGTCCCTTTTTGTTGTCATTTTTGTTGTCCTTTTGTTTAGAGTAGTCATAACACACCCCAGGCAACAGTTACAGAGTGCAACTGGGGCAGTGGAACAAAGTATACCTTCAATTGAGGGAGAAGAGAATGGTGGAGAGATAGAGACCCCCGGATAGCTCTTCTTAGCAGACAGTCCCAGGGGAGATGGTTTAGGGTCACTTGAGGTAGCTAGGTGGCACAGTGGATAGAGTGTCAGGTTGGAGTCAAGAAGACTCCTCTTTGTGAGTTCAAATCCAGCTTTAGACACTTACTAGTTGTGTGACCCTGAGGAAGTCACTTAACTCTGTTTTCCTCAGTTTTCTCATCTATAAAATGAACTAGAGAAAAAAATGGCAAGGATATTCCAGTATCCTTGTCAAGAAAACTCAAAATGGGGTCACAAAGAGGTGGACATCACTCAACAACAATAATGTTTTACCAGCACTTTATGAGTCAGAAGTAGGAATTGAACTTAAATTTTCCTGTCTCTGAATCTAATTGTCTGCCTTCTATGATGCATGGCTTGTCATACATATATTCATATCACCTATATCTATGATGGGCTTTGAAAGGTGCGGGGATTAAGGGACCCCTCAAGGACCTGAATACAAAAGAGGGTTGTCTGGAATGAATTCACAGACTCAAGCATTCTTGAAGTCAAGGTGGAAAAGATTTATTGTTGCACTTTTCAGTAGGCAAGAATTCTTAGGGAACCTGAGATCTAAAGTGTGTACAGTTAAAGTTTATATGGGTTAAACTATAGTAAAACATGTTCCAGATATGCTAACTAAGTGATTCAGGGTGGGATTAGGAAGTGGTTAATGAATGGTCAGTTCTTAAAGGTACATGCACTTTTAGTATCTACTGCATAGGTTTTACCCAGAATTCACTGGGAAACAGCACAAGTTGGGGAGCGCTACATGGAGGTGTAATTTTAGGCCTGAAAAGTCAGTAAGTTAACCAACTGCCAGGGCTGACCAAGAAAACCCAGGTTGCCCCCATCAGTGTCTTACTTTGACAAGATAAACATATGGAGTATACATACGTCTAAATCTAGGATACACATAATGAGGAATCCAGGATGCATATAATGAAGTAAGGAAACATTGGGATAGCTCAGTGGTGCAGTGGATAGAGCACCAATGCAGGGTTCAGGAGGACTTGAGTTCAAATCTCACCTCAGACACTTGACACTCACTAGCTGTGTGACCTTGGGCAGCTCACTTAACCCCAACTGCCTCATCCTGGGTCATCTCCAGTCATCCTGATGAATATCTGGTCACTGGATTCAGATGGCTCTGGAGGAGAAGTAAGGCTGGTGACCTGCACAGCCCTCCCTCACTCAAAACAAAGTCAAGTGCAAGTCATGTCATTAGTTCTCTGATGGCATGGTCTTCTTTGGTAACAAAGGAGGAACACACACACAGGGAAACATTATAAATAGTCCAGTGAGTAATAAATACCTTTATGAGACAGTACACAGGCAATTCAAATTAATAAATTCTATAGGTATATCTGGCTACTGTATCAGGAAGAGAGATAAGTGTTTTAATAGGACACACCATCCTGTTTTGCTAGAGCATACTGTCCTTGGGCTGGAGAGAAACTATCTGAGATAGTGTTTTGAGACTAGGGAGAAATGTGATTTTGAAATTGGGGTCCAAGCACAGGCATCCAATCACCCTATCACCTGTATTATCTAAATCTTTACCTTTAGCCTTTTCTATGTCATTTATATCAAAAGCATTTAGATCTATAGTTATATAATCTATGTTGGAGCATCTAGATGGGGCAGGGGATAAAGTGCTCGGTTTAGAGTTAGCAAAACCTAACTCGGATCCAGACTCAGAAACTTACTAGTGGTATGACCCTGAGCAAGCTAATTAACCTTGTTTGCCTCAGTTTCCTCATCTGTAACATGGGAATAATAACAGCTCCTCTCTCTCAGATTTGTTGTGAGGATCCAATGAGATAACTGTTAAGAAATTAGCACGGTGCCTTGCACGTAACAAAAGCCATATAAATGTGAATGCTGCCTATGTCTATGGTGATGTCTACTTATACAGTACTGTCTTTGTAACAATCTTGTAAGACTAGTAGTATAAGTATTGTTATCTCCATTTTGTAGATGAAGAACTGATATTCAGAGGGTTTTAAGGTACCTGAAAATTATTGGAAAACAGAAAATAAACATTTGTAAGTAAGAGAATCTGACACCTTTGGGTTTATCTGAAAAAGCTGTTTCTTCTTTATGCTTAAAATAGAAAGATCTTAAGATATAACTTTTTCATAAAGGCTAAAGGTAGGCAGGGGAAATATGTGTTACGAAGTAAGTCTACAATACCAAGGGAATGGTGTTAGTACTAGTGGTAGTTGTACCCATTCCTTTTCAGAAAGAGAAACAAATAGAATTCATCTTGGTCCTTTATTAGGACAGAGAACTGAAAACATTGATGTATCAAATAGTGATGATTTGAGTGATGCGTTGAATCAGGGTGGAGCAGGTTCTACCTTTCCACATGATAGCAGGTACAGGGAAAAGAGGCCTTCATGCCCACTTACTGGAAAATGTTGGGGCTGGGACCCTCAGTCTTGCCAGGCTAGTAAAAGTGAAGGGCTGGGGAATTCCTTTGGCTTAAAATTACTGATTCTTCTTAGAACATGATGCTCCATAATTTATAGTCATAGAACATCACCAGGAAAATATTGGCCCTAAAAACCCTCTTTTTTGTTGGTAGTCATTTGCCTGCAACTGTTGAAAGTGATTGTGAAGGAGGAATGTGAAGGGAAAAGACTGTAACCCAAAGGTCATGATTATTGAAGAAGAAATACTTTGTTCCCATAATGGCAGAAGAAAGAAAATACTGTCTAAATTTACTGATGAAGTTTAGTCATTTTTCAGTCATCTGATTCTTAGTGACCCCTTTAAGGAGAATTTCTTGGCCAAGATGTTTCCTTCTGTGACTTATTTTACAGATGAGGAAACTGATGCAAGCAGGGTTAAGTGAATTGCCTAGGATTACACAGTGTCTGATAGTAGATTTGAACTCAGATCTTTCTCCAAACTTCATGTCTGGAGCTCTATCCACTGTGCCACCTAGATGCCGCCTCTAGTTAGTAAATCATCATTTGGTTGTTATTTGGATAGAGGGAGGGGAAAAATGGTTGTTCTAAGCACTTTTTGTCTTATCCTATGGGGGAGTATGAACAACAGATAAAGGAAATTTGCCAAGGTACTTTGAAGTTCTGCCTGTGATTTTAAGGATTGTTTGCCAGGAATTCCAGGAAAAGGATATGATTGAGTCAATGAAAGTAGTTATACAACCTCCTCTTCTTTCATCTCCTAAAGTTATTGCTGCATCCTTGCTCATCTTTCCAAGGAGCCATGTGATTCCTGGTGATTGCCCCAATGGTCACTAGGAAGCACTGAGGGAACCATGGCAATTCCAGGTGCCCTGGCATTGAGCAAGGTTTGGGTAAACTGAGGTAGAGGAAAAGAGGATGCCTTTGAGTATAAGCTTTTTCCCTTCATCCATTACCGATGGATGTTAGTTCTGTGGGGTCTAGCTCTGTGGGGACTGAGTCCTGGCAACTGCCCGCAGAAAGGAGCTTATGTTGGGCAGATCCTTGTTTCCAGATGGCAAACATAGGGAGAGGAAGAAACTGTCTTACGTTATCATTATATCTGTCTGTACATACCAGTTCACTAACTCACAACTTGCTTTTCATTTCATGGGCTGCCCCACGACGATCTCCTTTGATAACTTCTCCTGGCTTCCTTCAAGTCTCAGCTCAAATACCACCTTCTAAAGGATGCCTTGCCTTCCCTTCCCCACTCCGGCCCCTGGCCCTGGCTAGCACTTCTTTTCTCAGACCTCCGTATATATCTTGTATCTAGGTGATTGTTTTCATGTTGCCTCCTTGGAGCACGTGAGCTCCTTGAAGGAAAGGATTAGATTTTTACTTTTCTTTCTATCTGGTGCTCAGCACAATGTCTAGCATACACAAAGTGCTTAACGCTAAAACAACTATACCATCAAATGAAGCAAAAATTTTATCCTAACTTTATTCTGAGGTAGAAATCTTCATCTTATCTTCAATTTCTTTATTTCATGATTTTTTTAGAAAGAAGTGCTATATCAATTGACAGAACTTGGTCCTTCAAGATATTCTTGAACTCAGATCCCTTGCTAACTGACTGACTGTCTTGCTGCAAGTTGTGAACAATTAGTCCTATGAGAAGAGGGAAAAAAAATAGAAGGATTTGATGCATACTCTTGTCCAAAGTACATAAACAGAGATTATATAGAATACACGAGAAAACAAATATTTTCTTTCATTTTACTCTAAGATTCAGTGACATCGGTCTCCTTGCTGTTTCTCACATGAGACGCTCTATCTTTGGATTCAGTGTATTCTCATTGATTGCCTCTCCCACCACCCCCAAGCTTGAAATTCTCTCTCACTTTGTCTCTATCTCTTCAAATCTCATCCTTCAAATCTCAGTGAAAATCCCAATTTCTCTAAAGAGTCTTTCCCAATATCCATCAATTGTATCACTTTCCCTCCTAGACTGTATGATATCTAATTTATTCTGCATATATTTTGTTTGCATGTAATTGCTTACCTGTAGTCTTCCCCATTAGAATGTGATTTTCTTGAAGGCAGGGATTGTGTTTTTGTGCCCTTCTGTTCATCCTCAGTGCTTAGCATACTAATTAGCACATGCTAACTGCTTAATACAGGTTTCATGATTGGACTTGGGAATATATGTTAGGATGAAAATAGAAATGAAATTTAGAGTGAATTTATGATCATCAGAGAAGACTTACTGAAAGAAAAAGGTTTTAATCAAGTTCTGAACAGAAAGACAGGAGAGATAGTACTAATATATAGTACAATATATTGACTTCATTCAGAAATATTGAAAAATATATAGATTTCATGAAAAACCATTGAGAAGAGAAAATACACTCATGTATAATCACAAAGACCATCCTTTTCTCAAGGAGGTAGTCATAGCTGAATGTGTTTTTGGTGATTGTTTTTGTCTCACTAAGAGAAGTTAAGTGCTTCATCTCTCTTCTGGATTTTCATGAAGCCACCTCCCCCCATCCCTCTGCTTTTAGCATCTCCTTTCTTTAGTCTACCTTCCATTCATCTGCCAGTCTGATATTCTTAAAGTCCTTTCTCAGTTCACAGGTAGTAGTAGCAAAGAGATAATAGAGGCAGTGACATCATGAACTGTCTCCTCCTATGGGAGGGTGCTGTCTAGAGTTCCAGGTCTTCTCCGTGTATTTCTACTGAAATTGAAGTGAGTACCAGGTTTCTCTCTTTAGTGACTGTTTTTCTCTTGGGGACAGGTGAGTTCTGAATAAAGGAAAATCTTAGTTCCTGACTTTCTAAGGCACCATTCCAAAATTTCTCTTGACTACAATAAACTAATTTTCAAGCTTTCTCTCCAAGCTACTGTTTTCCTTCCCTACAGGCCCTATGGATGCTAGAGTCACACAGAACCCAAAGCATGTGATTAAGGGAAAGGGACAGGAGGTGATCCTAAAAGGCAAGCAAGACTTAGGTCATGATTCTATGTTCTGGTATTGGCAGAATGCCAACCATGAGCTCCATATGATGTTTTACTACAGTTATCAGAAACCTGTTGCAAATGAGATTCTTTCTGATTGCTTTAAAGTGCGATCTCTCAAGACAGAATTGAATCTTCAGATCCAAACTCTTCAACTGGAAGACACAGCCTCATATTTCTGTGCCAGCAGTTTAACCACAGAGCTACAGAGTCCCTTCATCTCTGTTCATAAATCGTCAGACACCAGCTGAGAGGCACAGGGGATGAGAAGGGCTATGGGATGTTGTTCAAGAAGGGATCACAGAACAGACTTATAGAGATTGAAAGGTAGAAGGGCTCTCAGAGGACATTAGGTCCAGAGGTGTCAAGAATGTGGCTCTCTGGCTGCTGTAGCATACAATGCTCTGGAGGGTAGCTGAATTCATATGAAAATGTAATTGGAATGATTGTTATTTAAACAGGAACTAGAACATGTATAGAAAGGCATGTAAGGTACTTAAGACTTGCTTCAAAAGATGTTCCTTAGTCAATGTGAAATTATAGTCATATCTGAAACTGATTATTGGAGCTTGCTATTTTAAGATTTTATGGGACTATTAACTGACTGTTCTTCTGAGTCTAACTTCAGGTATGGATAGTAAGAAAGGCGTTCTGAGCCATTGCTCAATGATGCCAGTAAGCCTATGAGATGCTGGTGGGAACTGCAAAAAGGTGATCTCATGGGAAAGTTGGGAGAGCAGTTGTTCAGCCTGAGCTGAGGTAGGATTCTGCTGACTCAATTTCCCCACTGACACCTGGCAGAATTTAAGCCTGGCTGAATGCCAGTTGACCATCTGCTTGTGCCTGGAATTGACATGAAGTTAGGGAGATATTGTTTCCCTGCAATGTCCCTACTCTTAGTGGCAATTTCTTGTAATCAAAGGTTATGTAAGCTTAATATCAGATCTATTAAATATTAGATTGTTGGTAGGGGAACATCTAAGGTTAAGTCTAAAATTAAGCATTAGGCACGGGATTTCAGACTTAACAACAATAAGTTAGGCTCCTTTAATTTTTAGTAATAGTGTGGAGACAGGTCAAGGGCTTGTGAAGTTAGCATACTTAGTTATTATTTTGTCTCAGTTGGTTAATGTTAAAAAATGGTTTGTGGTCTATATTGTAAATGCTGTAAAAGAAGTATCACATGACCAGAAGTTGGAATTGTTTTATGATGTGACATGTACTGTGTTAAAAATGATTATTTATAGACTTCAGAGAGGCCTGGAAAGACTTATATGATCTGATGCTGAGCAAAAGGAGCAGAACCAGGAGAACTTTGTGCACAGCAACGACCACAGTGTGTGAATTTTTTCTGCTAGACTTGGAACTTCATTGAAATGCAAGGACTTAAAAAAATTCCCAATGCTCTTTTAAGGCAAAATGCCTTCCATACTCAGAGATAGAACTTTGGAATTCAATCACAGAATGTAGCAGATCATTCTCTTCTGTTTTATGTTTTGGTTTGTTATATTATTTCTCCCATGCATTTTAATTCTTCTACACAACAATGACTATAGTGAAAATGTATTTAATAGGAATGTATGTATAGAACCTACATAAAATTGTATGCTATCTCAGGAAGGGAGGGGAAGGTAGGGGGGAAGGGAGGAGAAAAATAATCTAAGTTATACAGTAGTGATTGTAGAACACTGAAAAAAATAAAATTAATATTAAAAATGTAATTGGAAAATATTTAACAAAAGAGTAAAAGTTTTAAAAGGTTATGTTAATATGTGGTTTTATGAGTCTATAAATGACCCACAGGAGTCCTCCTATTAGTCTTATCTGTTTCTGTCTGAATCCCATGCTTCTCCTTGGAACAGATTCTTTTTTTTTTTACACCAACATTCTTCTGGTGATGCTAAGGCAAGTATGTGTTTCTTACTCATGTTATATCTCTTTAGCAAAGTTAAGACCTGGACACTCGGTCATTGTTGTTGCTCAGTTGTTTCTGCTTGTACAACTCTTTGTCAGCTCATTTCCTTCTCCAGCTCATTTTACTGTGGAGAAACTGAGGCAAACATTGGTTAAGTGACTGGCCCAGGGACACATGGCCAGTTAATGTACAAGACTGGATTTGAATTCAGGTCTTCCTGACTCCAGGCCTGGCACTCTATTCACTGTGCCACCTAGGTACTCAGTAGGCCTTCAATAAAACCTTGCTACATACATGATATCTAGAGACCAGAACAAATTCAGCAGTAAGTATCCACTGACAGAAAGGAAAAGAAATAAGGGATCTTAAACATAACTGTAAATGTTAATAACATATTTGTCTCTGAAATCAGGCTCTTTGGAAAATCCTCGCAAGTGGAATTATGCCCTGACTGGGAAAATAGGCTAGGTGACCTCTAGGGAAGACTACTTCCTCAAAAGAAGGAGGTGAGGATGTAGAAATGGGACAGCTGAGAGAAACGTCATTGTGTCTGACTGAAGGGCCCTTAAATTTTGAGTTCAGCATTTGTGTTTTTAGCCAAGATCACTCCCCCACTTCTGAATCTTTTAGGTTCTCCTAATCAAAGAGTTTTTAACTTGGAATCCACACACCCATGTGAAGTCCATGTACAGGTTTTAAGGGGAGGGGTCTTTGAACTTGATTGGGAAAAAATACATAATTATTTCAATATAGCTGGTTTCTTTTGCAATCTTATTTTATTTTATATATTTAAAAAGATTATTCTGAGAAGGGTTTCATAGGCTTCACCTGATTATCAAAGAGGCCTATGACTCCAAAAAGGTTAAAAACACCTTATCTAACCTCTTATCTGCACAAATCCTCAAACAGTTTCTTCCTCTCAGACTTCCAGAAGATGAAAATCCTTACTGAAAAAAAAAAAAGAAAGCCCGTACTGGCTCAAGTATCCATTACTCCTCCTAGACACTCTATAGTTATTGATATTCAAATACATGCTTCTTGGCTTTGCCTTCCTTGGAAAAATTCCTCATGGCTATTACAAGATAAGAAAACATCCCAATTACCAATAAACTATGTTTATTGAATAATTTAAAACCATTCATAAGAGGAATGATTTGGGGGAAGTGACTTAATCCCTTTAGACCTCAGTTTACTCACCTGTGTAATTAAGGGGCTCAACCAAATGATCTCTAGAGTTGCTTCTACTTATAAGTTTTCATAATTCTGTGTTTGTGGCTGGAATGGGATTGGATATAGTAGCGGAGTAGTTGTGACTGGGAATGCATTGAGAATGAAATGGCTTCAGAGGATAGGTTGTACTTTTCTGTCAAAATGTGAGCATTCCCTAGAAACCCAATAGTGCAGGGACGAGGTAGAATACAGAGAGTGGGGAAGCTGTCAAGAAACAGTGAAGAGAGAGAAGAAGAGAGGCTCTTATAGGGAATATTGGTAAGAGTATTAAGAATAGAGGGGATAGAAAACTGGCTCTCCAGGAATATAGGAAACATGGCTTAACATCACAACTCTTGAGACTTACTGACTGTGTCATCCTGGATAAGTCTCCTAATCTCTTGTACCTTAGGTAAATCTCTAATGCTATGTAACTTGCAAAACAGTTGTTGATCTACACTGGTAGAGGAAGTTTCCTCTCTGGGAGTTCACTGCTGGGATAATTATATAGATAGTATTTTTTCTTTTTTCGTGACATATATTATTCGTTATCTCCCCCTACTACTTTGAGATCAGGGAGTGTCTCATTTTTTGCTGTTGTCATCATTATAACCCTAACTTATTATTCCTATCATATAAGGGGATCTTGAAGGACAGAAGCACAGGTAATGGGAATTCTCAGGAATGAGACATGCTGAAGTTCACCATACACTATAAGGAGTGTTTAATACTAAGAATAGGAGTTGATTGAAATCATGAGACCATCTCTTTAGCCGTATGCTTTTCATTGTCTTAAGGTCACAGCTACCCTCTGACCCATCTTCCCCTAACAACAAGGGTGAGTCCTACTGATTCTACCTCCTTTGGCCACTAGAAGGAGCTATAGTTCCACTCAAATTCAGATGATTCTGAGAAGACCATCAAATACAGGTGTGATTGTTATATCCACCACTACTGTTTAACTAGTTCTAGGAAAACCATCTTGTGTCCTGGAAGTCAGCCCTAATTCAAAGCTGTGTATTTTTTAAAATTTTAGATTTAAATACTAAAATTTAAATTATATAATTTTAAAAGCAAAAGAAACATAAATATTAAAACAAATACAAAATAGGAAAAGAAAAAATGGCATGTCATATATACAGTAGAATGTAAGAGGATTCAAAATATATAGCAATATATTTCCATTTCAAGAAAGCCTATATAATAGATAGTACATATTGTGTTGAGAGCTGTCCATCTTTTCTTTAATTCCTTGTAAGTTTTCTTTTTTTCTCTGTTGTGGACTTTTTGCTTTATTCTTTTTCCCTTTCCTCCCCACCAAAAAGGCTACAGTTAAGCATTTATATATATATATATATATACATATATATATATGTATATATATATATATGTATATATATATATATATATACATATATATATATGTATATATATATATGTATATATATATATACATATATATATATACACACATACACATATATATGCACACATGCATACATAGATGCATAGTCATATACTTTCCCTAACAAATTTTACTCTTGATCTTTGTTTATGTTTGCACATATCTCTTATTTCTTATTCCTCCTGACTCCTCTACTTTACTTCTACCAGCTACCTTACCCTCTTATTACTTAACCTACCCCCTCTCCAAGGATCTGTCCCTTATCCTTCCATTCTCATAAACCTAAACACCCTTCTGTACCACCCTTTAACCTTCCCTCTAGAGATCCTTTGCTTGTTCTCTACACTTTCCTTTTCCCTTTAGCATTTTATTTGTTTCTTAATTTAGAAGACTTTTATACAATCAACAAGCATTTACTTAGCATCTACTATATGCCATATACTGTGCTAGGTACTAAGGATACATAGATCAAAATCAAATAGCTTCTTGCTTTTAAGGATATTACAGTCTGTAAAAGGATTTATCATATTCACATATGAGTATATATCCAATTTGGTGAAGGGAAGGTCTCAATTGTCCATAGCACGGGGACCATGAAGTAAGCTGTCAGAGAAAAGGTAATTTCCTCTCCCCTTAGGTCTCGTGGCCTCAAGAAAAGGGTCTAGGGTTTTGATGTGCTTTTTTTGTCTTCTTCCATTCTATGTTCAGGGATGGAATCACCCATTTCAGAGCCTGAGCCATGTGACTTTGGAGCCCAAGATTCCAGGTGAGATGTTGCAACTAGTCCAGCAAGGGAGTTCTGGAAAGCCCAGGGGCACTTTGGACTTAGAACCTGGTAATACTAATACAGTACTAATCAGAACTGAGTTATGTTATGAAGCTAACTCCATCTCCAGAGATTAATGGAGGTCAATGGAGAATTATGCCCAGGAGAAGTTGTAGGAGAGGGGATGTTTGAATAATTTGTTCTTGCTTTATCTTTGAAGTCAATATTCCTTCATAAAAGTTTATCAGATTATTAGTAGTTAAATGAAACTGGGGTGCTTGGGCCCATAAAATTAGGAGAACAAAATCAGTGTGCACTAGAACCATTAACAAAGACTAGACACCCTCTCCAATTGCATAAGGAAAGCAATGGAAATGTAACGTACTTGATCTTCGGCCAATGGAGCTCCACAGAATCATTGTCACACACATAATTTGGGGGTAGAAACCCTGCCAGCTGGGGAGGGGGTGATGAATCTGTGAAATATTCAGGAGGCAGAACTCTAGCTGTGCTTTGAAGAAAGCACAAAAGAGGTGAAGAGGGAAAGGAAACAAGTTAAATGTCTATGTAATCAACTGGAGAGGGGATGTTTTGTTCTGTTTTGTTCTTCACCCAGAAGAGGGTTTATTTGCTTCATTATCCTCCTCTGAAGAAGAGCCCTGGTCTTCTCTATTCCCACTTTGCCTACACATTTTTTTTAATTTGTAGTAACTTCGTTTTGTAACCACGAATGAGGACAGAATGGGTATGGGGGATGGTGCCTCTGGTCTCAGATTCTCCTTCAGTTCTCCCCTCTGACCTGGAACTGAAACCAAGACCTTCAACCTCCTGTAAGTGTCCACAGCTAGTGGTGTCACTGTCTCACTGCTTCTGCACTCACCAGCATTTTCTGGTTCTTTCTCACCCTTGGCCACGTCTCCACAACACTGCTGGGTCTGGCATTCCTTGTCAGCAGAGATTCCCTCCATCTTCCCCAGTTCGTATGCCCAACTCTCCTCACTGCCTGGGGTTAAAAGTCCCTGTGGCTGGGGCCAATGTAACATTCCAACCCAGTTAATCCCGGGGCTTGCTACTTATTGTTTAAGTGAACCTAACTTGGAGATGTTTACTCTTTACAAAGACCAAATCTTATCCTGGGATTTCTCTCAGATTTTCTCTGCTCTTTTCTCAGAACTGTTCTGCACCTACTTTCATTCATTTTTACCACTCTATGTTCATCTTGAAGAGCTATTCTATATCTTTCGTGATCTTGAGAGCTTGGAATTTTCTGACCTACTCTACCATCCTCCCAGAATCCTCTCTCGCAGCTGTATATTAAAGAAGTAGGAAGCTTGTAATTGTCTTTTATTCAAACAAAATTCAGTTGACAGAGGGAACAACTGTCACAAATGTAATTTAATTCTTACATACTTCCTGTCTGCCATCCAAGTCCAGTCCCACCTGCTATGGAAGACATCATTAATCACATGAAGATGAGGAAGAAGTAGAGACAGGGTTGATCTACATCATTTCAGAGCAGGATTTCAGACTGGGGAAGGGAGGTAGCTAAAGGTTTAGTGATATCATAGGAATATTCCACCTGTCAGAGAAAGGAACCTCTCTCACTATAGATTCCTGAGGTAGGAAGTGCTTTCTTCCAGACCTGAACTTATTATGCATACTGTGTTTTTTTTTCTATAGGATATTTCATCTCTTAATAGATTGTATTAGTTGGGAATTTACCTCCTAAGTTTCTACCTCTAAGTATTAGGGAAGCGCTCCTCCTTAGATCTGCTACCCATCTTCCTTCTTGTTCTTACCCCGCAGGTGGTCACCTATATGCTAGAGTCACCCAACCACCAAGTCACCTGATTTTAAAAAGAGGACAGTCAATGATCCTTGGTTGTGATCCAATCTTAGGACACCTCACAACAATTTGGTATCATCAGATACAGGGTCAGGGACCTGAGATGCTATTTTACTTCCATCAAAAACAATTGAACGAGAAGGGGGAAATCTCTATAATTGATTCACAGCTAAATAGCATGAAATTTTCCATTTCCTCCTCAACATCAGTTCCTTGGAGCAGGAGGATTCTGCCCTGGATCTCTGGTCCAGCAGCTGAGACACAATGCCACAGAGTCACCTCTCATTTGTTCACAAACATTTTTGGTCCAAGATAAGGGAACAATATCTGAGGAGGCAGAAAGCAAGAAGCTAACCTCAATTCTAGCTCAATACCAAAGATTAGGTTACTTAACATTTTCTTGTTAGTGCTGACTTTGGCTCCTTCTCACTATATTACCTGGGATACTCCTCATGTAATACCCCTCAAAAAGCTATATTGGATCAAAATACTCTGGGTCTCTGTCCATTCAAAAATCACATTTTATGAGCCCCCACCAGAGTATGTATTTTTTCTAGTGAGGAAAAGGATACAATTAATTGAAAGGAGAAATATTTAATGAAATACAATAGTAAAACACAAAGTAGCAATATGACATGACCTCCTTTGAAGCCAGGGCACATTGTCCCACAAATACATACCAGGCATGGAAGAATAAATACACATGGAAATTATATATCGGGTATACATAGGTAGTTCACATATATTTAGATAACATATAAACAAACATCTAGATGAGGTAGTAGAAAGAACACTAGGTAATGAGTCAGAAAGACACATATGGAAATTTGGTCTCAGATAGTTACCAGCTGTGTGACCATGAGTGACTTCAGTTTTCTCATCAGTAAAATGCGGGAAATTATAGCACCTACTTCCTAGGACAGATATGAGGATCAAATGAAAATATTAACTTTGAAGTGCTTAACACAGTGGCAGCCACACAGAACGCACGCACTATGTAAAAAATGTTAACTATTCTCTCTTTCTCTCTCTCTCTCTCTCCCTCTCTCTCTGTCTCTCCCTCTCTCTCCTGATGCATAGAAAGTACAGGTAAAGGAAATTTTCAGTAGTACAAAGAGCTGAAGTTCAAATTTGGATTTAGGGAGTACTGGCTTGTAGGAAGAAGAGTTGATTGAATTCCTGAAATTATTTCTTTACCCCCTACTCTCCCTTCTCTTAAGGCCACAGCTGCCCCCTGACCTAGGTCCTCTAAGGAGAACAGCAAATTCTAGTGATTCCAGCATCTTTGACCACTAGGAGGAATTCTGTATGTTTCTACTCATTTTCTGATGGTTTGGGGGAAAACAGAGAATCTTGAAATAAGGATGTCTTTGTTGTATGGACCTCTCAGTTTAACTGGCTCTGGGAAGGCAATACTATGCCTCAAAAGCCAGCCCTGCTGTACAACTGTGTTTTGAAGGAATGAAAAACTTGTAATTAACTTTTCAGAAAAGTATTCTTTTGGCAGAGGGAACAACTGTCTCAGATAAATATCATTTAAGGCTTTGCAGAAAGGGGATCATCCCTCCTAACACTCACATATTCTCTGCCTGCCATCCAAGGCCAGCCTCACCTACTGGGTAGGGCATCAATAATGACATGGAGAGGAAGAGGAGGTAGGGACAGGGCTGAGCCTGTGCCATGTCAGAGTAGGATAGATGTGGGAGGTGGAGAAAGGGGTGGTGATGAAGAATAGTGATATCATAGGCATATCCCATCTGTTTCAGAGAGGAGCTTTTCTTATTATAGACCCCATGAGAAGGATAATGCTCTTATATCTCTGATCCTGCCATGCATACCAGGTTTGTCTTCTCTATTATGATTTGTTTTTTTAATAGCAGGTGAATACTGGGATTTTACCTTTTTTAGGTTCTGCCTGTAAGCATTTTTCTTAGGAGCCCTCCTCACGAATCTCTTACCATCTTTCTACTTTATCTTACCCCACAGGTGGTTAGCTGGAAACTAGGGTCACTCAACAGCCTCGGTACCTGATATCAAGACAAGATAGTCAGTGGCCCTGGAATATGACCCAATCTCTGAATGTGAAGATGCATTCTGGTGCCATCAGATACAAAATGAGGACTTTGAGATGCTCTTTTACTTGTATTTTAAGCAATTGGATGAGAAAGGAAATAATTCTGATCTATTCGCAGCTCATCAGCATGACAATTTCTACTTCACCCTCAGCATCAGTTCCTTGGAGCAGGGGGATTCTGCCCTCTATCCCTGTGCCAGCAGCAGAGACACAGTGCCACAGAGGCACCTCTCATCGGTTCACCAACTTGTTTGACCCAAGCCTAGGAAACAGTGACAGAGAGGCAAGAATCAGGAATCCAGCATCAATTTTGGCTAAGCACCAGATATTAGGGTGACTTTACAATTTCCCTCTTGTGCTGACCTTAGTAGTCACTAAAGTACGGTAGTACCTGGGACACTCCCTCCCATGTAATACTCCAGCAAAGCTATGTTGGTTCAAGGTACTCCGTGGGTCCCTATCCACTCAAAATCATAACTTCTAAGTCTTTATGGACATATTTGTTTTTCTAGTTAGAGAGAGGGTGCAGTTAAAACAAAGTAGAACGATTTCATGAAATAAGAGAGTGAAAAACAAAGCAGCAATAATAGATTGTCTATTTTGAAGCTAGGGCACGTTGTCCCACAAACACACACATCAACATTGGAAAAATGACTACATATAGGAATTATTCATGGGGTATACACAGGTACTTCACATATAAGGGGCTCACATATACATAAACATCAAGGCGACAGTGAATACAAAACTAGGTAAGGAGTCAGGAAGATATGAGTGGAAATCTGGCCCCAGAAATATACCAGGTATCTGACCTTGGGCAGGTCACTTCACCCAATTTGTCTCATGTGTAAGATGAGGGTGATAATAGCACCTACTTCCCAGGATTGTGAGTAACAAATGAGATAACATTTGTAGGCACAACAAAAAGGTGGCTACTATCTCTATATCTTCTCATTCATACACATACTCACCTGTATGGATCCTAAAACCTAGAAGTAAAGGCAAAGGGAATTTTTAGTAGGAAGGATTGACATTTAAATTTAGCTTTAAGGAGTGTTCTTTAGGAGGAAATTAAGGAGGATCTTATTGAATCCCTGAAACCATCTCTTCAACTCCCTACTGTTCCTTTCCTAAGACCACACTTATCTTCTGACCCAGCAATCCCAAGGAGCAAGAGTAAGTCCTACTGATTCTACTCCCTTTGACCTCTAGGAGGAGGAATGGTCCTACTCAAATTCAGATGGTTTGGGGGTCATTTGTTGTAATCGTAGTTGTTATTGATTTTTTTGCCCTTTTTGGAAGAGGAACAATGATAACACAAGGGTGAAGTTAAACTTACACATGAATTGAACTAAGGTGAGGCAGAGGTGCACACAGTTGTCAGACTGATTCTCTCAGAGCCGTTAAAGACCAGTGGCATGCCAAAAGTCAAGATTAAGACTTGCCTGTGGCCTCAGATGCAGTGAATGACCTTGGCATCACTGATGTCTCACCAAGATCTAAGCAATCCACAGCACCTGCTTCAGCCACTTTCATGGTCAAAATTTTCTTATCCTCTCATTCCAAGAACATAGAGGATCTTCAAATTAAGATGTGTCTATTGAATCCACTCCTCATGTTTAGCTAGTTCTATGAAGGGAAACTTATTTCCTGAAAGTCAGCCCTAATACACAGCTGTGTATTTAAAGAGTAGGGAGCTTGTAATTGGCTTTTCAAGAAAAAAATTCTGATGGCAGAGAGAACAACTATCTCAGAAAAATCATATATAAAGATCAACAGAAGGGAGATCACCCTTCCTCATGCACACAATTACTCCCTGCCATCCAAGGCTAGCTCTTTGTACTGGATAGGATGTCATTAAGGACATGCAGACAAGGAATAGGCAGGGCTGAGTCCTATCAGAACAGTCTTTCAGATTAGGGGAGGAGTGTGATAAGGAATAGTGATATCATAGCATATTCCACCAGTTCAAGAGAGGAACCTTTCTCACTGCAGATCTTGAAGGCAGAAATGTCCTCTTCCAGACTTAAACCTACTGTGTATAACAGGTTTTTCTTCTGAATAATTTATCTCTTAACCAAAGGTGAACACAGATCCTAGTTGGGAAATTGCTTTTTGAGCTTCTGCCTCTAAACATTCTCCTTGGTCCTTCTCCTTGGATTTGTTACTCAACTTCTTTCTTCTTCTTACCCCTCAAGTGGTCAAGTGGATACTAGAGTCACTCAACATCCAAGCTACTTGGTGTCAAGGACAGGACAGTCAATGATCCTGGGATGCGACCCATCTCTGGACATGAGAGGGCATTGTAGTCCATCGAATACTGGGGCAGGACTCTGAGATGCTCTTTTACTTTTGTAATAAGCAATTGAATGAGAAAGGAAAAATCTCTAATTGATTCATAGCTTAAGAGCATGGAAATTTCCACTTCAGCCTCAACATCAGTTCCTTGCAGTAAATAGATTCTGCCCCCTATCTCTGTGCCAGCTGCAGAAACACAGTACCACAGAGGCAACTCTCATCTGTTCATTAACTTGTTTGGCTAAATTCTAGGGAACAATGACAGGGGACATATGAAGAAGGAGGCAGGCATCAGTTTTAGCTCAACTCCAGGAACAGGTGTCACCCATCATTTTTCATCTAGTGCTGACATCCGCTACTTCTCACTGTTGTATTTAGGACATTCCTTGTCATGTAATACTCAAGCAAAGGTATGTTTCTTCAAGTACTCTTTGAGTCCTTATCCACTCAAAACTATAGCTCATGAGCCCCCATACATGTATTTGCTTTTACTAGTCAGAGAGAGGATGTAATCCAAAGCAAAATCATTTCATTAAATAGCGTAGTAAAACATAAAATGTCAACAGGATGTCAACTCCTTTGGAGTTGGGGCATATTATCTCACAATTTCAGCCATCAGCTGTTGTATTCATCTTTTGTTTTCGAGGAAGACTGTGCCATCAGAGAAGAGATGACATGACTTGCATTTGACTTTGTTTTGAGTGAGGGAGGGCTGTGCAAGGTCACCAGCCTCACTTTCACTGCCTGAGTCATCTGGGGCCCAGTGACCATGTATTTATCAGGATGACTGGAGATGGTCCAGGATATAGTGGGAGACCTTGCTGACCTTTTCAGCTACTCACTTAGAGGGAGGTGATGCCCATTGAGTGAATAGGCCTCTTTAAGAAGTAGTCAGGAAATGGCCCTTTTAATGAACAAAAGAAAAAAATAACAAAATCAATCTGGGAAGGAACAGAAACTGTTACTATTGATAATCACTCTAAGCCAGTCATTATGTGGAGCTTGGACCCACTGTAAGGTGAAAGGATTGGAGTACATGGATTCTAAAGTCTCTTCCCATACTAAATCTATGATAACATGAACTTCTTTATCCTCAGAGGGAAAAGAATTAGGACAAGGGATAAAGGAGAGACATAGAAGCTTTGACCTGGAAACTCTGTGGAAAAAAGTAGACAATTTGTATGCCCTAATTATATCCATTGTCTCTACTCCTAGAATTATGAAAGCTCTCAACAGGCCCTATGAGATCATTCAATTCCCTTATTTTACAGGTGAGAAAACTGAGACCTAGAGAAATATCTATTTTCACTGATGACACAATCACATCTCTAGAAAACTGAAAATAGTTTTAAAAATTAAAACGAGTCCTTTAAAGCACCATGTTACAAAGTTAAGTCCACAGAAGACATTTGTGTGCTTATATATTGATCATAGAAATTAAGAATTATTTTTAAATAAGATATAATTTATTTTTTAAAAATCCAATATTTATTTTATCAACTGCACTTATCTAGTGGCAGAACTAGGCCTAGAATTGCAGTTTTTGGACACTGTAACAATGACTACACATAAGAATTTTATATGGGAGATGGAGGCTATTCACGTACACTGAGCCAACATCTAGATCAGGGGTGGGGAACCTGTGGCCCCAAGGTCACATATGGCCCTCTAGGTCCTCAAGAGCCACCCTTTGATTGAATTGAATCCAAACAAATCCTAGATTTGTTCCGTGAAGTTTGCATATAGCCTGTTCTGTGAACTTTGGGTTCAGTCAAAGGGCCACACTTAAGGACCTAGAGGGTCACGTGTGACCTTGAGGCTGCATGTTCCCCATCCCTGGACTAAATGATACAGTGGATAGAGAAGCTTGTATGGAATCAGGAAGACATGAGTTCAAATCTAGGCTCAGATACATTTAAAACATGTCACCCTGATTGAGTCATTTCACCAATTTGCCTCAGTGACTTCATCTTTAAGATGAGGCCCTACCTCCCAGGGTTGTTGTGAGGATCAGATGAAATAAGAATTGTGAATAACTTAGCCCTGTACGGTAAATGCTACGTAAGTATTCGCCATTTTTTCTATTATGATTATGACTACCCCTTATTACTATATATGGGGATCCCGAAGCATAGAAAAACAAGAAATGAATGTTTTCATGAGTTTCCAGAATTGAAATTCAAAATTGGTTTTACAGTGAGGTGGCTAGAGGGAAATGAAGGAGGAACTGATTGAATCGCCAAGCCTATCTCGTTAGCCCCCATTTGTCCTTCTTCTAAGGCCACAACTATCCTTTCACCTAGCTTCCCTGACGGAGCAAGGACAAGTTCTTCTACCACCTTTGGGAACTAGGAAGAATTGTGGCTTCACTCCTCTTCAAATGGTTTGACCAAGAATGTAGATAATCTTTAAATGAAGATGTGATTGCTGTATCCTCCACTCATTTAAGCTAGTTCTGGAAAAGAAGCCCTGTGTCTTGGAAGCCAGCTTTGATGCACAGCTTTGTATTAAAGGAGTAGGGAGTATGCAATTGTCTTTAAAAAAGATCTGTTGATAAAGGGAGCAACTGTTTCCAATTTTGTTGCTGTTGAGTTGTTTCTGTCATGCCTGATTCTTCTTGACTCCATTTTGGGTTTTGTTACTGAAGAGGTTTGCCATTTCCTTCACCAGCTCATTTTATGGATGAAGAACTAAGGCAAACAGGGCTAAGTAATTTTCCCAGGGTCACACAGTAAGTGTCTGAGGCTAGATTTGAACTCAGAAAGATGAGCTCTTTCTGATGCCAAGCCCAGTGCTCTATTCAGTGTACCACCTAACTGTTCTGACTGTCTCAAACAAGTATTATGTAAGTACTAGAGAAGGAAATGGCAAACCACTTCAGTATCTTTGCAAAGATAACCGCAAATGGGGTTGTGAAGAGTCTGACATGACTGAAACGACTGAGCAAAAGTTTAGGAGAAGGAGCATTACCCCTTCTTTATACATTAATAAACACCTTGCCTGCCATCCAGGAACAGCCCCACCTGCTGAATAGGACGCTATTACTGACGTGGAGATGAGGAGGGAGTTATGACATGTTGCCAGGTTCTCTGACTCCGGAGATGGATGAGGAACAGCGATATTGCAGTCATACTCCACCTGACAGGGAGAGGAACCACTCTTATTGCGGACTTCTGAGAGAAGAAATGTCCTCTTTCAGATTTTACCCTACTAGGCATACCAGGTTTTTCTTCCGTATGATAATTTATCTCTTAATAGCAGGTGAATACTGGTCCCAACTGGGAAATTTACTCTTGAGGTTCTACTTCTATTTCCCTTGGGACTTCAGTAGAAGCCTCCTTCCTTGATCTGTTACCCAGCTTCTTTCTTCTTCATATCCTATAGGTAGTCAACTGGATACTAGAGTCACTCAACACCCACATTACCTGACGACAAGGACAGTCAGTGATCCTGGGATGCAACCCCATCTCTGGACATGAGAGGGCATTGTGGTACTGTCAGATACAGGGTCAGGGCCCTGAAATGCTGTTTTCCTTTTTTAAAAAGCAGTTAGATGAGGACGGAAAAGTCTCTGAGCGATTCAAAGCAACACAGTATGAAAATTTCCCAATCTCAATATCAGTTCTTTGGAGCAGGGGGATTCTGCCCTTTACCTCTGTGCCAGCAGCCAAGACACAGTGCAACAGAAATACCTCTCTTCTGTTCACAAACTTGTTTGACTCCATCCTAGGAAACAATGACAGGCAGGCAGTCAGCCCCAGGGACTGAGGTCACACATCACTTTCTCTGTAATGCTTACTTTAGCTACATGTCCCTGTAGATACTCCCTCTCATGTAATACCCCAGCAAAGTTATGTCAGTTCAAGGTACTCTGTGGGGCCCTATCCACTCAAAACCATAACTCATGAGCCTCCATGGATGTATTGCTTTTTCTGGTCAGGGAGAGAATGAAATGAATTCAAAACAAAAGCATTTAATGAAACAGCATAGCAAAACACAAAGTTGCAACAGGATGTTGTTTCCTTTGAAGCTGGTGCACCTTGTCTCACAGTTTTGGCTATCAGCATTGGAAGAATGACTCCACATAAGAATTTTACATGGGGATTAGAGGCTTGTTCACATAAACCGAGCTCATATTTTCATAAGCTTCTAGATGACAAGTTGGATAAAGCCCTAGGTATGGAGTATGGAACACAGATTCAAATCTAGACTCAGACACTTCTTAGGTATGTGACCCTGGAAGAGTCACTTTCCCCCTTTTTCTCTGTTTCTTCCTCTTTAAAATGGAGATTATAACATCACTTACCTCCCAGGGTGATTGTGAAGATAAATGAGATAATAAGTGTAAAGCGATGAGCACAATGCCTGGCATAGAGTAAGCTCTATATAAATGTCAGCTATTGTTACTGTCATTGTTCTTAGGTTTGTAATTATTGTCTATTATTGTATAATTGGTTTCTGAAACATAGACATGCAGGCATAGGGATTTTCAGGAGTACAAAGAGTTGAAGTTCAAATTTGACTTCAAGATGTTCTGACTAGCTGGAACAGGAGGAAGAGCTGATGGAACCCCTGAGACCGTCTCTTTAGTGCCCTACCCTTTCTTCTCCTGTGTCCACAGTTACCCTCGGACCCAGTTCTCTATGGAGAAAGGCTAAGTCCTAGTGACGGTATCTCCTTCTGGGAAGCACATAATCTCCAAATAAAGACGGCACCTCTCATCTGTTCACAAACTTGTTTGGCCAAAGACCAGGTGGCAATGACAGGGGATACAGGAAGCAGGAGACAGGCTTCAATTCTAGCTCTGCACCAGAGACAAGGGTCACTAAACATTTTTCTTCTGGTGCTAATTTTAGTTCCTTCTCACTGTGGTAACCGTACCACTCACTCTCACATAATACCCAGGGAAGCTATGTTGCTTCAAGGAGGTACTCTTTGGATCCATACTTACTCAAAATCATAGCTCGCAAGCCTACCTGGTTATATTTGTTTTCTATTCAGGGAAAGGATTCAATTAATTCAAAGCAGAATCATTAAATGAAATAGCATAGTAAAATACAAAGTTGAAATACAATATTATCTCTGGAGCTGGAGCACATGGTCTCACAATTACATCCATCTACATTGAAAGAATGACTACACAGAAGAAATGTGATTATATATGCAATATACATAGGCAGCTTACCTAGACTGAACTTGCATGCACATAAATATCTAGGTTACACAATGGATACACCAGGTAAGGAATCAGGAAGACATGGGGGAGGGGGGTGGAGAATTTGGTCTTAGACATTTGCTAGCAATGTGACTGTGAGTATTAAGTCACTTTGCTCCTGTTCGTCTCATCTGTAAAATAGGATACTAATAACACCTACTTCCCAGGATTGCTATGAAGATCAAATTAGATAATTTATAGTGCTTAGCACAGTGCTGCCCACATGATACATGCTATGTCAATGTCAGACATTTTACACACAGACATACAGACACACGCACACTTACATACAGATAGATAAATAGAGAGATAGATCAAAAGATAGATCCTGAAGCATATAAGTATAGGTAAAGGCAATATTCAGGAGTAGGACAAGTTGAACCTCAAATTTGGCTTTAAAGGGTGCTGACTACTGGGACAGGAGGAGCTGATTGAATTCCTACCTAAGGCTGCAGCTCCCCTCAGACTCAGCTCCTCTAAGGAGCAAAGGCAAGTCTTGTGGCTGTACTACTTCTGACCACTAAGAGGAACTACTTTCCCCTTAAGTTCGGATGTTTTGGGGAAGATCAGGGAGAACCTTCGAACAAAGATGTTATTGTTGCATCCACCTCATATGAATATCAAAAAGGAGACTGTGTCCTGGAAGCGAGCCATGATGCACAGCTGTGCACTGAAGGACTGAGGAGCTTGAAAATAGTTTTTCAAAAAAACTCCTGTTGGCAGAGGGAACAACCATCTCAGATAAATAATATTTAAGCCTTGGCAGAAGGGAGCTCACTCCTCCCCACATTCAGCATACTTCCTGCCTGTCATCTAAAGGCAGCTCCACCAACTGGGTAGGATGTCACTAACGACATGGGGATGAGGAAGAGGAAGAGACAGGGCTGAGCCTGAACTGTGTCAGAGCAAGATC
Organism: Potorous gilbertii; assembly: GCA_028658325.1. Classification (NCBI taxonomy): domain Eukaryota; kingdom Metazoa; phylum Chordata; class Mammalia; order Diprotodontia; family Potoroidae; genus Potorous; species Potorous gilbertii. The sequence goes on along the minus strand of CM053770.1, from coordinate 82,726,745 downwards.
CCAGCCCAGTGGTGGTGGGGGCAGGTGATGAGGACCAGTGACATCATAGGCCCATTCCCTCTACTCAGGAGAGGAACCTCTCTTACTGCAGACACTCAAGAGGGGAAATCCCCTCTTTTAGCCCCTTCTATGCATAGCAAGGTTTTCTTCACTATGATGATTTGCTTCTTAATAGTAGGTGAATACTGGTCTGAGCTGGGGTTTTGCCTTTTAAGGTTCTGTCTCTAAACATTTTTCTTAGCATTTTCAAAGAACTTCTCCTCCTTGGATCTGTTACCCAGTTTCTTCCTTCTTCTTACCCCACAGGTGCTCAAATGGATATTAGGGTCACTCAACATCCAAGTCACCTGATATCTGGGACAGGACAGTCTGTGACCCTGGGATGTGACCCCATCTCTAAGGCAGAAGATGCATTCTGGTATCGTCAGATACAAGATCAGGGCATTGATATGCTCTTTTACTTCAATTGGAACAAATTGATTGATAAAGGAAAAATCTCTCATCGTTTCACAGCTCATCAGCATGACAATTTCCACTTCGAACTCAACATCAGTTCCTTGGAGCAGGGGGATTCTGCCCTCTATCTCTGTGCCAGCAAATGAGACACAGTGCCACAGAGTCACCTCTCATCTGTTCACAAATTTGTTTGGCCCAATGCCAGTGAGAAATGGCACAGGAGAAGGAAAGGAGGAGACTGACATAAATTCCAGTTTAGCCCCAGAAACTATCACTTCCCCTTTGGTAATGATATTATCTACTTCTCATTGTGATTCCTGGGACCCTCCCTCACTCTTAATACTCTACAGCAAAGCTATGTTGCTTCAAGGTACTCTGGGGATCTCTATCCATTCAAAATCACAGCTCACGAGGCTCTAGGAATGAATTGCTTTTTCTAGTCAGGGAGAGGATGCTGTTTATTCAAAGCAGAAACATTTAGTAAAATAATAAATAAAAGTAGCAATAATAGATTGTCTATTTTGAAAGGATGGTACATTGTCCTATAAATACATGTACCAGCATTGGAATATGACTATACATAGGAATTGTACATGGGGTTATACTAGGCACTTCACATATACATAAGCATATAGAAATGGAGTGAATAGAAAACCAGGTAAGGGACACGAAAGACATGAGTGGAAACTTGGCCTCAGAAATGAACTAACCCTGGGCAACTCACTTTACCCTGTGTGTCTCATTTGTAAAATGGGGATGATACTAATCACCTGCTTCCCAGGTTGTGTGAATCAAATGAGACGGTAATTGTAAAGTACTTAGCACAACATAGTAAGCACAACAAAATGTTAGGATACACACACATTTACATATGCATATATACATAAACATATGCACATACATACAAATATGCAAATACATATATACACATATAAACATGCACATACACACATATACACATACACATACAGACATGCATTCATACATCCATACTCATACACAACATATGGATCCTGGAGCCTTGAAGTCCAGGTAAAGGGAATTTTCAGGAGTAGGAAGACTGGAAGCAGTGCTGATGAGTAGAAGGAGAAGGATGGGCTGATTAAATCCCTGAGACCATTTCTTCAGCCCCCTACTCTTCCTTTTCCTAAGGCTACAACTACTCTCTGACCCATCTCCCCTAAGGAGCAAAGGACAAGACCTAGTGATCCTACCTCCTTTGACCACTAAGGGGAGCTATGATTCTCCTAATTTCAGATGTGTCTGGGAAGGGAATCCTCAAATAAAGGTGTGATTATTGTATCCATCCTCATGTTACCTTTGTTCTGGAATTCAGACCTTGTATCATAGAAGCCAACCCTGATGAAAAGCTTTATGTTGAAGGATTATGGAGCTTATAATTGGCTTCTTCCTTTACTTTCTTCTTTCCTCCCTCCCTTCATCTTTTCTTCTTTCCTCTCTCTCTCCCTCCCTCCCTCCCTCCCTCCCTCCTTCTCTCTCTCTCTCTCTCTCTCTCTCTCTCTCTCTCTCTCTCCCCCCCCCCCCCCATTGTGTGAAGACAGAGAATCTAGAATTGAAGAAGTCACTGCTGTGTCACT
>CM053770.1:82690677-82724191 GCA_028658325.1 Potorous gilbertii | reverse complement strand
CCCCCCCCCCCCCCATTGTGTGAAGACAGAGAATCTAGAATTGAAGAAGTCACTGCTGTGTCACTCATGTTTACTTAGTTCTAGAAAGGAGACCTTGTTACCAGGAAGCCAGTCCTGATGCGCAGCTGTGTACTGAAGGAGTAGGGAACTTGCCATTGCCCTTTTAAAATAAATTCAGTCACAGAGGGAACAGCCATCTCAGATAAATATAATTTAAGGCTTAGAAAATGGTGGAATAACTCCTCCCCACACTCACACATGTTCCTTGCCTGCCAACCAAGGTTAGCCCCACCTGCTGAGCAGGATGTCCTTAATGACACACTGAAGAGTAAGAGGGAACCCTGCCAGAATAGCTTCTCAGATTGAGGGAGGGACGTGACCAGGAATAGTGATATCACAGGCACATTCCACGGGTTCAGGAGAGGAGTATCTCTCACTGCAGACTCTTGAGCCAAGAAATGTGCTCTTCCACACCTGACTCTACTATGCATTCCACTTTTTTCTTCTATATAATTTCTCTCCTAATAGCAGGTGACTATTTGTTCCATGAAGAATTTATCTTTTGGGATTCTATCTCTAAATATTTCCCTAGGGGTCATCAATAGAAACTCTCTTTCTACAATGTGTGACTTTCTTTTTCTTACCTCAAAGGTGTTCAACTGGATGGTACAGTCATTCAACAGCCAAGTTACCTGGTCTCAAGGACGGGACAGTCAGTCACCCTGGAATGTGACCCCATCTCGGGACACCTTGGGGCATTCTGGTACCATCAGATACTGGGTCAGGGCCCTGAAATGCTCTTTGAATATTATAATAAGGGCGAGCGTGACAGAGGAAATATATCTGAGAGAATCACGGCTAAACAGGACAACAATTATCATTTCAATCTCACCATCAATTCCTTAGAGCAGGGGGATTCTGCCTTCTATCTCTGTGCCAGCAGCAAAGACACAGTGCTATAGAGGCTGCTCCCATCTGTTCACAAACCTGCTTGGCCCAAGCCCAGGAAGCAATGAGACAGGGGGCAGGAAGCAGGAAACTGGCACCAGTATTCTGTGGGGCCCTTTCCACTCAAAACCACATTTCATGAGTTGCCATTGGTTCACATTGTTCAAATGCAAAATGTATGACTGTCAGAAAGACAGTTTTATGGAGCACTCACACAGGGAAGGGAATCATATGGTGGTCAGAAGAAGTAATACAAGGGCACTCTCAAGGTCTTGATTAAGAACTTTGGATCTGATTGCGTGACATGGGAGACACCAGCATAGGACAGTCCATCATGGCATGACTGCATCAGAGAAGATGCTGTGCTCAAACCAGAATTGAGACAACTCAAAGGAAACGCAGGATGCAAAAATTTAGAGTATCTACCACAGATACTCACATGGCCTATTGGTGCCCGACCTGTGGTAGAGCATTCCAAGCTCTTACTGGTCTGATCAGACACAGCCTGACGCAGTGAAACTTGACTCTAGCAGAGTGATGTCATTTTGATCCTCTTCGAGAACAAAGGACAATAACCAACCAATCAATTTTACACACACACACACACACACACACACACACACACCTACAGGCAGAAAAATTGAGCAACAAATAGATCAATCAATCAATTCTGAAGTATGTAAGTACAGGTAAAGGGAATGCTTAGGAGTAGGAAGAATTGCAAGTTTGTTTATAAAGAGTGCTGATTACTTTTTGAACAGGATAGGGAGTTAATTGAATCCCTCCATAAGGCCCCAGCTCCCCTCAGACCCAGCTCCCCTAAGGAGCAAGTGCAAGTCATAGTGCCTGTACTACATTTGATCACTAGGAGGAGCTATGGTCCCCTTAAGTTCGCTGTGAAGACCAGGGAGAATCTTCAAAGATGTTATTGTTGCATCCACTCCACATGTATCTATGTGTAGAAAGGAGACTTTGTGTCCTAGAAGAGAGCCATCATGAGCAACTGTGTATTGAAGAACTGAGGAACCTGTAACTGATTTTCAAAAAACCCGAAAATCTCCAGTTGGCAGAGGGAACAATTATCTCAGATAAATATCATTTAAGGCTTGACAGAAGGTAGATCACTCCTCCCCACATTCAGTTTATTTCTTGCCTGTCATCCAAAGGCAGGCCCACCCACTGAATAGTATGTCACTAATGACATAGAGATGAGGAGGAGGTAGAGGCAGAGCTGAGCCTGCACCCTGTCAGAGCAGGATCCCAGCCCAGTGGTGGTGGGTGGAGGTCATGAGGACCCATAATATCACAGGCATATTCCATCTGTTCAGGAGAGGAATCTCTCAAACTACAGACACTCAAGGGGGGAAATCTTCTCTTCTAGCCCTTACCCTACTGTGCATAGCAAGGTTTTCTTCACTATGATGATTTCTTTCCTAAAAGCAGGTGAATACTGGTTCCAGTTGGGAAATTGCCTTTTGAGGTTCTACATCCAGGTGGTTCTCTTCGCTTTCAATAGAAGCTCTCTCCTGAGCAGTGATACTCAGCTTCTTTCTTCTTTCCCCACAGAGGGTTAACTGAATACTAGAGTCTCAGCTCAAAACTCAGGTTACCTGGAATCAAGGAGAGGCCAGTCAGTGACTCTGGGATGTGACCCCATCTCTGGACACGACTGCATTATGGTGGCATCAGTTATAGGGTAAGGGCCCTGGGACACTCTTTATGTTCTTTTATTTTTGAGCAATTTTTAGTTTTAAGCAATGTTTTTAAAGCAAATTTAATTTTAAGCAATTTTAAACAAATTTCTTTTTAAGCAATTTTAAGAAATTACTTTTAGCAATTGAATGAGAAAGGAAAATTCTCTGGGTGACTAACAGCTATCTGCACAAAACTTTGCACTTTGACCACAATATCAGTACAATGGAACAGGGGGATTCTGCCCTTGATCACTGTGCCAGCAGCAGAAGCAGCAGAGACAGTGACACAGAGGCACCTTTCATCTGTTCACAATCTTGTTTGGCCAAGCCCAGGGAGCAGTGACAGGAGACACGGAAAGCAGGAGGCTGACATCAATTGTTGTTCTGCCAGGGAGTAGGGTCACCCCTCACTTTCCCTCTAGTGCTGACTTTAGCTACATCTCACTGCACTACCTTGGACACTCCCTCTCATGTAATATCTCAGCAAAGTTATATCGGTTCAAGACACTCTGTGGGTCCCTATCCACTCAAAACCATAGCTTACAAGCCACCATGGATATATTTTCCTTTCCTATTCAAGGAGAGGGTATGGTTCATTCAAAACCAAAGCACTGAATTACACAGCATATGAATACACTGAGTAGCCATTGGACATTGTGTTGCTTTATGCTGTGGCACGTTGTCCACAAGAACAAGTACAAGGAATGGAAGAATGACTATACATAGGAATTCTGTATGGGGCACAGAGGCTGTTTACATACAGTGAACTCATTCACAAAAGCATCTGGATGATCCAATGGATAGAGCACCAGGAAGACCCAAGTCCAAATCTAGGCTCACACACTTGTTTGGTAGATGATGCTGGATAAACCACTTCAGCTCTCTTTGCCTCACTCACCTCATCTTTAAAATGGGGATGATTATAGCAGCTAAATCCCAGGATGTAGTGAGGATCAAGGAGAGAGTGGTTGTAAAGCACTGAACGCAGTGCCGACCGTATTGCATGCATTATATAAATGTCAGTTGCAATAATAATTGTATTACTGTCAATAGGATTCTGATTCTGATTTATTAATATAAAGGGACCCTAAGGCCTAGAAGTACAGTCATGGGGATTCTCAGGAATAGGAAGAGTTGAAATTCAAAACTGGCTTTAAGGAATGCTCACCTGTAGGAGCAGAAGGACAAATCAATCATGCTGGAACCCCTACTCGCCCTTCTAAGGACACAACTACCCTTTCACCCAGTTCCCCCAAGAATGAGGGCAAGTTCTAGTGATTCTACCACCTTGGGCCACTAGGAGGAGCACTGGATCACCAGGTGCTGATGGATCTGAGTGGTTCCTTTGTGCTAATGAGGTGGAGAGGAGGAAGAGGTAGGTAGAGGGCTGAGCCTGCACAATGTCAAAGCAGCATAGATGGGAGAGGTGGGGAAAGGCATGGTCATAACGAATAGGGATATGATAGACATGTTCCACCTGTTTAGGAGAAGAACCGTTCTCACTGCAGACTCCTGGGGGGAGGGGAGGGGAGAGGAATATCCTCTTCCAACCTTGACTATACTATGTATTCCCAGGTTTTCTCATGTATTATGATTTGTTTCAAATTAACAGGTGAATATTGGTCCCTGTTGTGAAATTGCCTTTTGAGGTTTTAACCTCTAAATATTTCCCTTGGGGCTTCAGTAAAATCTCTCCTCCTGGATATCACTGATATTTCTTTTCTTTCTTATTCCTCTACGGTTTAACTGGATTATACAGTCTCTCAAGGTCAATGTTATCTGATGTCAAGGACAGGCCAGTCAGTGATGCTGACAGATGATCCCATCTCTGGACACAATGAGATATTGTGGTAGCTTCAGATAGCAGAGGAGGACCCAGACATGCTCTTTTACTTCTCTTTTAAGCAATTGAGGGAGAAAAGAAAAATCTCTGAGCAATTTACAGCTAAACAGTGTGAAAATTTCCACTTCAATTTCAGTATCAGTTCCTTAGAGCAGGGGGATTCCACTCTCTATCTCTGTGCCAGCAGCATGAAAGACAGAGCACCACAAAGACACCTCCCACATATTTCCAAGTTTGTTAGGGCAAAGCCCAGGGAGCAATGATGGGAAGGGAGAAAGTAGGAGGCTGAAATCAATTTCAGCTCAGCACCAGGGACTAGTACCCTTTAACCTTTTCCCTTTAGTGCTGACACATGTTGCTTCTTACTGTATAACCTGGGACTCTCCCTCTCCCATAATACCTCAGCAAGGCTAGAGAGTTTCCAGTACTCCCAAAGGATTTTCAAGTACTCCCAAAGGATTATATACATTTTCTAGTGAGGGAGAGGATGTAATTAATTCAAAGCCAAAAAATTTAATGAAGTATGTAGCCAAAACCAAAGTTGCAATAATGCATTATCTATTTTGAAGCTAGGGCACATTTTTATAGAAATGAAAGCAATAACACTGGAAGAATGATGACATATAGGAATTCCTTATGTGCTCAGGTACTTCATACATATTGAGCTGGCTCAAGCATCTGGAGGATGTAGTGGATAGAACAGCAAGTAAGTGATCATGAAGATATGAGTGGAAACTTGGCCTCAGACATTTTCTAGCTATGTGATTGTGGACAAGTCATCCTTGACTTCATAGCTGTTTCATCTGTAAAATGGACATGATACTAGTACCTACTTGCTTGGGTACCTATGAGTATTAAATGAGATAAAAATTGCAAGGCATTTAGCACAGGTGCAGCTATATAGAAAGCAGAATAAAGTGTTAGCTTTTATATGCACAAGCAGACATGGATAGGGAACCTGAAATCTGGAAGCACATGAGAAGGGAATTTTCAGGGATATGAGTTCAAATTTGCTTTGAAGGAGTTCTGGCCTGGAGAAATAGAAAGAGGAGGTGATTGAAACCCTGAAACCATCTGTTTAGTGCCCTGCTCTTCCTTTAAGGGCACATGTACCCTCTGACCCAGCCCTGCCAAGGGACAATGACAAATTCTATTGATTCTACCACCTTTGACCAAGAGGAGAAGAGATGGTTCCACTAAAATTCAGCTTGTTCTGGGGAGTCATGGTGTCCCAGTTTGTTCCTTTTTGAAGAGGACCCATGATCAGAAGGGCATTGTCTTGACTTGCAGGTGAATTCCATTAAGGTATTGTGCAAGGGTGTTAGCCTGACTCTCCCTTTCAGTCATCCAAGTTCAGTGAAAAGATGACAGTTAAGAAGACTGGCCATAGCCCTGGATGCAGAGGCTGACTTGGGCATCTCAGATATCTGCCCAAGTTCTCAATGATCCCCAGCACCTGCTTCAGTCACTTAAAGGGCCCTTAGAACAAATGGTTCTCATCTGTCCATTCCATGAAGACACAGAATCTAGAAATGAAGAAGTCAACCATGTTGAGCTAGTTCTAGAAAGGAGACCTCCTAAACTGGAAGCCAGTCCTGATGCACAGCTGCATACTGAAGGAGTAGAGAGCTTGTTATTGACTTTTTAAAATAAATTCTGTTGCAGAGGGAACAACCAACTCAGATAAATATGATTTAAGACTTAGAAGATGGGGAAATCACTCCTCCCCACATTCACACACGCACCCCATCTGGCAACCAAGGGCAGCCCCAGCTGCTGGACAGGATGACCTTAATGACATGCTGAGGAGGAAGAGGGAACTCTGTCAGAACAATTTCTCAAACTGTGTGAGGGGCGTGAACAAGAAGAGTGCTATCACAGGCACATTGTAAGATTTCAGGAGAGGAACATCTCTCACTGCAGACTCCTGAGCCAGGAAATGTCCTCTTCCATATCTCACTCTACTATGCATTCCATGTTTTTCTTCTATATGATAGTTTTTCTCCTAATAGTAGGTAAGAATTTTCTCTTGTGAAGAAATTACCTTTTGGCATTTGATCTCTAAATATTTCCTTTGGGGCATCAAGAAAACTCTTTCTACAACGTGTGACTTTCCTCTTTTTACCTCCTAGGTGTTCAGCTGGATAGTAGGGTCATTCAACATCCACGTTACCTGCTTACAAGGACAGGACATTTAGTGACCCTAGAATGTGACCCCTTCTCTGGACACAAGGGTGCATACTGGTACCGTCAGATACTAGAGCAGGGCCCTGAGATACTCTTTTACTTCTATTATAATAGAGAGACTGAGAAAGGAAATGTCTCTGAGAGATTCAAAGCTGATCAGAAAGAAAATATGCCCTTCACCCTCAGCATCAGTTCTGTGGAAATGGGGGACTCTGCCCTCTATCTCTGTGCCAGCAGCAAAGACACAGTGCTATAGAGGCTGCTCCCATCTGTTCACAAACCTGCTTGGCCCAAGCCCAGGAAGCAATGAGAGAGGGGACAGGAAGCAGGAGTCTGGTATCAGTTTTAATTCAGCACCAGGGACTGGGGTCACACATCACTTTCCCTCTAGTGCTGCCATTAACTGTTTCTCACTGAAATACCTGAGACACTCCCTCTCATGGAAGACCCAGCACAGCTGTGTTGGTTCCAGCATTCTGTGGGTCCCTATCCACTCAAAACCTCATTTCCTGAGTCCCTCGGACTTATTTCCATTTTCTAGTGAGGGAAAGAATGCAATTATTTCAAAGCAGAAGCCTTTCATGAAGTAGCACATTAAAGCAGAAATTTGCATTAGAACATTATTTCTGGAGCTTGGACACATTGTCCCACAATCATATCCAACCTAATTGGAAGAATGACTACACAGAGGAATTATGATTTTACATGGAGTACACCTAGGCAGCTCACCTATGCTAAGCTCACAAGCAGTTAGGTGATGCAGTGAATAGAAAACCAGGTAAGGTGTCCGGAAGACATGAGGGAGTTTGTGGCCTCAGAAATTTGCTAGCAATGTGACTGTGGGCAGGTCACTTTGCTCCTGTTTGTCTCATCTATAAACTAGGGATACTGACAGCACTTACTTCCTGGGTTGCTATGAATCTCAAATGAAATAATCATTTTAAAGTGCTTAGCACAGTGCTGGCCTGATGGGAAGAGCTATATAAATCTTAGCTCTTTTACATACGCTTTACCTGAGGGCAAACTTGATCCCTCCCTACCTGAAGCTCCACCTGAAGAAGAGGTTTTGAGAGCCATTAGGCTCTTTCCATGTGACAAAGCACCTGGTGCGAATTCTTCAGCAGCTGCTCATACAAAAGCTGACTGGAATATTCCAGGTAATATGGCAAGAGGAGGTTACCTCCAGGAGTTCAAGGATGCCTCCATTGTTCATCTCTAGAAAAGTAAAGGAAATAGATTGTCCTATGACAATCACTCTCTTAGTCATCACTGACAAGATTTTTGCCACCATCCTCGTTGATCGATTGATCATTCCACAGGAAGATGATCATCTATCTGAGAGCCAGTGTGCCCGTTGAATGGTCAATATGGTGTTTGCTGCCCAATAGCTCCAGGAGAAATGCAAGGAGCAGAACAGAGGTCTGTACACGTTTGTAGATCTGGCCAGGGCCTTTGATACAGTCAGTGCTGAGAGCTCATGGAAAATTTTGGCAAAATTTAGTTGCCCAAAAAAGTTCATCAGCATTGTACCCAAATTTCATGACTTCTTCCTTTCCTTGGTTCTAGATAATGGACAATGCTCTTGTACCTTCCCAATCACCAATGGAGTGAAACAAGGCTGTGTCAATTAATGTTAAGAAAACTCAGGTGCTCCATCAGCCACCAACACATGCTACAACGAGCCTCTAGGTTACAGAAAGTGGAGAAATTTTGAAGGCTGTGGATAAGTTCACTTAACTTGATAGTGTACTTTCCAGGGATGTACTCACTGATAATGGGGTTGACACATGTATTGCTAGAGCAAACTCAGTGTCCGGGAGGCTCTGAAGGGAAGTATGGCAGAGCAGAGTTGTTAGAGTGACTCCCAAACTGACAGTCTACAGAGCTGTGATACTGACTTCATTGCTGTGTGCCTATGAACCTTGGATAGTCTAGCAGTGCCATGCCAGGAATCTTAATCACTTCCATTTGAATTGTCTTAGGAAGATTCTGAAGATCACCTGACAGGATAAGGTACCAGACACTGAGGTCTTTACTTGAACTAACCTGCCAAGCATTCAAACTCTGCTGCAGAGAGCACATATCCAGTGGGCTGACCATCTTTCTCAAATGCCATACATAATGCTTGCCAAAAAGACAGTTTTATGGAAAACTCACACAGGATAAGGGGGCCCATGGTGGTCAGAAGAAGCGATGCAAAGGCACTCTCAAGGTCTCGATTAAGAACTTTGGAATTGATTGTGTGACATGGAAGACACTAGCATAGGACAGTTCAGCATGGCATGACCACATCAGAGAAGATGCCTTGCTCAAGGAACAAAACAGAATTGAGACATCTCAAAGAAAATGCAAGATGCAAAAGTTTATAATATGCACTCCAGGATGTTCACATGGACCACTTGTTCCCAAACCGTGGTAGAACATTCCAAGCTCTTATTGGTCTGATTTGCTACAGTCAGACCCAATGAAGTTGACTCTAGAATAGATATCATTTTGATCCTCTTGGAGAATGAAGGACAACAACCAACCAACCAATTTTACTCACACACACATACACACTCATACACACATGTGTAGATAGATAGAGAGGTAGATAGACAGAAATACAAATAGAAAGACTGATTGATTAGTCTTGAAGCATATAAGTACAGGTAAAGGGAACACTCAGGAGTAGGAAGAGTTCAACCTCAAATTTGGCTTTAAAGAGTGCTGACGACTAGAAATAGGAGGAGGAACTGATTGAATCCCTCCCTAAGGCTACAGCTCTCCTCAGATCCAGCTCCTCTAAGGAGTAAGTTCAAATCTTAGCCCTTCTACTACCCTTGACTACTAGGAGCAGTTAGGGTGCCCTTAAGTTCAGATGTTTCTGGGAAGATCAGAAAGAATCTTCAAACAAAGATGTTATTGTTGCATTCACTCCACATGTATATCAATGTCTGTAAAGGAAACTTTGTATCCTAGAAGGTAGCCATGATGCACAGCTGTGTATTGAAAGACTAAGGAGCCTGTAGTTGGTTTTCAAAAAAACCCAAAAAACGCCAGTTGGAAGAGGGAACAACCATCTCAGATAAAGATTATTTAAGACTTGGCAGAAGGGAGATCACTCCTTTCCATATTCAGTGTATTTCCTGCCTGTCATCCAAGGGCAGCTCCACCCACTATGTAAGATGTCATTAATGACATGTAGATGAGGAAGAGGTAGAGACAGGGCTGAGCCTGCACCCTATCAGAGAAGGATCCCAGCCCATTGGTGGTGGGGGAGAAGGCATGAGGACCCATATTATCATATATCTGCTCTAGAAAGGAACCTCTCTAACTGCAGACACATGAGGAGGGAAATCCCCTCTTCTAACCCTGACCCTACTATGCAAAGCAAGGTTTTCCTCACTATGATGATGTTTCTTAATAGCAGGTGAATACTAGTCCCAGATGGGATTTTGCTTCTTTTAGCTTCTTCCTCTAAACAATTTTTTTAGAACTTCCAAAGAACTTCTTCTCCTTGAATTTGTTATCCAACTTCTTTCTTCTTCTTACCACACAGGTGGTCGAAAATGAATACTAGAGTCACTCAACATCCAAGTCACCTGATATCCGGGACAGGATAGTCAGTGACCCGTGGAAGTGACTGCATCTCTGAGCCAGAAGGTTCCAACAATCCTTCCTACATCAGATGCAAGATGCCAGCACTGACATGCTCTTTTACTTTAACTAAGAAATTGATTGATAAAGGAAAAGTCTCTGAGAGATTCACAGCTGATCAGCATGACAATTTTCACTTCAACCTCGATATCAGTTACTTGGAGCAGGGAGATTCTGCCCTCTATCTCTGTGCCAACATCAGAGTCACCTCTTATCTGTTCACCAATTTGTTTGACTCAATGCCAGTGAGAAATGGCAAGGGAGAAAGGAAGGAGGAGATTGACATAAATTCCAGTTTAGTCCTAGGGACTATCATTTTCCCTTTGGTAATGACATTATCTACTTCTCACTGTGATACCTAGGACCATCCCTCCCTCTTAATACTCCAGCAAAGCTATGTTTCTTCAGGGTAACTTGTGGGTCCCTATCCTCTCAAAACCACAGTTCATAAGTCTCTATGGATGGATTGCTTTTCCTAGTCGGGAAGAAGGTGCTGTTTTTTCAAAGCAGAAACATTTAGTGAGATAAAAGTAGAAATAAAAGATTGTCTATTTTGAAGATAGGGCACATTGTCCCATCAATACATGTACCAGCATTGGAATATGACAATACATAGTAATCACGCATGGGTTTATACTTAGGCACTTCATATATACATAAGCATGTAGAAATGAATTGAATAGACAACGAGGTAAGGGACACGAAAGACAGGAATGGAAACTTGGCCTCCTAAGTTGACTAATTATGTGACCTTGGGCCAGTCACTTAACCATGCTTGTCTCATTTATAAAATGAGGATGATGATAATGCCTACTTCCCAGGTTGTGTGGATCAAATGAGACAATAATTGTAAAGTACTTAGCACAGTACTGGCTACAGGAGGCACAACAAAATGTTAGGATACAAACACATATATATACATATACATATACACATATATATCTATACATACACACACATGTACACATACACATATACATTTGTACATCCATATTCATATACAACATATGAATCCTGGAGTCTTGAAATACAGGTAAAGGGAATTTTCAGGAGTAGGAAGGCTAGAAGCAGTGCTGACTAGTAGGAGGAGAAGGGGTGCCACCGACTGAATCCCTGAGACCATTTCTTCAGACCCTTCTTCTTCCTCCTCGTAAGGATACAACTACCCCCTGACCCATCTCCTCTAAGGAGCAAAGGACAAGTCCTAGTGATCCTACCTCCTTCGACCACTGAGGGGAGCTATGATTCTCTGAATTTCAGATGTTTCTGGCAAGAGAATCTTCAAATAAAAACATGATTATTGTATCCATCCTCATGTTTGCTTCATTCTGGAACAGAGACCTTGTATCTTAAAAGCCAGTCCTGATGAAAAACTGTATGTTAAAGGATTATGGAACTTATAATTGGCTTCCTTTCTTCCTTCATGTCTTTCTCTTTTTCTCTCTTTCTTTAAAAAAAAAATCTGTTGGCAGAGCGGGCAACTATCTCAGATAAATTTTATCCGAAGTGTGGGGAAGGTGGATCATACCTTCTTCACACTCATACACCCTGGCTAACATTAAATGCTAGTCCTGCATGTTTGGTAGGAAATCACTAATGACAAAGACAAAGAGCAGAGAGTAACACCACTGTACTCGCATTGTGTCATAGCAGCATCTCTGATTGATAATGGGAGTGATCAGAAATAGTAATATCACAGGCACAATCAAAAATGTCCTCTTCTAAACCCGACCCTTCCTTTCATGTATATCATGGAATGTGTGACGTATGACAATAGGCTTCTTAATAAAAAGTGAACACTGGTCCTAATTGGGACATTGTATTCAGAGATTCCACCTCAAAACCAGACCTACACAACTTGTCAGTAGGTAGCGGCCAAAATTAAAGTAGGTTAAACTTCTTTGGGAAGCAATTAAATTTTCAGTGGCTCACTTTCCAAGTAAAGGAATAATTAATGTTTGAACTATTTTGCAACTAAATTATACTTTTAAAAAGGGAAATTTTAATTACTATCAATCAATTATAATTATTTCTTAAGATTTTTATTTATAATGAAATCACATAATGTTAAAAATTGCTTTGCTAAGCAGTATAAGTTTTAATACATTTTTCAGATTTTCCTGCTGTTTATATTTAGTTAATGCAACATACTTCTTGTCAGAAATCAATTTATCTACTCCATATTTATGTTTCAAATTGATTTCTTTAGAAATCAGAAAATTAACCTTACTAACTGCCTCATTTTCTGAGTTTAATTTTTTGGAAAACCATTGTTCCCTAATGAGATTTTTCAACAATTTTTACACTTTAATTGGTGTTTCATTAGTGTCCAATTTGCTTAAGTTAGGTTGTTTGAATTCAAAATGGCTCTTACTTCTCAACAATCAAGGCACCATATTTTGTCTGTCATGTAAGCAAACAATTGTCTATTTGTCCCCTGCAGATTAGACACTTAATATTCAGATTAACTCCTCCATTTCTTTTCATCACCTGCTTTAGAAAGTCATCCTAAAAACTTTAATGTTAGAAACAAAAATTGTTTGTTGTTGCTGTTTGTCCTTTATTGAAGATGACCAAGGACATCACAAGGTAATGACTTGCAGGTGAATTTGATTAAGGTAAGTTAGAGTTGGGAAAAGTTGTCAGCTTGACTCTCTTTCAGAGTCAGCCAAGTTCAATGAAAAGAAGAAAGTCAAGAGGACTGATCACAGCCCTGGATGCAATGGTTGACCTTGGCATCTGGGATGTTTGAACAAGCTCTCAGTGATCCACTTTCATGGCCATTGGAACAAATTATTCTCCTCTGTCCATTCCAATAAAGCAGAGAATCTGCAAATGAAGATGTGATTTTTGTATCCACCACTCAGGTTTAGCTAGTTATAGAAAGGAGATCTTGCAACCTGGAAACCAGCCCTGATGCACAGCTGTGTACAGAAGGAATAGGGAGCTTGTCATTGACGTTTTAAAATAAATTCTGTTGCAGAGATGCATTACAGATAAATATGATCTAAGGCTTGGAAGGGGAAATCACTCCTCCCCTCACTCACACATACTCCTTGTCTGCCAACCAAGGCCAGCCCCACCTGCTGGGCAGGATGTCCTTAATGACAT
The DNA here is from genome assembly GCA_028658325.1 of Potorous gilbertii. Taxonomy (NCBI): domain Eukaryota; kingdom Metazoa; phylum Chordata; class Mammalia; order Diprotodontia; family Potoroidae; genus Potorous; species Potorous gilbertii. The sequence continues at coordinate 82,710,769 of CM053770.1, read as the reverse complement.
GCTGAGGCTGAAGAGGGAGCCCTGTCAGAACAGCTTCTCAGATTGAAGGAGGAGCATGACCAGGAATAGTGATATCACAGGCATATTGCATGGTTTCAGGAGAGGAACATCTCTCACTGCAGACTCCTGAGGGAGGGAAATGTCCTCTTCCACACCTGACTCTGCTATGAATTCTACATTTTTCTTCTATATGATAATTTCTCTCCTAATAGCAGGTGGCTATTTGTTCCAGTGAAGAGATTATCTTCTGGGAGTCTATCTCTAAATATTTCCCTAGGAGTCATCAATAGAAACTCTCTTTCTACAATGTGTAACTTTCTTCTTCTTACCTCATAGGTGTTCAACTGGATAGCAGGGTCATTCAACATCCAAGTTACCTGGTGTCAAGGACAGGACAGTTAGTGACCCTGGAATGTGACCCCATCTCTGGATACCTGGGGGCACTCTGGTAGCATCAGACACTGAGTCAGGGCCCTGAGATACTCTTTAGTTATTATAGTAAGGATGAGCGTGACCAAGGAAATACACCTAAGATAATCACAGCTAAACAGGACAACAATTTTCACTTCAGCCTCACCATCAGTTCCTTGGAGCAGGAGAATTCTGCCCTCTATCTCTGTACCAGCAGCAAAGCACAGTGGCATAGAGATTATTCCCATCTGTTCACAGACGTGTTTGGCCCAAGCCCAGGAAGCAATGAGAGAGGGGGCAGGAAGCAGGAGGCTGACATCAGAATTCTATGGATCCCTGTCCACTCAAAACCACATTTCATGAGTTGCTACAGGTTCACATTCTTCAAATGTAGATCATATACTTCCCAAGAAGACAGTTTTATGGAGAACTCACAGAGGGCAAGGCATCAAATGATGGTCAGAAGAAGCAATACAAGGGCACTCTCAAGGTCTCAATTAAGAACTTTGGATCTGATTATATGATATGGGAGACACTAGCACAGGACAGCTCAGCAAGGTGTGCCCACAACAGAGAAAGTGCCGTGCTGAAAGCAGAATTGAGATAGCTAAAAGGAAATGCAGGATGCCAAAATTTAGAGTATCCATCCCAGATATGCACATGGACAATTTGTGGCTGACCTGTGGTAGAGCATTCCAAGCTCTTATTGATCTGATTAGTCACAGTCAGACACATTCAAAGTTGATTCTAGCCTAGTGATGTCATTTTGGTCCTCTTTGAGAACAAATGGCATCAACCAACCAATTTTACACACACACACACACACACACCCCTACACACGGGTAGAAAAATAGACAGACAGAGAGACAAATAGATTGATCAATCAATCAATTCTGAGGTGTATAAGTACAGGTAAAGTTTCAGGCGTTACAAGTGTTTCAACCTCAAATTTGACTTTAAGGTGTGCTGACAAGTGTGGCTGGTGACCTGCACAGTCCTCCTTCACTCAAAACAAAGTCAAGAACTGAAATGGACATGTTTCCTCCCTGGGCCCCTAGGTTAAGAGATATCTGTTAGGTTACTGGGCAGAATTGGATAGCCTGCCTAGCAACAGGCTTTTGTTGGGCCCCTGTCAAAAGGTTATTACCCTTTGGGTTGTGAAATATCTGATGAATTGTTGACAGCCATCTTTTTGTTTAGTCCATTTGCATGGTAACCACCTGTGCCCCGCTAATGTTAGACCCCTCTTGCCAGCACTCCCTTCCTGACAACTACTTTTTGTTGAATGACAACCAGTCTTTAATTGGGTCCCTCTCCTGGAATCTCTTCTCTGTTGGGGTCCTCAGCCCAACAGCACCCTGACAACCACCTTCTGTTTGAGGGTTCTTGCCTAGCAGCCATCCCCACCCTGCCCTGTCAGGACTATGTTTGTTGTAGAAACCGCAAAGCTGTACCAAGTAGCACCGAAATGCTCACCCACCTCAGTTTGGGGCTGTCTCCTCAGGGTCTCTCCATGAGGCAGCCACCAGCCTGGCTAATAAAGACACTCTCAAAATTCCTAATTGATTTTTGCCTATGAATTATTCTCGGTCCATCCATTTGAGTACAAGTCATGTCATCATTTATCTGATGGTATGGTCTTCTTCATCAACACAGGAGGAGCACAATCCTATTAGTAGATGCAGCTGTCTGAATGTGGACCCAGCTAGCTGGGTAACTCACCTCCTCCTCTCTCATCTGCCTCCCTCTCATCTTCCTTCTCCTCTCCAAAGGAAGGTAAATTTGGATGGCCAAAAGATACCCAGTTGACTTGGGTTTCACTGGCTCCTTTCCTGTTTCCTTCTCCTCTCCTCCCCTACCCTCCCCTTCCCTTCCCTCTCCTCCCCTCTCCTCTTCTACCCTCCCCTCCCCTAACCGTCCCAGCTTGAGAGTGATTATCAATAGTAACTCTTGCAGTTTCCCCACCCAGCCTGATGTCTTTCTTTTCTTGACCTCGTTAAAGTGGCCATGCCCTGGCTTCTTCTTAAACAGGCCTAATCACTGAATGGGTGTTGCCTCACCCTAAGTGAGTGCCTGCAAAGACCTTGGGCCCTTCCCAGTGCATCCTGAGTCATTTCCAGTCATCCTGAGAAATATCAGGTCTCTGGATTCAGATGACTCTGGAGGACAAGTGAGGCTGGTAACCTGCACAGCTTTCCCTCACTCAAAATAAAGTTAAGTGCAAGTCATGTCATCATTTCTCTGATGGCATGGTCTTCTTCAGCAGCAAAGGATGGACACAAGATATGCTGACTACTAGGAGGAGGAACTGATTGAATTCCTCCTTAAGGCCACAGCTCCACTCAGACCCTGCTTCTCTAATGAGCAAAGGCAAGTCCTAGTGACTGTACTAGGAGGTTCTCTTAAGTTCAGATGTTTCTGGGAAGACCAGGGAGAATCTTCAAGCAAAGATGTTATTGTTACATCCACCTCACATGTACATCAGTGTCTGGAAAGGAGGCTTTTGTCCTAGAAGGGAGCCATGATGCATAACTATGTATTGAAGGACTAAGGAGCTTGTAATTTGTTTCAAAAACAAAAAAACAGAAAACTCCAGTTGGCAGAGGGAACAACCATCTCAGATAAAGATCATTTAAGGCTTGGCAGAAGGGAGATCACTCCTTTCCATATTTAACGTACTTCCTGCCTGTCATCCAAGGGTAGCTCCACCCACTAGGTAGGATGTCACTAATGACATAGAGATGAGGAAGAGGTAGAGACAGGGCTGTGCCTGCACCCTGTCAGAGCAGGATCCCAACTCAGTGGTGGTGGGGGGAGAGTGTGAGGACCCATAATATCATAGCCACATTCCATGTGCTCAGGAGAGGAACCTGTCTAATTGCAGTCACCCGAGGGAGGATTTCCCCTATTCTAGCCCTGACCCCTACTATGCATAGCAAGGTTTTCTTCACTATGATGCTTTGTTTCTTAATAGCAGGTGAATATTGGTCCCACTTGGAATTTTGCCTTTTTTAGAATTTTGCTTCTAAACATTTTCTTAGGACATCCAAAGAACTTCTCCTTCTTTGATTTGTTATCCAGCTTCTTTCTTCTTCTTATCCCACAGGTGCTCAAATGGATACTAGAGTCACTCAACATCCAAGTCACCTGATATCCAGGACAGGACAGTCTGTGACCCTGGGATGTAACCCCATCTCTGGGCATGAAGATACATTCTGGTATCGTCAGATATTGGGTGAGGGTCCCGAGATGCTCTTTTGCTTCTATAATAAGAAACAGACTGATAAAGGAGAAATCTCTGATCGATTCACAGCTTATTACCATGACAATTTCTACTTCAAACTCATCATCAATTCTTCGGAGCAGGGGGATTCTGCCCTCTATCTCTGTGCCAGCAGATGAGACACAGTGACACAGAGTCACTTCTCAGCTGTTCACAGACTTGTTTGGACAAATTCCAGTGAGAAATGTTTGTTGTAGAAACCGCAAAGCTATACCAAGCTGTACCAAGTAGCACCGAAATGCTTAAAATGCACTCACCCACCTCAGTTTGGGGCTGTCTCCTCTGGGTCTCTCCATGAGGCAGCCACCAGCCTGGCTAATAAAGACACTCTCAAAATTCCTAATTGATTTTTGCCTGTGAATTATTCTCGGTCCATCCATTTGAGTACAAGTCATGTCATCATTTATCTGATGGTATGGTCTTCTTCATCAACACAGGAGGAGCACAATCCTGTTAGTAGATGCAGCTGTCTGAATGTGGACCCAGCTAGCTGGGTAACTCACCTCCTCCTCTCCCGTCTGCCTCCCCCTCATCTTCCTTCTCCTCTCCAAAGGAAGGTAAATTTGGATGGCCAAAAGATACCCAGTTGCATTGGATTTTACTGGGGGAAAGGAAGGAGGAGATTGACATAAATTGCAGTTTAGTCCCAGGGACTATCATTTTCCCTTTGGAAATGACATTATCTACTTCTCACTGTGATACCTAGGACCCTCCCTCACTCTTACTTCTCCAGCAAAGCTATGTTGCCTCAAGGTACTCTGTGGGTCCCTATGCACTCAGAACCATAGCTTTTGAGTCCTCATGTATATATTTCCTTTTCCTATCATGATAGGATGAATTGCATTATAAGCAAAGGCATTCAATGAAGTATAATAAAACACAAAATAGTGAAAGGAGATTGTCTTCTTTGAAGCTGTGGCACATCATGGTATAAGTACTGACATTCCCATTGGAAGGATGATTACATTTTGGAATCACATATGGAGCTCACACATGCTGACCTTACATATATGTAAGCAGCTAATGGCCCCAGTGCGGCCACTTACTGGGTCCCAGACTAAGTTTTCGGCTACATGCTACTTTATTGCTGATAAGAGCAGTAATTAACTGTGCTCTAATTTTTTTAGGGTATTATCTAGAGTCTACTAATCAGCACTTGTAGTGAGAACAAAGTTTGTTCACCTATCCAATGTTGTCAAATGTTCACCATAAAGAGAGAAGACTGTTAGCTCTTGGAGTCTTAACTGGTAGGGAATATTCTCTTTTTGAACACATACCAATCACCTACAACCTGGAGACATTTTGTTTATGTTTTCAAAATTTATTTTTATTTTTATTTTATTTTGCTTTTTGGTTGCATTTCCATTTTTTAAATTTAACTGATTTGCCACTAACAAGTTCAAAGTCTTTGTCCTCCCTCAGAATCTATATGACTTAGGGTTTTATTTCAAACTGATTTCTAAATGCTCCTTTTGCAATAAAGAATATAAAAGATAGAGAAAAGATCACATCAGCAAAAGTAACCAAGGTATCAATCAAGACAACGTTAAACAAGGTAACACAATCTTCCATTCCCAGACTCTCACTATTTCTCAGTTCATGAAAAGGGACTATCCCCTTGACCACTAGAAGGCGCTGCAGTTACATTAAAATTCAGGGCACTATGTGGAGCAGAAATTGTGTCTCCATGGGGGTAGGGAAAAAGAAGAATTCAAAGACTTGCTTACTTTACCTCTGACGATCAACTAATTTTGAGAAGGAAAACATGTCTTGGCAGGTAACCCTGACTTATAACTGTGTAGTCAAGGAGAGGAAGCTTGTGGTGAGGAGGTCTTTATTTCCTGGTGGCAGAGAAGCAACAGTCACTGAAAAACACCATTAAAGTTCCTGGGGAATGAGATTCATAACTTATCTCATACACTCACTTGGCTGGTCAGCCGAGGCCTGCCTCATCCGCTAGGTAGATGAGAGAGACAGAGAGAACTAAGAGACATCCTCTTCCTGACCTAACCCTGGTATAGGTTGCAGGTTTTTCTGCTGTGTGGAAATTTTTCTCATAAGAACAGGTTTGTTCTTGGCATAGAAAGGATATTGCTATGACTGTAATATAAATTTTTTCCTAGGATTCATGTCTCAGTTTTTTTCTTCTTTCTGTACATATCCAATGGTTGCTAGTTACTCAAACCCGAGTGAGCTAGTAAATGTCTAACAATTGACTCCACCTCCCCACCCCCCACCAAAAGTATGAAGCAATTTATTAGTTTAATCTATATTACTAACATTTTATCCAACACTTTCTTAAGCCTAGAAAATCAACCAAACAATAAATTCAGCCCTGATTTTAATATTTGTCAATTTGTCAATTCAATGCTCATACTGAAAATTTGACAGTTGACTCTTACTAGCAGATAAATACTAACTCTTGAACACTTCTGGACAAATCCTGAGATATCTAAATCTCTGGGAAGGGATAGGCAGTGACTGGGGAAATATAATCCCATCTCTGAACCCAACAGAGTCTTGGTGCCATCAGGGGCAGGGTCCCCAGATGCTATTTTCCTGTTACAATAAGAAAATAAATGGAAAAGAAAATAATTTCTGATTGATTCACTGCTGAGCAGCAAAAGAGGTTTCAAAATTTCCAGCAATCTTAGGAGCGGGATGACTCAGCCCTGCATTTCTGCATCAGTAGGAAATTCTCAGAGCTGTGGAGTCTTCTCCCCTTTGTGCATAAACTTGCCTGGTCCCAGCCCAAGAAGTCATATCAAGGAAGACAATGGGCTGACATAGTTTCACCTCTGTCCCAAAGACTCTTGATATTGTCATGTAACAGTCTCATAATGAATCATTTAGTCACCACACTAGATGTTACATTTGTACCAGTCTTGTACAGTAACAGAAACAATGAAATAGCTTAGAAGAGTGAGAGGCAAGCTACCTCTTCTTACCATGCTGACTTTTGACTCTCAAGGCCTGATCTGTAAATACAAGGTGTCCCAAAAATTGTAGCCCAATTTTAAACTGTAATAACTTAAACATATATGTATGTAATATGTATTATGTGCTATACATATATATTATACACAATTTGGTATGTAGTATATACTATACGTAGTATAGCAAATTATAAACTACATACACATATATACTATGCACAGATATCTATACATACAAATACATCCGTATATATATTTTCATGTGTTTGTCCTTCATTACTGAAGAAGACCACGCCATCAGGGAAATGATGAACTTGACTTTGTTTTGAGTGAGGGAGGGCTGTGCATGTCAGTAGCCTCACTTCTCCTCTAGCACCATCTGAATCCAGTGACCAGATATTTGTCAGGATGACTGGAGATGACCCAGGATGAGGCAACTGGGGTTAAGTGACTATATAGATATCTATAATATAGATGATTACTTATATATTAAATATATCATAGATACATTTGTGTGTATATCTGTACATAGTATACTTAGATACATAGACATCTGTCATATAGATATAGCTATATAATGACATGTAAGTTGTATAATTTTATAGATATATCAATATCTTTTATATAGTTTTATCTGTGTGTATGGTATATATACATATCTACTCTGTGTGTATAAATATATATGCATTACCATATCAATATTTATTATATAGTTATGTAACTATATTACTCTTAGGATATGATCTCTACATATGTCTATATACATATCTCTATACATATTATAGGATATAGCTTTTCCTGTTAAAATTTCAAATATAGTTGGGTATGACAATATTATGTTATATGAAAAAGTGGAAGAGTTAGAGGCAAGAGGGAGATGGGTTCATATTGAAGTTTAATACAGCAAGATAATGTTCGGGATGTCACTCAACCTTCTCAGGTTATAGTTTTCCTATTTTATAAAATGAGGGGGAGTGAGTCAAACAGATTATGGCTAAGTCCGACATCATAGCCTTGGGTTTATGATTATAGCTCTTTGTTAAAGGGATTTTTATTTGCTTAGGGAAGTCACACACACACACACACACACACACACACACACACACACACAATTAACCTTCCCTGATACCTAATAGGCTAGTTGACTCACTCTTCCATGAACACTCTACATACACATACACATACACATATCCATAACTCACTACTTCGATCTTTTCCCTCTCAAATTGAAGGCCTTCCCTGCTCTTCTTAAACTTAAAATTCTCTATGGTAACATTTTTATTCCATCCTCCCTATCCCCCCCCTTTTTTTTTAGCATTGGGTCTTCCCATCTTGCTCAGGCTGGATGTACAAGGATTATTCACAGATCCATGAATGACTACTGATTAACACGAACACATTGACCTGTTCCATTTCCTACTTTGTCCAGTTTGCTCCTCCTTGGGAATCTGGTTGCTCTCCTGTCTTAGAATTTACTGTGTTGGTGCTAGACTTAATGTAGAAACACGGTTGACTTAGCCCCACTGCACCTAAGAACTTCAGTGATTCTCCAATCTCATCTTTCCAGATAACTGATATTATAGGCATCCACCAACACAATCAGTTTAGACCCTATTCCTCTAAAAAAAAACTTCTCTGATCACCTCAGGTCACAGGGATATTGTCCTCCCTTTAATTCCCATAGTACTGATGGCTAACATCACTCATTTGGCCTTATATCATATATGGCTTTGTGACATCCTGTGTTGTTTCTTAAACTTGTTCTTTAGCTTTATGGGTATCAGGGATGAAGTAAACTTTGAAGTCCCTCCCCCACTCACCACTTCTCTTAGATAGCTTGCAGGATGTATTAGTGCTGACTCCAAGCCTTACACCTTTTTGTTTCCCATATAGGACCTATCCATTTCTATGGAAAGTCTTGAATATAGCAGCATAAAGAGCCATGCACCAAGTAAGTGTCCCGTAAACATGCTAAATAAAATATTTGTTGAATAATTTGTGACCTCTTGGCACCCAGAACTGCCTTGTTTTTCTAGCATGACACATGCCAATGAAGCCATGATATTCTATTAAAACTAGATTTTACTGATAATTTCTTTATTTACAATAAAAGTGGTATTACATATTTTACATTAAATTATTTAATATTTTGAGGTCTCAGAAAGCTTTATGTGTATGCTTATGTAGCCCTTAAGTTACAGGCTGCTGAGAAAAGGGGCACAGGTTTCTTTAGGGGACCCTATTCTGGTTTGTTGAGCTACCCACACAATCTTAAGTCTTATACAAATCAATGTGTTTTCACCAAATCACTGGGTACATTCCTGGTTCACAAAGCTTTAAGAATGAATACATTTATTTAAAGGACAATGGAAAAGAAATGAACCCGTGGAGAAAAGAATGCTGAGCATCGAACAACCATACTAAAAGTCCCATACAAATCACAGTAATCAAAAAGCTAGAGCTCTTACTGTACTTCTTCTACAGTACATGCCTCCTACAAAAGTTCCCAGGTTATCTCTCAAGCCATGACCGTCCATTACTCATGTCCTTTTCCCTGTAGTTATTCTCAGCTCTCAGCTAATGGAGCTCACCATCTTTGTTTATGGCTCTCACAAGCCAAAGTCTATCTCAATCCTTTGTTTAGAGATTTGGTCACACTAAACCACTACCTTCTGTCAGTGATCATTCAACCTCAATGAATGGATATATTCTCTCAGGGATGTAAGGATATTCCTCAAGTTCATTTTGGGGGGCCAAGGACCAGAGAACTTTTCTACCACACTCTATATAAAGATTTGATGCACTGACAGCAAAGTACCATTCATCCTTTCCATTTCTCTCCAAGTATTAAACTTCCACCACTTTCTCAATCTATGAGAGCAAGTTCAGCTTGAAGAAGCATTCCATTTGGCCCCTTGTTGGGTTTTGGATACTCCCCAAGAACAATACAAGTCCCCCATTCACTTCAGGCTTCCTGAAGCATCTTATGATAATGTCAAATCAGAGCTAAGGGAAAGCCATCAAAATCTCCCAATGCCTGCAAAATCTGCAGGAGAATAGATGAGAAAAGTCCATCATAATTTCCTGTCTGAAGACTCCACCATACCTAGAACTGGAAGGAAGATTGTCTTTTCAGCTGAATACCTAGTTAGATATCTATGAACGTTTGTGAAGTGTAAGAATGGGGGTTAATAGGCTATGGGCTTTTGTGGATGCAGAACCACCCTGCAAGGTGCAAGAAGAGCTCCTAAAGCCCTTCAACTACCTTTTGGGTCTGAAACCTGGGGTCAGAGAGAAATATCTAGCTAACTAGCTGTCTGTCTATCTGCCTATTAAGGAGGAACAGAGATACTCTGGATAATAGGCCCATATTTTTTGTGCCAGAAACCTACACCAAGTATTCTTCATTGTGCTGAATATCAGAGTGCTGGTCCCCTGAGGAAGGAAATTGTTGGCAGATAATGGAGACTGAGGAGTATGGGAAAAAACCACAGAATTATAGAAGTCAGAGAGGGAGCAGTGATGGATGGTTACTATTGGTGGGAAGTTGAGTTGAACTATAGGTAGTAGAGTTATGGAGGGCAAAGACAGAGCATATTAAACAGCAACCTGTGATATTTGCTCAGGGAAGCTATCCATGAGAGCTTCCAGAAAAACAATAACAAACAAACAAACCAAAATCACAAAACAAAAACAAAAACACAAACAAGTAGAAAAGTGAAAAGAAAAACAAGTAATGGATTTAATATTAGAGATTGTGTGTAAGTGTGTGTGTGTGTGATTTTTTTTGTGGGGGGAAGCCACCTCCTTCCCCTTTGTTTCACCAAAGAAAGAAGTTAATATACATTGTCTTTTGTTCCCCCCACTCTACCCCAATCTTACCAATTCTCTTGTGGCAGACATTTCGTCAGAATAAAATAAAAATCAGCTTAACCTCTCCTGAAGACAAAACCTATTATAAAAGCAAATAAACAATTTGAGTCAACAATTGCTAAGAGCAGCAGTACCAGTTCTCCATCCATCAGTGAGGCAGTAGATGAGGAAGAGGAAGGAGAATAGATGTAATTCTATAGGTCCTCCAGAGCAGTAAGGCAGGCAGAGACACATAAAAGGAAGCTTTATCCAGACAGATCACTCCTTAAGAGGATCAGTGAGTCAAGTAAGTTTTTAACTATTTACGATCAAATTCAGTTTGGGGTAGCAGCATTCTTCACTTTGCAATTAACTGATAACCACTTGTATCTGGACCCACACCATGATCTTCTTTCTTCTTCATGGAACTTAAGAGTTAACAGGGTTTCCCTTTATGCCTCCCCCATCTCCCTGTGCTATAAGACTCTTGACTCTCATACTCTTTCAAGCCTTCCTTCCATCTCATGAAAAAAAACAAATAAATAAACAAGCAAACTGAAAACTATACCTTACTCTTCTCATTAGTTCTTGTGCTGATAAAGGTTGTATTCAGATCGTTAGACATATTTCAATTTCATTGTGGGATCAGAAAGTAGATATTAAGAGTAGAAGTTGAAGAAATAGGGTCAATAAGAGACAGAGTACCCTTCCTAGTACTTCGTAAAAGGGATGAAAGATAGTACAATAGTCGGGGGGATAAATTGAAGAATGTTTTTTAAAGAATCAAGAAGACCTGTACATGATTGTAAGTATCTAGGAAGGAACCAGTGGATAAAAAGAGATTGAAGATAAAAAAAAGAATGATAGAGATGGGAAGTTTTCAGAGTGAACAGGAGAGGCTTAGATTAAGACTATAGGAGAAGGGTTGACCTTGCCAAGGAGAAGACATATCTCTCCATCTGAGACTGAAGCAAAGGAACAAAGAATAAAGGGGTGACATATACACTACAGGAGGTAGAACTCTGAATTAGTACAACCACTCTGGAAAAAAAATTAGGAATTATACTAGAAAACCAGCAAAGAAACTTACTGAGATAATAACTTTAGTAATTTGGCAGGATAAAAAATAGATCTACAAAAGGCATTAGCATTTCAATACAGCAATAAAGGAGGGAGAAAAATGACAGAAAGAGAAAGCTCATTTAAAAGAACTTTATAAATCTCAAATTATTTGAGAGTCAATATGTTAAGACTCTCTCAATACAATAAGACTGTATGCACTTTATAGAAATAAAGGAAGATTAATATAATTGCATGTACATATATATGTTATATATATGCATATACATGTGTATATATGTATACATAGACATACACAAGGAAAGGAGGTTAATGGAACTGGCTAGATATAGAAGACTCAAAAACAACTGAATTCAATTGTCCAGAGTGCAATACGTTCAAGATCACGAAAAGTTTTGGGGAAAACTATCTGACAATAATGACTGAAAGAAATAATGTAGATTTAGCTTGAAAGAAGTTTTAGATTAACATCTAGCACATCCTAATAAGTTTTAAATGTACATTTGACCTCAATATGGAATACTATTTTTTAAAAAATAGATGAAAATGAAAGGAAGCATCTATCACAATTATGAGTAGGGGGAAGACAGCAAAGGTAAAATAAATAAAACAAATGAATTTTATTTCATAATACTGAAAAGTATTTGAGCAAACAAAATCAATGCAATTAGGATGAGAAGAGAAACAATCAAATGGGAAAGAATCTGTATCAGATATCTCTGACAAGGGTTTGATATTCAAAATACTTAGGGCATTAATACAAATATGTAAAATCAAGGGCTATAAATAAGTAGTCAAAGGAAATAAACATAATTCTTAAAACTATTATAATATAACAGCAAAAATGAAAGACAGCTTCAAATCACTTATAATTAAAACAAAACCATTCTGAGATTACTTCATTTCCTCACAAATTGACAAAGTGACAAAGGATGGAAATAGTCAATGTTGGAGGTGATGTGGAAACACTAGCACACTGATATGACGCTGGGTGTTCTGTTCAATCTGAAAATTAACTTAGAATTGTGCTGAAAAAGTGACTAAGTTGTCCATTCTTTTGCATGCAGAAATCCCACTATTAGGCTTATCTCCCAGGAAAGAAAAGTTCCATGTATACTAAAATTGTTTATATCAACATTTTTTTGTGGCAATGAATAACGAGGAACTACTTCAACTGGGACCCCATAAACTGGAAAATGGCTAAAGAAGTTGTGTAAATGAATGTAACAAAATAATATTTCACCAGAAGAAAAAATGGCTATGAGGAAGTCAGAGAAACAGGAAGATTTTGTCTAAACTGATGCAGAGTGAAGTAAATAGAAACATATATATATATACATATATAAATACATACATATATATGTATACATATATATGTATGTATGTATATGTATATATATATAGATAGTTGCATATGTAGTTGTAGTATATATATGTATATATATTGCAATAATATAGAAAAATTATGTCATGTAATTATAATATCCATGTTTGGCTCTGGAGAAGAAAATAAATCACTCCTTTCCTTTCATTTTAGTGTTGAGGGAATATGGCTTTAGAAAAATCAGTAACTGCTGGAATTGGATAATACATTACTTCACATTTTTTTCCTTTCTTTTTTCCTTTGTGAATAAGACTTATTGGGTAGGAGAGAAGGGAGAGAGTATATTCGAAAAAGTCTGTGATGTAAAAACAAAAGACATCAATATAACTTTCAAAAGAAGAAAAATAATTGAAGGCATATCTACAGTAATCAGTAGATTTAAGATTCATAGGCCATTTGAACTATTTGATTAATGTTTCCTAGTGGAAAGAAAATTTAAGTGAGTTCTCGAATGTAAGAAAGGAGAATGAAGCTGGATGTTGGCCCCTTTCTGGGTTAATGGAAAATATATAAAGATGATTATTGATCAATGTAAAGCTCAAAATTCTCTCTCTCTCTTTTCAATGGCCTGACTAACCATTAGACCATACCTTTCAGTGGGAGGCAGCAGTCCCTAGGAGTGCCTCTGACCTGAGGAAAGGTCTCTGCTCTTCCATACGCACTGCAGACCAACATTTCAACTTGAGACATCCTGGTGCTTTTAAATTTGGTCAAAACTGCAATGTCACAGTCTGCCTAGGGGTGACTGTAACTTCAGTGTCCCATCTCCTCTCTTAGCACATTCTAGAGAAAAAGCCCACGCTGAAGAGAATCTCAAAATCTCCCCTGACACCCAGCATGAGGACAAGATTTCTCTATTGTTTGACCTGCTGTCTCCTGGGGACAGGTAAGGTTTAAGCTTTGAGAATAACATAATCCTGCCTGTGCTGGAGTTTAGCTCCCAGTTTTTATATTGTGTTTTTAATACCAGACTAACTCTCAGGATTTGTGTACTGGCTTCTCTTTTATCTTTTCCCATAGTCCCCTTGGATGCTGGAGTCATTCAGACCCCACAGCATCTAATCACAGGAATTGGACAGAATGCAAATCTGATATGCAAGCAGAATTTGAGTCATGATGCTATGTACTGGTATCGACAGGACTCCAAGATGGGACTTCAGATGATGTTTTACTTCAATAATAAAATACTTGTTGAGAACGCTACTATTTCCGATCGCTTCAGGCCAAACTCTACAGAAAAGTCTGTATTGGATCTTCACGTTGAAGCTTTAAAGTCAGAGGACACAGCCACATATCTCTGTGCCAGCAGTAGAGGCACAGCATTGTGAAATCACCTGCTCTCTGTGCACAAACCTCCCCAGTCCCCAGCACAGGAAGTAGTAGGAAGAAAGATGAGGCATGAAATGTTGGTCTAGGAGCCAAGAAAAGTCTCAACTCACGTCCGGCCTCATTTCCTGGAAGAACCTAAGTGGAGCTGGGCATGAGCGTTCTCATCATCATCTTTGCAACCTTTAGAATTCAATGTTGTCAACTTGCCCAGTGGGGATCAGTTTCTAGGAAAAGTAGTCACACTGCCCCAACTCAAAAAGGACTGACTAGAAAGCTAGAAAATGACTTTATTAACTTAGAAATATAACTGGTGAGATGAGATGAAAGCTCTTTTTGACTTTCACTTTAATCTCCTGGGAAGGAAGCCTATTCAGAAAATCTAATTAGTAATTTAGTTATTTGGTAAAACAAAAAAACAAAAAAAACAAAGAGAACTACATGGCAACAATGAGTTATATTTTCCCAATTGTACTAATCTAAGACATAGTTCTCCATCAGATATTGAGACTATTGACACTAGAGTTGACTGGTCAGAGTACATTCCCCACCAGCACAATGATGAACACAAGATGACCTCTACAAACTGAAAAGAATTCAAAGATAGCGTGGGCACAGTGGGAGATTTAGGGCTTATGAGGGATGTGTAATCACTGAGTAGGATTTCCCAGAGGAGGGATAATTTAATTAAGATAGTAAAGATAAAGGGGAAAGGGAAGAACTGATATTTTTCTCCTTAAAGAGTCCGGAAAAATGCCCAAATAGATGATTGCTCCCCACAATGCGCGCGCACACACACACACACACACACACACCACCCCTTACCATTCCACACAAATATATTGTGTTGTCTTTTTAAAAAAGCATCCTTTATTTTTAAAAATTTAATTTAATTTTCAATTAATAAAATTTTATTTCCTCTCCTTCTTACTTCCCTGCCCCTTCAACAAACTCCTTTGGGAAAAATTAAAAAAAATTACAATATGAGTAGTCAAACAAAACAAATTCCCACACTGGCCATGTCCAATAAATAAATACCTCAGTCTGTATCCTCAAATCCATCACCACTCTGTCAGGATGTGAGTAGAGTGCTTCAGCATGAGTCCTTTGGAATCATGGTTTATTAAATAAGTTGATAAGAGTTCTTAAAAGATCATCCCTTTGTGAAGGAGACAAATGTCTCTGGATGCGTCTGTGGTCTAGGAAAAGGTTTTGTTCCTCTGCTTTTCAGTATAGGTCAATTCCAGAGCTGTTAAAACCTACTGTTTTTAGAGATGGTTAAAACTGTGAGATCACTGACTTACTCCACCAAAAGGTGAGTGCAATTTCAGTGCCCCACAAGATTTTGGTCAAGTGAAATACAACAGTTGCTCCTTAACCCAACTGTGCTCCTCAAATCCGGTGTTTTCATGCTCATCTTTGGAGGCTAAGGAATTCAATCTATCAACCAACTCATGCATAATTTGGGTCTGGAGAAAGAACACACTTATCAAAATGACAAGATATTGTTTTATAAGCCAGAAAGCAAATAAATACATTTTATTTATTATTGATGTGAAATATAACTTCCAACGTGAAATACATACTCCTGTTGGAGTATATATTTATTGTTTACTATTAACTGGAATAGTAGTGTTCTCAGTAATTCACTAATGCTAGGCCTTGTCAGCATAATCTTCTACCATAAAGAAAGGCTTACCAGAAAACCAAATTAGTAGTGAAATGATACTTGATGAAAGTAGATCAGAACAAAGCAAGCTGCCGGAAGATGAGGCGTATTTTTCTCCAGTGGTACTAGTCCAAGGCATTTTTTTTTTCACCAGAAACAGATTTGTTGAGGAGATTGGAATACTTGGGCTAGCTAGTCAGGATGCTCTCCTCCCAGTGCAGTGCTAGATGTACAAAGACCCTATAGTAAAAATTAGAGTGGACAATGCTAGAGATAAGGTTTATGAGGGATAGGCGATCATTAAGAAATGTTTCTCAAGCAAAGAGAAATATGAATAGCCAAACAAAACAAATTCCCATATGTAGAACAAATAAATGTCGCAGTCTCTACCCTGAGCCTATCACTTCTCTATCAGGAGTTCATCATGAGTCTTCTGAGATCACGGTTGGTTAATAAGCTGACAAGATTTCTTAAAAGACCATCCTTTTGTCAGCAAGACAAAAGTCTCTGGGTATATCTGTGGTCTAGGAAAAGGTTCTTTTCTCTGCCCTCAGTAAAGGTAACTTAGGCCAAGACACTGTACTGGTTTCAACAGAACCCTAGGATGGGACTTCAGATGATGTTTTTATTCAATAATAAAGCACTTATTGAGAAGGCTACCATTTCCAATCACTTGCTACTATGTGTAGCAGCTCAGCTACACATAGTATGGTAAAGTTACATGCTTTGTGTGCACAAACTTCCCTAGACTCCAGCACAGGAAGCACGTGAAATGGAAAACAAAATGTTAATCAAGGAAGCAACAGCTCCTCAGGTTATACCTCACCTGTGGAAATGTCCAAGTTGAGTTACAAAATATATAGTGTTTTCATTTTCCTGTTGTAGGCTCAGAAATTCTATTTTACCACATCATTCCAGGTTACTATGGGGAAAGTAGTCATGCTAAGCAAAACTTAAAAGGGGCTGATTTTTAAACATGAAAGAGTCTTTATGAACTTATAATTAGCAGTACAGTTCCTGAGACAAGATGAAATCTTGTGTTTACTCCAAATGTGGTCTCTTCCTAAGAAGTAAGCCTATCAGAAAACCAAATTAGTAATGAAAGGAGCTCAGTTAGAAGAGATCAAAATTAATAATGCTGAGTGACCATGAGGGAATTTTTCCCCCAATGTACTCAAGCAAGACTTTCTTTTCCACTAGATACATACCTGTTGAGATAACTGGTGTACTCATTTTCTGGATGGAGTATTTACCATTTGAGAGGCGAAGATCATATTTTTATTTCTGGTTTTTATAGTCGTTAGTCATTTCCATAGCCATCAGATCATGAGCTACTTGAGGGTGGGACTGTCTTTTGCCTCTTTTTGTATCTCCACTGCTTAGCCCAGATACTGGCATATAGGAGGTAATCAATAAATGTGTATTGATTGACTATGTGCAATGAATGTGACAATACCATAAGCTTACATACACATTCAGAGATAGAAGGCATTGATAAATATTAGGACGGGTGGGGAATGAGAATTGGTTTTTGTATGCTAGACGCTGCTTTGGCTAAAGTAGACTATATAAGTATTCTAATGAGTCTAGTAAATCCACCCCTGCTGAAGATTAATGTCTTGAATTAGGACAGACTGGAGAAAAATATATCTCATGGTTATGTCATTTTCCTAGTTCTGATCTATTTTTCCAAGAAACTTTTTACTATGAATTTGGTTTTTTGAGTTGGCTTTCTTGGAGATCATCTTATATAACACACACACACACACACACACACACACACACACACACACAGACAGAGAAAAGAGTCAGACAGAGACTTAATGAAGATTTTTGGGGAAATTCTAGCTCAAAAGGAATATGCAGATCCATCTAAAGCAAATTCTGTACATTGAGGATATAATCATTAACAATAACCTTTAAATACATAGAAATAGATTCCAGAAAGAAAAGTCAAAAGAGAGACAGAATATTACAGTTGTTGCTCCTCTACCCACCAGAATATGTACACAGGGAGGCATATGGATGTATCACTTCTGGAGTCTATTCCATCACCTTTGAGGGGGGAGGGTTAACAGGGAGTAATACTATCTGTAATCTTTTCTATCATTTTTGCAATCACAACTTTGAAATTGTTAGAAAGCAGTTCCAGAATGTCATTAAAATTCTGTTGATTATACATAGCATGGATTTCTTCTGTACTTGATAAGATAGAGTCTCTCTTTCTGACTTATTTTTAAGTGTAACTGACATTACATCACAATGTTTGTTAATTAGGTTATGAGGAGTTCAATCACAAGCATGGCAGTTGCATTGTCATTGTTGATTCAAAGAGAATTTAAATACTCTAGGTTTTGTGTGTTGGTTGTTCACTTTTAAGCAGAAAGGGCTCAAGGAAGCGATAGCAAAACATAGGAGGAAATGGAGACATTGATCTTACATCCTCCTTTCTCCAAAATAGCAAAAGTGTGTTTAATCGTTTTTCAACTATTTAAAACAAAACTGAGCACAGAGGGGCATGGAAGAAAAGGATAGGAAAAGAAAGATGTCCTAGAAAGTCTCAATCCAGGGCGCTATTGGGGCTTGAGACAAGGAAACAAAATAAATAAGAAAAGAAGAGAGGGGTCAGTAGAGATCATTTGGAAGTAAATATACAAGTCCTATGCCCATGTTCTCAATTCTCTAAACACAGGTTCCAGTGAAAACTTAAGTGGAGTGGCACAGGATAAAATCTTTCTATGCAAAGAAGTATCTTAATGAGGGATTTATCTGTAAATCTATCTATATCTATAAACTATCTCTATCATTTTATATCTATACCTCTGACATCTATATGCATATCCATATCTATGTCATTTCTTTAGGAAAATATGCCTATTCCTTGATATAGATATATATGAGGCATCTTTGGTTTCCTTCCCTATTTCTCTTGTCCATTTTGGAAATGTGTGTCTCATCTCTGCCTTTTTTGTCTCTCTACCCTTCTGTGTGTGTCTCTCTGTTTCTCTTAAAAAAAAAATGTACCTCCTTCTTCATTACTCCTCAGTCTATTTGAATTATTTTTACCTCCATTTTTATTTTCTCAATGTTTCATTATATAAAGTTCAAGGTCACTATTGTTGGAAAATAAATAAAATTTATTAATAAAAAAATGAATAAAGGAATTAATAAAATAAAATACCCCTATCCCCTGGTAAAGCAAAAAACCAAAACCAAAAGTCAGCAACAATAAAACCCCAGCAAATGTCAAAAAGTATATCAGACATATGTATGTGTGTGTATAAGTATATATTACACACACACACACACACACACACACACGCATACACACAAACACACACATCTTGTTTGTAGGGCTGTTTTTTAAATGTGGTTCATAGAAAATTATATAGTACTCCTGATGTGTTCTGAATAGCAGTTTGAAACAGGACTTGAGGTCCAGTCCTCAGTATACTGTGCTTAGGTCAATGAAGCCTAATACTTACTTAGCAACTATATCACATCAGTGGCTCATGTATTATCTATTGTCAACTAAACTCTCATTCCTTTTTCACATGAATTCATTTAAACTAAGTTTCTCCCATGCTATGCTCTGCAATTAGTTTTTTAAAAATCTAAATGAAAACCGTTACATAAATTCATATTAATTCCATTCCATTGCTCCAATATTCCACCCTGTCAAAGATTTTTTTTTATTTTAAGTCTGTCAGTTATCTATTAGCTATCATAGATTTTTATCATCTGGAAATTTATATGATATATAATATATAATATAAACATATACATAGAAATGTATATGCATATGTACGTGTGTATGTATATATGTATATAAAGAATAAAATAAAATATAGCAGTAATTAAAAATACAATACTAAATATAAATATATACAATTAAACAAAATAAATGCATGTAAAATAATCAAATTGCTTTTGATATAATTAATATATGTATATTACATGTATATATATGTAAAATACACATGTAAAATCTGCATATTTACACACATATTAATATGCACAATTTCCAGATAACAGAACACTATGTGTGTATGTATATTTGTATAGGTATACATGTAGAGATGTATGTACATGTATGTATATATGTACATGCATGTAAAATAATCAAATTGCTTTTGATATAATTAATATAT
>CM053770.1:82675413-82690177 GCA_028658325.1 Potorous gilbertii | reverse complement strand
CTTTTGATATAATTAATATATATATTACATGTATATATATGTAAAATATACATGTAAAATCTGCATTTTTACACACATATTAATATGCACAATTTCCAGATAACAGAACACTATGTGTGTATGTATATTTGTATAGGTATACATGTAGAGATGTATGTACATGTATGTATATATGTACATGCATGTAAAATAATCAAATTGCTTTTGATATAATTAATATATGTATATTACATGTATATATATGTAAAATATACATGTAAAATCTGCATTTTTACACACATATTAATATGCACAATTTCCAGATAACAGAACACTATGTGTGTATGTATATTTGTATAGGTATACATGTATAGATGTATGTATATGTATGTATATACATATTAATATATTTCTATTTCTATATGGAGGAAGCCCAGAACTGAGCTGTTTAGGGGTGCGGGTGCTCATTTGAGACATCAAAAATGCTTTGGACAATAAAAGTAAAGTAAAGTAATGCCTTCACTTTTAGCCTATTAACCAATCCAAATGCAAGAACCACTTGGCCACTGAGAAGCTCAGTTTCAACGCTTCGAAAGACTGTTTCCTTCCTGTTTATCTGAAGTGTTCCTGTCTTATTTAAGAAAGTAACCTTTGGACTGTGAGTCTCTGGAGGGAGCTATAGCACAGATCAAGGCATCTTGAAAGGGAGAGGAAAGATTTTAAGATGCCAAACAGTTTATTAACCCGTGGTAAGGATTATGAGTAGTTCAACACTGCTACATGTGACTCCATATGCTGTGAACCCATCATGAGGACCTATTTCTTTTGCTATGTGGCCCTTATTCTTTTGAGAGCAGGTAAATTCTGGGTACAGAAGGGAAATCCTCACTCTGAATTTATTAAATCCTAGCTTTTTCTATAACAGAAATATCCTTTGAACTCAGTCTCTCTCATTTTGTCTTTCTCCCCACAGGCCTAATGGATGATGGAATTACCCAGACCCCAAAATACTTGGTCACAAGGAAAGGAGCAAATGTGACATTTAGCTGTGACCCCATCAAAGGACATACTTGGATTTATTGGTATCAACAGCTTTTAGAACAAGAGATTACATTCTTGATTTCTTTCCAGGGCAAAAATCCAGTGGATAAATCAGGGATGCAGAAGCATGGATTCTCAGCAAAATGTCCCCAAAGCTCACCCTGTGAACTGTCAATCCAAACCTCAGAACCTGGGGACTCGGGCATCTATTTCTGTGCCAGCAGTGAAGCCACAGTGCTGCAAAGTTTTCTCCTTTCTGTGCATAAACCTCCAACAATCCCACACAGGAAACAGCAATTTTTAATATGGAGTCCAGGAACTTGTATTTTTGTTTCAAGATATATTTTGTTAATTGTATTTCCTTTGTAATCCTATATATTGTATTCTATGCAGTTAAAAATATTATTCTGAGAAGGGACCCATAGGCTTCACCATACTGACCAAGGGGTCCATCACACACACACACACACACACACACACACACACACACACAACTCACTCACACATGCAAGGTTAAGAACTCTTGAGGTAAAGCATCACATGAGGAGACACAGGAGTTCAGGCAAGCACTGGACGCAGACACCAATCCCAGATTCCACAACACATACAGAAGCAAAGGAATTCTGCAGAGTAACTAAGAAAAGTTCATGTCAGTTCTTCATCCTTGCATGATCCTCCAGCTGTGATTTCAGCCAGGTGAGTCCTTTTCCCAATCATGCTGATTGAAACCTACCCTTGCTGTCCCTGCTATAGGAAGATGCAAAGGGAAGAGAAACTGGAGACATCAATGAAATACGCAAGGACAGTCACTCATAGCACAAGAAAATCAATAATATTTATTTTAAAAAATCAAATACAGCCTATACATTTGGAGTTTTGTTCTTGGAGGCAAGAAAACTTTGGTTGCAAGCCCACCACTGCTAACTATAGGACCCTTAGCAAGTCACTTAAGGTGTTGGGTGTGTTTAAAGACAGATTTATTTATTTATTTATTTTGGAGAAGAGAGGCACTCTTGCACAATGGAAAGAATACTAGGTTTGGAGTCAAAGGATGTAAATTCAAATCTCGATTCTTCCACTTACCGCTCATGTGGTCTTAGGCAAGTCACTTATTTCTGAGTTTCAATTTCATCAACTGTAAAGTAAAGAAGGTGGATCAGATGACCTCAAAGGTCCTTTTCATCTCTAAATCTATGATTTTGTAATTAATCTCTGTGCTCCAGAGGAAGTCAGAAAGAGACAGAGAGATTGGCTAATGTAGTATGGCTGAACAGGAACTTGTAAGAACACAGTCACTACATTCACTGCCATTTGAAGTTTAGAGGGTAGAATAGTAATACAAAGGATAGAACTTGGTCACTTTTCGTGGATTGTTGGGAGTGTACGTTCTCTAGGTTCTTTGAATCATTCAGAACATTTACTTATGCCCATAAAGACTTGGGCAACTCCTGCAGTCTCTTGCAGTCTTAATTTTTTTCTCCTGGAAAATGTGGAGAGTATTCCCTAGAGTACTTTGCTTCCTCTAGTCTTTAAGAATCATTTCCCCTCAATTTTCTACTTATTTAACAAGAGAGAATTTTTCGGTAATCATTTCGAGTTTAGCCACTTTGGATTTTTTCCCTTCTTGGTTCATGTCTCAACCAGAATTGAGTATAATATATCCTATATTGGTAAACGGGGCATGAGGGAAGGATGGCATAATTTTTAACCAATTCACTTTTGTATTCAGTGATGAGAAAGGTAGAAAAATAATTACCCCACATGGCAAATTATCTTATTTTGTTAAATTAACAGAAAATACTTATGTAACAAAAACTTAGTAATCTTAAGTGTGAATCTGAGGATTCCACTGTGGAAATTTTCCAAATCACTGAAACAATGATTAATGCTATTGGCACTTTATGTCCAACAATGATTAGACCACTTCTAGGTAAGCATTGCCTTAGTTGTAGCAATTAAAAATAAACATGTGTAATTAATACCCCTTTACAGCATTTCATGGTTCTATAATATTGCCTAGCACAACCTGGGTAATCCTAGTGAATGTGGGGACAGCCTTGATGTAGTTGTCATAGTACTCCACCACAGGGCAAACTAATATTTCCCTGGGATAGTTTAGAAATACACCATTCTTCTATAGAAAGGGAGTAGTGAAAAGCTGTGAAGTTTTGGGAATGTTGTCCTCAGGAAGAAAGAAAATCAGTAACAGAGGATGCTTAGCCTTCTATTGGTCCTGGGGCACAGTATGTACCACACATCGTGGGGAGCTGGGAGGAAATGGTGATGATACTAAACAGAGGAGTGGGGAAGAAATATCACAGCAACATTTCTAGTAGTTGGTGAGCACTTAGCACAAATGACAATTTCTCATCTATTCTGACTAGGCCTCAGCTCCAAACATTTCCCCAAAACCTCAGTGTCAAGTGACTTTCCAGAATAAGTGCACTATCTTCTCTCTCCTACCTCATAGGCTCAATAGATGGTGAAATCTCCCAGACCCCAAGATTACTGGTTGTAGGAACAGGATGGATGGTGACCTTAAGGTGTGACCAGGATCAAGGAGATGGCATTATGTCTTGGTACCAAAAAGGCCTAGATCAAGGACCCAAAAAAGTTTCTCTATTTCTCCAATAAATATGTTACAAAGGATAATGACATCTACAGTATTTTCTATTCTAGCCAACCAAAATGCCTCCCTCTGTTACCTTCACATCAGCTCCCTGGCTTTTGGGGACTCAGTAACATATCTCTGTGCCAGCATAAAATTCACAACCACACCCTGCAGAGTAACTTCCTCTCTATGGACGAACATTCTTAATTCCTACACATAACCACTAATTCCCAGGAGCCTTGTGCATAGCACTTTCCTGGCTTCATTTATGCTTTCCTATTCTCCAGGGAAGAGAAGTAGCCTTTTGCCTTTAGTCAGTCCATTTTGTTCCAAGGGGCTGAAAGTTTTGAGACAAAATACAAAAATAAATAGAGAACAGACTTTCACTGTTTCCAGAGTGACCACAGTACTCACTCTTACTAACATCAAGCCCCCAGCTCTGAGGATGCATAGAACAGTTATCCAAGGAGCAGAATCTGGTCACTCTTTGTAGAAGTCTGAGAATGCAAGAAGTCTGTCTCCCCTGTCATTTAGGGTTTTAAATGTTTAAATCAAGAGTTCTTAGCCAGAGATCAATGTATACACTTCACAGTTTGTAGACCTGGATGGGGAAAATTATTACACCTTTGTTGTCAGTGAACTCCAACAAAAATTTAGAATTTCCTTTAATTATGCGTAAAAAAACCCACTATTCTGAGAAGTGTCCCTACGTTTCACCAGACTGCCAAAGGAGTGTATGACACAAAGAAGGATTAAGGATATATATATATATATATATATATAAAATATATATTATATATATAATATGGATATATATGGATATATATTTCATAGAATATGTGAATTTTGCTGAAAAAATTCCATCTTTATTTTCAGTAACCTCTAGCTGAAATTTGGTATTTCCCTCAATTATGATTAAAAGAAAAACAAACCCATTATTCTGAGGAGTATTCATTGGTTTCACTAGACTGTCCAAGGAGTATATGATGCACAAAATGGTAAAGAACCTCTGCCTTATGTCCATGATAGAAATAACCTTGGGCACTTTATTTATCCTCTCAGGGGTTTCCTTTCCTCATCTGGAAGTCATGATCTCTAGGATCTTTTCTGCTTAGGTGTCTTTGGGTTGTATGATACTGCCAGTATTGGAATCAGTAGTACTAATGAGTAGAAATCTTAGGGAAAGTTATCACAGAGATCCACCAGAGGTGAAAGAGGTGATTCCTTGAGATAAAATAGAAAATCTTCATTATTCAAAAAAAAAAAAAAGAACCAAAGATATTCCTACTGTTCTTAGGATATTCTCTAAAGGAAGAAATCAAGATAGCAGATACTGGGCTTCCAGTTGCTTTTGGAGTCCAATATATGCTATGGGTCCTGGAAAGCTAAGTCAAAAATACAATGGTACTAAATAAAGAAACAGAAAAGTAGCCTCATGGTCTCTGGAGGATGTAAAGGGACATCAAGAGGTCTTAGAGACACGTGGTGATGGATACTGATGGATGTGAGCAGGAAATGATTGGAGAAATGGTGAGTGTTTTAACTATGAGAAATGTCAATTGGTCAAGCATTTATGAGGTGCCTACTATGTACTGAGCATTTTGCCGCATTGACAGTCACTTGAAATTAACATTGAAATTGCAGGCTACTTGTCTTCATTTCTGAAAACACAATTTTTCACTTTCTGAAAAATTATATTAGCAAAATAAAGGTGAAAACGGCTTCTTTAGAAAACAAAAATCCCTCCTCTTTTCTCTCCGTCATCTCCAGCTTTTCCTCAGACAGTTGAGAAAAGTCTTCTGACAAGACTCATTCCTCATTGAACTGTCTTTGGAAAATTTCTTTACAATGTGAATTATAACACTTCTCACAAAATTTTGACCCCATCCTCTTTCTCTCTGTCTTTTCTAATTTTTCCTGTCGCTGACACTGTAGGTTTTCTTTAGTCTCCTTTTTAGTATCTCAGGTCTTTCCAGAAAGAGAGCTAAAAGGCTCCAAATGGCCTGTGCAGCAGGATTTTACCATCTCTTAAGATATAGTAACAGTATTTAGCATCTCTAGGGGAAAGGTAAATCAAACAGGTCTTTGACTAGGTTAGAGAATTGCCCTACTCTCTCTAATTATTGTTCCACAAGCTCCTTGGCCTTGTGCTCTTATCTCTGAAAGGGCATGCAGAGGAATCAAGCTGAAATGCACAACAGTTATCAGATGAATGGTGGTCAACTCTTTCTCATGAACTGGCACCATCAACTTGCACAGTAATCATTTATTAAAAACTCAATATGTGGCAGATGAGACTCTATAAGTAAAGTATATTTGAGAAAAAAGATGAAAGGCTTAGGTCCATGACCGTGTTCCAAGGAAAAGTAATGAACTTTGGCTGGTGGCATCAGGAAATAAACAGGGAGGTTGTACAGAAGTAGTTGTCAAGGGAGGAGCAATGACTTTATAACGGGATCCTAAAACAGTGTCCTAGAACATGAGATTAAAGAAGGTAAGGAAATCTATTTCTCTGCTTAACTAAAACAAATGAAGGGGAAAATACAAGAGAGGAATATTTTTCCTTCCCTCTATGGTTTTGGTGGTGTCTACTAGTAGAACCAAAAGGAAAATTTGGTTTTATCTCTTCAGTACTCTCAGTCTTTGCCAAGAACTCCTCATGGAACATTGGAAACAAGACAATCCTACCCCCATTGGCCACTAGGGAGCATTTTGGTTCCATGGAATCTGACAGGAGCAGAAAGAACTGAGGAGGGAAAAATAAACAGAACTGGTAATAAAAATTTGAACAAGGGATTATTTACATATCTTCCACCCCCATTCATGTCTAGACTATGAGGATTTAAACTGAAGCAATTCACTCATCTAAACCTAGACAAATTTGAGCAGAGTAGTATAAAGCACCAGTAAGACTTATAAAGTTGTATGTGTTTTGGGAAAACAGTTTAATGAGGGAATGGAAGTAGGAAAGGAAACTTACTTCAGGTGCCAGCCCCATTAGACACCAGAATGTACTGTGATTCCTTTGAAATCTAGAAGCCACTAAGAATGGGAAAAGAGATTAGATCTGGGTGGGCAAGGAGAAAGTAAATATATATCCATCAAGTTGTAGACCAGGTGTGTGTGTGTGTGTGTGTGTGTGTGTGTGTGTGTGTGTATGTATTTCTATCTTATCAAACAGCTCCAAGCCTGTTATGTCCAATAGAATTTCTTTTGAAAGAGAGAAGAGTTTGTAGGGAGAGAACTGAGTGGTCGTATGCTTGATGTAGGAAGAGGGATCACCCATCTCAGATAAGTATTGTGAAAATATTAGTGAATAAAACTATCTCTCATAGCCATTTCTATCAGTGAGCACCCTGACATGCCCAGGGAGCCTGCTGTCACAGGTTCTTAGATCTGCACTCATAAAAGGAAAGACAACTTTTGAGGGGTCAACAATCACTTTAATCAAGCATGTGTATCATTCAGTTAGTTCAGGGGGAAAAGTCAGCACCCTGAACTTCAAAGAAAAGACAGAGAAATCAAGGATCAACAGACATGGCTTCATCTGTCTGATCATAGTTAATGCATGTGTTACAATTCAACAGACAGAAGCAACTGTCTGACCATAGTTACCAGAGAGGGAAGCACCAACATCTGGGTTTTCCAAGCTGGGGGATTCTCCTTAATGACTTCCCAGAGTCCTCCTCTGGACAAACAAACACTTCCAGTCAGTAAGCCCCAAAATAAAACTACATCACATCTCTTGAGAACCAGTGCCTCATTAGCAAAAGGTGTGGACCTTGCTATAAATCTTCCCAGGTCCAACAAAGGGTGGAAGGAAAAGATCCTCCTTAATCACATTATTCTTGGTAGAAACAAAAACAGCAAAAGGTCATACTTTGCTTGCCCTCACACCATCCTACCTCTTTTCAGCCCTTTCTAGATATTATTGCAGAAAGTTGTTTAGAACATAGAATCCAAGTCAGAGGTTTCTTTGGGCTTCAGGGCAGGGAGGTATGGTGTCACATAGAGACAAAACACAATGGAGATAGGAGATCCCTAGAGCTCCAACCCTCCAATCTCTAAACAGCATTGGAATTAAGCATGTCCCCTTGCAAACTGATTCTCACCATACGGATAAAGATAGTCTACCATTGATCTCCTGGAAATGAATAAGGCTTAGATGGGAACTCCTGACCTAGACTTGGAGGACTCCAGCTCCAAACATTTTCTTCAGGGTTTCAGCATGAAGTTCCTTCATAGGATCAATTTCCCAAATTCTGCATCTTTCCTTTACACATTCTACAAAGAGTGCAATCATGAAATCTCCAAGATATCTGGTTAGAGAGATAGGACAGAGAGTAACAATGAGATGTGGCCAAAATCAATAACAAGATATTATATAATCCTACTGATGGGACCTGAAGCAGGAACCAAAATTGATTATTGCTATCAATATAATTGATATTACAACTGTGATCTCAAATAGGGAAAAAGGCATTTCAGAGAACTTCCAAACCAACCAACCAGGCACTCACCTCTGTTATCTTCATATAAGCGCTCTGAATTTGGGGAGCAGACCAGATACTGGACCAAACAAATACACAGCACTGCAGAGTCATCTTCATCCCCAATCTCTGCTGTCAGGAGCCTCATACATGACCATGCTCAACCATCTTCCAGGGTTTGTTGTGGTTTTTGTTGCTCTGTCATTTCAGTTGTGTTTTACTCTTTGTGACCCTCATTTAAGCTTGTCTTGGCAAAGATTCTGGAGTTTTTCACATGTCCTTTTCCAGTTCATTTTACAGATAAGGAACCTGAGGCAACAAGGTTATGTCACTTGCCTAGGATCACACAGCTAATAAGTATCTAAGGCCAGATTTGAACTCGAGAAGATAAGTCTTCCTGACTTCGGGCGCAACACTCTACCCACTTTATCATTTAGCTGTTCTTCCATGGGTAAGATGTGGTTTTGTTCTATGACTGCTCCATTTATATAGAGTAGTAAGTGACAGAGCCCTGAAAGGCTTGGTGTGAACATGCTTACTGGGACTACAATAGAATCAGTGATAATCAGACCTGATTCTCCCATTGTTCTCCTGCCCTGGTCTATCATAATGCCTAGCTATGACTTAAAGATGTCTAGAGGCCCTTTGAGCTAACTAGTTCTAAGTACTCAGGTCAGAGGCTCAACACATGATAAAACTAAGGAAAATGCCTGAGGCTATCAAGTTAGAGAGCTGACAGGCCCTTCTCTTACAGAATTGTAGATGAGGTGCAGCAGACGGTGGCAGAGACCAGCCATAAGACAGTTAACCAGTAGATAGAGCTTCCTAAAAAAGGAACTTAGCCAGTGACATCATTGGAAGACCTAATTAATTCTGAATTTGGAAGCTGTGTAGCTTCAGAGGTGTGAGTTTCCCTAGATGTGTACATAATGTGGCTATATGAACCTTGTGTGCCTAAAATGTGTGTGTCATGATACTTTCTCTGCATTTTCATCCCACAACATATGGTTGTGGTAAGTTAACATAGCATAAAGTGCAAGATAATTTGAGGAAGGAGAAGGAGAATCAGGGAAGCTTTCCCACAGATGATTGTAACTGATTTGAATCTTGAAGGAAGCTAGGAATCCCAGGAAGCAAAAAGATATTCTAAAAATATATAAGGGAAAGGCTGTGCCATAGTAGGAGGCAGGAAACAGAATCACAGGCTGATTGGCTTTAAGGCCCAGGAAGAGAAGTTGGAGGCAAAATGAAAAGCTTTCAGTTCTAAGTTGGGAAGTTTGTATTTATTCTAGAGGTAATCAAAAATCTCCAAGGACATGGGACAAACAGATCAATGACATGCAAACACATGTGCTGCAAAATTATTTTGGTATTTAATTGGAGGATCAGTTTAAGAAGGAAGAACCTAGGCAAAGACAGGACAATTTCAAAGGCTGTTACAGCTTCCCAGGTAAGAGGAACTGAAGACTTCTATTAGGGTTGTTGCTCACTTGTTTTCAGTTGGCTCTGACTTGTGACCCTTCTAGGGTTTTCTCAGCAAAGATACAGCAGTGGTTTGCTATTTCCTTCTCCAGCTCATTTTACAGATGAGAAAACTGAGGTAAACAGGGTTAAATGACTTGCTCATGGTCACACAGCAAGTAAGTATCTGCAGTCTGTATCTAATAAAAAGCACAAGAGACAGTTTCCGGGTAAAGAAAACAATGAAGTTATTAATTAGGCTAACTAATAATCAATAAATGGACGGTCAGTGATTTCTCTGGGCAAACCAAAGATTTCTAATGTTGACACTGAATGCTTTAAATACTTTTGTAAAAGGGGATGCCCTTGTTAAGTAAAAATCAACACTGATTGATGGACATTTGATGAGAAGGTGGACTAGGCTTCTTCAGCTTCTCCTGCTGAAAATATAGCTTGATCATGGACTCAGATGGCTCCAGTAATGAGGACAGAGGAATCCACTTCTACCCAGATCACTCTGATTAGTTTTCTCCTTCATAAGCTTCCTTAAACTCTAAGGGAGGATTACAAAGACAAGGGCTCATTTCCTTGGCACAAGAACTCACCTAGAAGGACTCTGTTTGTACTCTAAACTGAAATAAAGTCTCCTAGTTGGATGGGATCAGGTCTAAGATGGAGAAGCATGGTCCCTGAGGGTAAGGGACATCTCATCATTCAGTTACGTTTTTCAGAGAGTGACTGATCCTCTATAAGAGCTGAGCCTTAGATATGCAAATAAAAAGCCTGGATCCTAACATAGTAATAGGTCATTAATACAATAGAAATATAATATTTTCTCTCAAGACAGATTTTAACTCAGGAAGATGAGTCTCCTGACTCCAGCCTCAGAACTCTATCCATTAGCCCACTTTCTGCCCTTTCTGTTAGGGTTATGGCCATGTAAATGAAAAGAAGTCCTTGGAGAAAAGTTATCTGCCTTCTTCATTTTCTCTCAAAGAATGCTTTCAGCCTTTATTCTCTGACCAGA
This sequence comes from Potorous gilbertii, assembly GCA_028658325.1. Classification (NCBI taxonomy): domain Eukaryota; kingdom Metazoa; phylum Chordata; class Mammalia; order Diprotodontia; family Potoroidae; genus Potorous; species Potorous gilbertii. Next base: position 82,679,568 of record CM053770.1, on the reverse strand, counting down.
ATAGGTTGAAGTTCATGATCTGAAATTCACTGATTAATCTCTTCAAGGAACAAAATCTTGTCATTCTGAGTAAAAGGGTGAATGGATGAGAGCTTTGTTCAATAAGCTATCCAAGACACGATTTCAGACTCATGAAAGGAACGACCTTGAGCAAGCTACCAAACCTTTAGGGGCTCAATATTCCTGATCTGAAATGGGCCCTCCAACATTCTAGGTTCTATATAGAAAGATGTGATGGAATAGGTAGAGAGGTCTGGTGAATGAGGCTGCTTTCTAGGTGAAATGGTCACAAAGTTCCACTAGAGGTCATGCAATGACTTCTCCATGTTTCTATAGGAATCAAATTACTAGGGACAGAAGAGGAGAGGAGAGTACAGAAATACTGAGACTCCCCTTCATCTCAGCCTCTCCCCAAAGCAAAAGAGTGAGGATGTTGTGGGTCCTGCTGTTCTTGGGGTCTAGTATGTTCTATGAAATCTGTTAATTTGGGTTTGGAATGGGGGTGAAGGTGTTAGAGAAAGAAGGAGGAGAGTAAGTCTATGTTCTATAGAGGGTAAGAAGGGATACTAAAGGGCCTTAAGGTCCTGGCTCAGGCAGTAGGTGAGGTATAGGGTAGAGGAGACTCCACTCTACCGGGAGAAAGTGCTAGAAAGGTAATACAACAGTGTTGGGTTTTGATATAAGTAGTGATTGGAGAAAGGCAGAACTAACATGTAATTCCCCAGTTATGACTTTGTCTCAGTGCAGAACCGGCTGCTTTCTCTTACTTTGCCATTCTCTGTTATATTAGGTGCCTGTCTTGGGGTGCTCATCACTCAGAAGCCAAGCAGAGGAATCTGGAGGAGTGGAGCCTCAGTGAAGATTCGTTGTGAACAGAATGGCCAACTCTCTGAAATGCACTGGTACCTCCAGCTTCCTCAGCAGAGCTTGCAACTTATTGGGACTGCCAACCAGAACTTCCCAGCCACCTATGAGAAGGGATTTGATGAGCCCAAGTTCCCTATGAATCGCTCAGAGTTAGAAGTATCCATTTTGACAGTGACTGGTGTGAATCCTGGAGATAGTGGCCTCTACTTCTGCAGTGCTAGTGACACAGTGAAAGGACTGGATCCAAGTCTGTGACAAGAACCTTTGCTCACATCTGGAGAAGTAGAAGGATTCTGAGAAGAGGGAAACCACAGCTATGGCTAAGACAGCAGGGTGTTGGGCCACCAGTGAGAGAGTGATAGAGGGGTGTGTGGGGAAAAAGAGAGACGATGTCTGGCCTCGGGCATCTAAGGTAGAAGGAGAGGGAATCATATAATAAAATATGAAAGACTGGTTTAATATCTTGGCCACCATAATGCAAACTTATTCAATTTGCAAAAGGATGTTAGCAGAGAGCATGGCAGAGACTTCAAAGAGTAGAAAATAAAAGAGAGTACTGATATGTTTTTTTCTCCTATAATATAATGAAGACTGATATGCTAACTGTCCCAAATTCATACTCTGCCCTCCTTTCTAACTCTGACACTGTGAAAACAATCACCATCCTCTGCAGTCAATCAAATACATACATATATAGTATATAATTTATATAATTAAATTAATACTATATAATTAATAATAATTGACTTTTTGCAGTATGGATAGGTATTGAACCTGTGATTTCATTTGTAGAGAGAATTGCTAAGTAAGGAAATTCCCTCTACAGTTTAAGCCAGCACCTTCTATGTAACTAAGAGTCCTAGAGAGTTGGGGAGAATACTGAGAGGTAAGTGACTTGCCTGTGGTGACATAAGCAGCATATAGAAGAAACCAGGGTTTCCAAGAGCCTTGATTTCTTGATTTATCCACTAAATCAGAAGTGTCAAACCCCAATATTCTTGAATGAGCTTGAATAAGATTAAAATATAATTGGAAAATTCCCAACAAAATAAACAAAAATACATAAATGTGATACAACATTTAAATGCCAACTCAATACACAGCCCACAGGAACCTGTCATGTATTCAGTCCTTTTTGTTCAGTCATTTTCAATCATGTCTGACTCTTCACAATCCTGTTTGGGGCTTTCTTGGTGGAGTGGAATGGTTTGCCATTTCCTTCTCCAGCTCATTTTACATATGAGGAAACTGAGGCAAACAGGGTTAGTGACTTGCCTAGGGTCACATGACTACTAAGTGTCAGGAGCTTGAGACTAATGAAAAGCCTTAGAGACAGCATTTCTGGATAATTAATAGTGAAGTTATTAGTCTAGCTAATAATCAACAAATTGGTAGTCAGGGGTTTCTTGTGGAAAACCAGATTTCCCAAGTTGACAATAAATTCTTTAGTTACTTTTGTAAAAAGGAATGCCTTTGGTAAGTGAAAATCAACCCTGATTGGTGGACACTTAATGAGGAGGTAGACTAGCTATCTTCAGCTTCTTTGGCTGGAATTATGGCTGGATCATGAGACTCAGCTGCCTCTAGTAGTCTGGACAGGGGAATCCATTTCCACCCAGATCCCTCTGATTACCTTTCTCCTTCACGAGCTGGGTAACCCTAAACTCTAACGCGGTATTACAAAGATAGGAACTCATTTCCTTGGAGCAAGGGTTACACTCTAAACACTTCCGTTTACAGTCTAAGCTGAAATAGGGTCTTCTACTTGGATGGGATCAGATCCAAGATTGAGCCTCCAACTAGGAGGCTTTATTTCAGTTTAGAGTGCAAACAGAGTCCTTTGTATGTGAGTTCTTGCCCCAAGGAAATGAGTCCCTGTCTTTGTAATTCTCCCTTAGAGTTTAGGGAGACCAAACTCATGAAGGAGAAAAGCAGTCAGAGTGGGCTGGGTGGAAGTGGATCCTCTGTCTGCTTTACTGGAGGCAGCTGAGTCTTATGATCAAGCTATGTTCTCAGCAGGAGAAGCTGAAGAAGCCTAGTCCAAACCTTTAAGGGCTCAATTTTCCTAATCTAAAATGGGTCCACATTCCTACTCTAGCATTCCTTCTATATAGATAGATGGATGGGATAGGTAGAGAGGACTTGTGAATGAGGCTGTTTTCTAGGTGAAAAGGTCACAAAGTTCCACTAGAGGTCATACAATGACTTCCCCATGTTTCTATAGGAATCAGATTACTAGGGACAGAAGAGGAGAGGAGAGCACAGAAATACTGAGACTCCCTTTCATCTCAGTCTCTCCCCAACACAAAAGAGTGAGGATGTTGTGGGTCCTGTTGCTCTTAGGACCTGGTATGTTCTATGAAATCTGCTGATTTGGGGTTGGGATGGGGGTAAAGGTGCTGGAGGAAAAAGATGAAGAGTAGGTGCATGTTCTTTAGAGGGTATGGAGGGTTACTAAAGGGTATTAAGGCCCTGGCTCAGGTCATAGATATAGTATAGGATGGAGGAGACTCCACTCTGTCCTCCAGGAAGAAAGTGGTAGAAAGGTAATACAACAGGGTTGAGTTGTGACAGAAGTAGAGGTTGGAGAAAGGCAAAAATAACATGTAATTACCCAGTTTCAGTGCAGAACTGACTGCTTTCTCTTACTTCTCCATTCTCTGTTGTATAAGGTGCTGGTCTTGGAGTGCTCATCACTCAGAAGCCAAGCAGAGGAATCTGGAGGAGTGGAGACTCTGTGAAAATTTATTGTGAACAGAATGGTCAACAATCTACCATGCTTTGGTATCTTCAACTTCTTCAAGTTGGAACTTCCCTGGAACTTATTGGGACTTCCAACCTGGGCTTTCCAGCCACTTATGAGAAGGGATTTGATGGGAATAAGTTCTCTATAAATCGCTCAGAGTCAAAAGTGTCCACTTTGACAGTGACTGGTATGAATCCTGGAGATAGTGGCCTCTATTTCTGCAGTGCTAGTGACACAGTGAGAGGACTGGATCCAAGTCTGCAACAAGAACCTTTGATCACATCTGGAGAAGTCAAGGACTTCTGAGAAGAAGGAAGACACAACTATGGCTATGACAGCAGGGTGTTGGGCCACCAGTGAGATAGTGGTGGAGTGTGCGTGGGAAAAAGAGAGACAATGTCTGGCCTAGGGCATCTTAGTGGTAGGAGAAGCAATCACATAATACAAAGTGAAAGGCTGTTTTAATATCTTGGCCCCCATAACCCAACCTTATTATATTTGCAAAGAAGATATTGGAAGACAGAATGGGGTCAGAACCTCAG
>CM053770.1:82616022-82675313 GCA_028658325.1 Potorous gilbertii | reverse complement strand
TATATATATATATATATATATATATATATATATATATATATATATATATATATATATATGTATGCGTACATGTGTATATACGTATACATATAATTTACATACTAAAATTCACAATATATAAGTAATCATAATTTAACTTTTCCGGTGTGGATAGGTATTGAACTTGTGATTTCATTCATATAGAGAATTCCTAAGTGAGGAAATTCCCTCTATAATTTAAGCCAGTACCTTCCATGTAGCTAAGAGTCCTGGAGAGCTGGGGAGAATGCTGAGGTGACTTGCCCAGACTGACAGGAAGAGCATGTAGCAAAAACCAGGGTTTCCGGGGTCCTTGAGACTTATCCACTAAATGAGAGATGTCAATCCCTAATATTCCTGAGTGGGCTTGAACAAGATTAAAATGTAATTGAGAAACACCTAACAAAATAAACAAAAGCACAATAAAATATGATACAACATTTCCAAACCAAATTAATACACAGTCCACAGGAACCTGTAATGTATGGAATTTTTGTTCAGTCATTTTCAGTTATGTCTGACTCTTCACAACTCCATTGGAGAAGAAGTTTGCCATTTCTTTCTCCAGCTCATTTTACAGATGAGGAAACTGAGGCAAACAGGGTTGAATGACTTGCCTGGAGTCACACCACTACTAAACGCTTGAGGTCAGATTTGAACTCAGGAAGATGAGACTGATTTCAGTCCTGATGCTCCATCTACTGTGCCACCATGCTGACCATGAATGGATTGATGGTCCCTGTTTCTGTTTGTATTTGATACCACAGTACTTCATCATCCTGCCTCTAAAGAGAATAGAAAAAAAAAAGGCAACATGCTAAAAATATTAAAAGGAACTTTTAGAAAAGGGAATGTTAAATCTAATTGATATAGAAAAGTGTAGGAATTAAAACTGGAATATAAAAATAATAATACTAGATTGGAATTTTAAGTGGAATAAATAAATCTACTAAACTAATTCAAACTGGATTCTGTGATGGAACCCTAGAGCTATAAACTTTCTACCACCATACCATTTGTATGGTCCAAATCCTACACCCCATAGTGGAGGATTTTTCTATTTTAACCACCTTGTGGTTGAAAATGAAGTGCTCTCGAACCACTGTGGAGAAGGGACTCTGAAAAGAATCAGGTGACCAAAGGTCAGGTTCCTGGTCACCGTCTAAGGCAAGGGTGGGGAATCTGCAGGCTAGAGGCCACATGTAGTCCTCTAGGTCCTTCAGTGTGGTCCTTTGAATACAAACTTCACAGAACAAATCCCCTTAGTAACAGGGGATTTATTCTGTAAAAGTTGGACTCAGTTGAGAGGCTACACCTTAGACTCCAAGGTGATGCAAACTCTGATCCTTTTTTGGGTCCACAGAAAGTTACTGGGGAGGCCCTGACTGGTATTCGAGAGGAAGTAATTCACTTCCCAGTTTTGCCCTAGCTTTTACCTTCTTTAAGACCAGACACCAGAACATGCAATGAGGGAAAACAAGAAGCTTTTCTTTCTTGTCTTGTCTTCTTGTCTTCTTTCAGTCGTGTCTGACTCTTTGTGACCTCATTTGGGTTTTCTTGGCAGAGATACTGGAATGGATTGCCATTTCCTTCTGCACTTTTTAATAGATGAGGAAACTGAGGCAAACAGAGTTAAATGACTTGCCCAGGGAGACACGGTTAGTAAATTTCTTAGGTCAGATCTGAACTCAGGAAGGTGTCTTATTGTTAACAAAACAAAAAAGAGTCTAGTTTACCTTTGAAAAGTGATTTCCAATCTCTTTTCTTTCTTCTCCTAAAGCTAGAGGCAGCACATGTGTGTTTGTCCTTCGTTGTCAAAGAAGACCATACCATCAGAGAAATGATGATATGACTTGCACTTGACTTTGCTTTGAGTGAGGGAGGGCTGTGCAGGTCACCAGCCTCACTTTTCCTCCAGAGCCATCTGAATCCAATGACCAGAAGTTCATCAGGATCACTGGAGATGACCCAGGATGAGGCAATTGGGGTTAAGTGAGTTGCCTAAGATCACACAGCTAGTGAGTGTCAAGTGTCTGAAGTGAGATTTGAACTCAGGTCCTCCTGACTCCTGCATGGGTGCTCTATCCACTGCACCACCTAGCTGCCCCAAGAGGCAGCATATTGTACAATGAAAAGATCCTTGAATTTGGAGTCAAAGGTACTGAGCTTAAATCTTGAATCTACTATTTATTTATTATTCTCTGCATGGCCACAGGCAATGGCCATGGGTAAATTATTTAGTTTCTACGTATCTCAATTTCTTCATACATAAAATGAAGAGTTATATTAGATTTCCTCTAAGGTTTCTCCCAACTCTATATTTTATGAACCAAGGGCTATGAACGATTCCTTTTTTGGGTTACCCTGGAACAAGGGGAGCAGAAGTCTTAGCAGCTGTCAGTCATTGTGGTTATACTGAAAATCAGGGGTCTCTGGAGAAGATGAAAAAATCTCTTCAGAGTCAGGAAAGGAAAACCAGATGTGCAACTCTTTCTGAAGAGGAACTCTTTGTGGCCTATCAATCAATTCTCATATACTATCACATATGAAAGAGGCTTCAGTTGGATGTACTTGGGATATTGAGGGATGTGGAAGCTCATAGATTTAATTGCCCAAGTAGTCAACATGAGGAAAATGAGTGACCATCTCAGAGAAATATGTATGTGTATATATATATATATATATATGCATATATATATATGCATATATATATATATATATAAAATATGTATCTGAATGTGTGTATATATATATATATACATATATGTATATATATATGTATGTATATATGATCATATTAGGAAGTCTGAATTTTTGACAATCAAGGCAGATCAGCCTAGCCCAGTATACACCTACCCAGTACAACTCTGCTTTACCACCATGACAATGTAGAAATGTAGATAACTATGGAGAGTATGACAAGTAGACTCTGGCATTCTTTTTTTTTTTTTTAAGAAAATGCTTTTCGGGTATGGAGACCAGTAGGTCAGATCTGAACTCACGAAGGGCAAGTTGCTCAGTAGGGCAAGTTATAATCTCAGCTAGACACTATCAAGTGGTCACAAGAAATTCTACCTCTCTCCCCTCAAGTAACAATGGTCTTGAGCTCAGCATGTCCCATTAAAGCTCAGAATCCACTATGATCACAGCTGTGTCACCATTTGTCTCTTAGAATCTGGTGAGTCCTAGGCATAGATGGCAAATCTCTAAATAAGGTTACAGATTTGAACTTTAACTCAGCTTTAATTCACAAGTCCTCATCCCAGCATCAGTCTACTAGCTTCTCTCCCCTTCTTCATGGGCTTTGTGGCTGATGAAGTCACCCAGACCCCAAGTATCTAGTTGCAGGAACAGGTCAGAAGTGACCCTACAACGTGACCAGGATCAGAAATATGACATCATGGTCAATATCAGCAGGACCTAGGGATTGAATCAAGGCAACTTCACTATGTCTATGATCAGGCTATTAAAAGGGATAAAAAGATAATTCCTGAGCCAGATCCTTCCCTGATAGATTATGCATATGGAGACCATAAGAACTAGAACTCAGCTCCCTCCTAAATCCCAAATCCCAGTGTCTGAAGCTAGTGTAGTAAATTTTTTAATGGAATGGTCCATTTCTCCCTAACTTTTGCCAGGGGCATCAGATTCCTCACTGGGTGACCATTATTTCTTCTAAAAGCAGGTATGACCTGAGCTCATAAGAAATCCTCTTCTTGCTGAAGGCTATTTCTAAACCTTATCTTCATTTAGGCATTTTATTCCTGTCTTTTTAACAGACCTTACAGATGCTGAAGTCACTCAGCTTCCTAGGAAAAAAGGAGAAAAAAGAATGCTAAAGGATAATTTTATATGTATCTAGAAGGAATAGCAAGTTGTAGATTTGCAGTTTCATGTACGATCAACTTTTTTTTTCTATTCTGTCTTTTGGAAATGCTTTTTAAAAAAAATTATTAAGTTTCAAATGAAATAAATAAAATTTTTAAAAAGAGTATATTTAAACAATGAAGCTCTGTGTAGATAAGTTGTTTCTTGAATTATTACTTGTTTTGGGAAAGTAGGATGCTCTATCTAAAGAACACTTATTTTGCAAATTTAAGAAAATGAGTCAAAAGTTGTATATAACATGTCTAAAACAACAAGGAAATATATCTTTAATGGAAATATTTGCTTAATTAAGAAATCTGTTAAGATGATATTAATAAATCTAGCATATTTTCAATTTAAAAAAGAAGACCTTAGATTGGATGGCCTCTGAGGTAGAGTTATGATCCAATGACCTTGACTAGGTCTAGACTCCTACCTCACTCAAACTTGTCTGTTACTATATTCCTCTCTTCCTTCATTTGTCTTAAGTACTTTCTAAAATGAAACCTTGACTTCTTATTTGTACTGGTACCTGTATCTCCTGAATTCAAGCTCACTTTCCAATTCAAGTAGTGCCTTTGCCATTTCCTTTTGTTTTCTCTGCATGTACTGTCCTATTGATGTAACAGCTCAGAGGTCTTTCATGCCCTTTTCTTTAGGTGACATGTTGGGAGAAGGAAGACAGAGGTGATTGCATGTTTTACAAATGCACTTTGACTTTGATTTTCTAAGGCATATTAGAGGTTGTATGTCTTTTCCAAATCCACACAAAATTTCAAATAAGATGGATTTTTTCCATGGTGATAGCTTTTGAAAAGTCTAACGTTTTCCAAACTTGCAAAAAACTTAAAAAAAATTTCAGCTTTTCCAAAACTTGTTTTATTCCAAGATTCAATCTTTATCATTTATACTTCTCCAGTAAGGCAAAGGATCAGATTTTGAAAAGATCTTTAAACATTGTAAGATACTTCTTTGGCGTTCATCTGATTTGTTTCCTCTTTCCCAAACAGAAGTTTACTCAACTTATCTCTGGATTAGGTGTGTCTGGACCTTGGCCTAAGAAATCACCAGAGAATTATTTCCATGGAGTTCAGAAAGAGTTAGGTTGAAAACAGTTGGATAGAAGCTATAAATTCTCTATTTTGTCTCCTAGAAGGTGTACCAAGCATTTACTCTTAGAGAATGGAGTTGAATAACCAACTCTGAAAGATCATGACCTAACAATTGTAAAGAAAGTCTATTCATTTTGAGTAGAGAGCACAAAGGCAGGTAGTTTTGGATTCATTGAGTCATGTAGAGGAGAGAATACTAGACTTGGAGTCTGAAGACTTAGGTTTAATTAGGTCCATTACTTCTTACTTGTGTGGACAAGTCATTTGACCAGCCTAGGCTTCAACTGTTACTGTTTGTCCTTCATTTTCAAAGAGCACCAATGACATTATGAGAGTGATGTCTTGACTTGGAATCGAATTAGATTTTAATTAGGTAGGGCTACCCAAAATCATCAGCCGCACTCTCTCCTTCAGAGTCATCAGAGTTCAGTGGCAAGACAAAAGTCAAGATGATTGGTGATGACCCAAGATTTCAACTACCTCACCTATAGAAGGAGAGGATGAAACTAGAGGATTACTCTAGTATATTATTATATACTATAATACTGCCAAATGAGAAAAATGACCTTAAAAAGGACATCTAACTTCTCATAGTGTTCCACCAGAGGGCAAACTGGTATCTCCCTGTGATTTTATAGAAATCCACCATATTGCTAGAGAAAGAGGAGGAGCAAGGGAGAAAGGAGAGATGAACAGAAAATAACTCAACTTCCTCATCCACAAGAGAACAAGGGAGACCAATAATAGAGATGCTGAAACTGCTGTTGCTTCTTGGGCCTGGTAAGTCCACAAAAGTTGCAGAACTGGTAGGAAAATGATGAGGGTAATAGGGAAAAAGCCCCATGTCTTCTAGAGTATGTAAGGGATCCCTGAGAGGATTATTCTCACTAGCCAGGAGAGAAGCAAAAGTATAGGAAGGTCCTGATAGGGAAAATACCCTTGAATCTAAGATTGCGTCATGGTCCTAGGTTCTTAGAGAGCAATGTGGTTATGGGAGAAGGGTGAAGAATGAAGGGTGGAAAGGGATACAGAGCTTTTAACTTCTAGATTTTATTGACTCTGGACTGCCTATGCTTGTTGACTTCTTCACCAGGCTTTGGGCTTGGAGCTCTCATCTCACAAGAGCCACGTCAAAGGATACAGAGGAGTGGAGATTCAGTGAAGATGCAATGTCATCTGACTGGCTTCAATGTTCCAGTCATCATGTGGTATCAGCAGCTTCCTGAGCAGACCCTGGTACTGATTGCCCTTTCCAATGGAGGCTCTTCCTGGGACCATGAGAAAGACTTTGATTCAGCCAAGTTCCCCATCGAAGGAAATTCAGCATTATCCATTTTAACAGTGACTGATGTGAAACCTAGTGATGGTGCCCTCTATTTCTGCAGTGCCAGTGACACAGTGAGGGACTTGGCTCAAAGACTAAAGCAAAAATGCTAGCTTCTACTTTCCCAGCCACTTGAATAAAAATGCAAAGGAAGGAAAACCACAGTTATGGCTAAGATAGTTCTGTATGTTGGGCAATGGGCTAAATGAGGGAAAAGCAAAGATGGAGTCTGGTACCTTTAAGGAGAACTAAGTGAAATCAGACAATGTAAAATAGGGATCCCAAGGGAGTTTGGGATAAAGTTTCTTCTCACAAAGTATCTTAGTAACCTTACTCAACCTCCAGAGTATTTCAAACACATGAGAAAGGGACTGTGCCTTGGTCATAGGATTAATCCATATAACTCTAAATATGTTACTAGAATTAAATTTATGTCTCTAAGATTCTTTCCCATTGCAGTATTTACCTTTCCACTCTAATCATTAAATATGAATCAGCACACCATTGCAACAGAGCTAATACATGTTAGAGGCAGGATTTCAAGCCAGGTCTGATTCTTCCTCCACTATTCAGTCCATTACATCTCACAGTCTTTTAAAAACTGAAGTTTTGAAAGTTTTCCATTGCTAGACAGTTGCTATGTTGTCTGAGTTCTGCACTCTATCCAATATGTAAGGCTTCCTCTGCAATCTTCTAACATTGCATGTTGTAACCTAGACCACCATCTGCTTTGTCAAACACTACTCCAGGCTCTTCCTACAACTCCTGCAAAAACAAAAAATCTGGATATAATTTCCTATGTGCTATCTCCTGTGACAGACGGCATACAGTCCCGTGTTCATGGTTGACAGTAGCTGAGTGAACACACTTAGCAACTTAGGTGAATATAAGGCTTTCAGGTGGGGGAGCTCTTTATATTATTCCTCTGATGGGAAGAGAATAAGATTGAGAAGTATAAATTCATCCACAAGTATCAAGCTTATCTGTGCCAAGAATGTTCTAACTCAGAGAGAATTAAGGGATATTCGAAAGCATGATTCTTTCTAAACTTTTTTACCTGAAAATGTATCTTTTGGTATTTTGATTTTCAGACTCATAACATGGGAATACTGGAGCCTTGTTAGAGAGTATTAAATTTTAACGACCTTCTGAAGGGCAAAACAACCCAGTTTTAACACCTATTGTGTGAAATCAAATAGTGAAAGAAACAGTGAAAGCAGGAAGCTTCCAGATAATATTCTTTTGTACCTCCTATGAGTTTCTCTGTAGCTTAACCCCCTTTATACCCTCTTCCTTGGTGGGAAACTCTCCAAGTAGCCTCATGGTGTCCCAGGGCCTCCATTTCTTTGACCCAGGGTAATGTCCCTGGAACTCTTGCTGCACTGGCCTTTTGTGACCTGAGATCTGAAGTCTCCCTTGTCTAGCTTAACTTGTCTTAAAAAATGGTTCAAGTGTATCTTTCATGCTTTTTGAAGAGTGATGGATTTTGAGGTATTTGCCCCCAAAACCAGAAGAGTTAATCGTGGTGTCATTCATTCCACATATGAGAACTTATTACATAAATTTTGTAGCATTACAGTATCTTAAAGTTTAAGCAACCATGGAGGTCATATAATACAATTGATAGCTAAAAAAATAATCCTTTCCACTATATATCTGGTAAGGGATCACCCAGGCTCTGTCTGAGGATATCTGGTGAAGGGAAATCCAACGGCCTTTGAAACTACACATTACATTTTTAGGTAGGCAGGAAGCTTATTCTTATGTCAAGTATAAATTTGACTGTTTGCAAAATGCTCTGGAAATGTTCTTTGCTCCCTCATATCTCTTTCTATTTCAGGTTGGCCTTGCAAACATTTATTTCTTCTCTGCATACCCAAGTCATATAATTGAAAAGTCCTAGCACCATCTTCATGAGACCTCTTTTCTTTCACAAAGCACTTTCTATAATTCTTATGGAAACTCCTAAATATCCACTTTGGACATTAAATGCTAAGGTAGGTTGCAGCAAGTTTTCCTGACAGTAGTCTTATTTCTAAGATAATTCATACTTATAAGAGTAATATCCATTCCCTAATTGATAAATGATAAAAGCATATGAACCCCAATTGTCAAAATAATAATTCAAGTTATTGATAATAATATAAAAATGTTCCAAATTACTAGTAATTGGAGAAATAAAAAAGCAACTCTGAGGTTCCTTCTCATACCTATCGTATTGACAAAAGTGACAAAAGAGGAACAATACATTCATGCACTATCAGTAGAATTGTGAACCAGTCCAGGGATTCTGGAAAACAATTTGGAACAGTGACCCCCAAGTCACTAAACTGTGACCCAGTGATACCCCTGCTAGGCATACCCCAAAGAGATAAAAGGAGAAGGACCCATTTGTATAGAAAGATTTGTAGCAGCTGTTTTCATGGTGGCAGAAAATCAGAAACTAAATAGATGTCCCCCAACTGTGAAAGAACTGAACAAATTGTAACATGTGAATGTAATAAAAAAAACTACTGTGTCAAAAGAAATGACAAAATGAACACTTTCAGAGACAAATACATGAAATGATGAAGAGTGAAATGAACAGATCCAGGAGGAAAATTTATTCAACAACATTATAAAGAAAAAGAACTTTGGAAGGCAATTCAAAATTCCAGAGGACTAAAGATGAAATATACACTGCCAATCTTCTATCTGAGAAGTGATGAAATGAAAATTCAGAATGAGGCATTCACTTTTGGACATGGTCAGTGAGAGAATTTGCTTCTCTTTATAATGCATATTTGTTACAATATTTAATTTCTTTAAAAACAAAAGTGGTTTGTTAATGGTGAGATGGAGGAATGGAGAGGAAAAAAGAGAAATAAACTCATTAATTAGGAAAAAGTAATTAAAAATACTAAGCCAGGCCTCTCAGGATCAGTTTTAACTTCAAAATGTTTTCTGTGAGACATAGAATAATGGCTAGAAATCTGCATACTGAGGAGTTGAGCTTGACCAACTCAATATTACTTATAAGAAATGAGCTGACAAACATTTTCAGGCAAGACAGTACTCAAAGGAGAGGAATTTATGCAACTTTCCATCAAAAATCACTGAACCATGTGTTGCTTCAGATCCTCAGGAAGCACCACGATATGGTGCTGTGTGGTAGGTGAAATCTGAAATAACTGAGGAACACAGATGTGAACTTTTGAGAATATCAGTTTATTAAGCAAGGCATACCAACTGCATAACAAATCAAAAACAGGCCTTCTGAGTTCAGCACTAGACCCTGAATGCAGGGGGAGACATTTTTTTATGAATTAAATGAACATAATTAGCAGGATATAAACCAGGATGTAAGATTAGGCAATTTGATTTCTGTTTGGAGGAAAAATTAGGAGCTTTCTGAGTTGGGAGGGGGATGAATGAGTTTCAAGAGTTGTCTGAGAAGGGAAGAAAAACAAACAAGTGAACTTTTCTGGATGTGAAACAGTAAGTCACTCAATTTCCATTATTAGCAAGCCTATGAAATTTACAGGAATATGAGTGTACTCCAATTATATGAAATGATGCAGAATGAGGCAAGTAGTGTAATGAAAAGAATATACACAGTGTTCAACATTTTGTAAGTGGCAAAAACAACCACAAACCAATCACAAGTGAATGTTGAAAAATTACGAAGAACAAACATGGCTTGAAATAAGAGATATGAGAAAACATCATTACCCCACCACTTTTTTAGAGATTTATGGGTGTGGTACATTGTACATATTTTCAGTCTTTTTCAAGATTGTATGACAGTCTTGCTTGTTTTTGACATTTGATAGATTTTGTTGATTTTTATCTCTTTTAAAAATATTATTTATTTTTTGACATGACTTTCTCAACTAGGGAATTTTTGGTTATTAAAAACCATAAAAGATATCACTAAAATTTTATTTTTAAAAAGTCAGTAACTGAAGAGGAAGAGCTTACTACTAGTCAAGTCTCAACTGAATAGCTCCAGGGTAAATCCTTTAGGCTGAAACATCTCACCTTCTTAAGATTGGATTCCATTTATTTTCTCTTTGCTCTCCTTCCTCCACCCCATTTCCCTCTAGAACAAGAAGTTCTTAGAATGGAGTTCTTATGAAAGATGACAGCAATCTGGCATTTTGCTTAAGCTCATCTCATAGACAGTGGCTAAGGAAGTTATCTATTGATTAGGGTTTTGGCACAAATCTACTTTTAGTATTGGTCCAAACAGGTGGGAATAAAAGGTTTTTACTATGCTGAAAGAAGTAAAAATAAAGAGCAAAAGGTTATTAATGTTATAGGAAGAAGATAAGGGAGGGCCATAATAAAATTTCTACATTTTGGAGTCAAAGACCCTGGATTCAAATCTTACTCCTTTCCTTATCATTTGTGTGACCTTGGTAAGTTCTTTAACCACTTTTGAATTCCATGTGAGGAGGTTAGATTAGATCCCAGATGTCAAACAAATGGCCTCCTGCGGCATATGTTCCTTCTGAGGGCAGCCTGAACCAGATTAAAATGTAACTGGGAAATATTTAAGAAAATAAAGAAAAATGCGATAAAACATAGATAATACTAATATGTATTTTTCTAAGTCATTATGCAACCAACAGAGATCCTTATGTAGGGATTATTGGCCCCTGTTCCTATTTGAGTTAAACATACCAGACTAGATGACCTCTAAGGTCCTTTCCGGCTCTGAGTGTGGCTCCCAAGCCATCTATTAGAAGGTTTTGATGAGACTGGATTCTATATTGGTCAGTTAGAGTTAAAACTGTCTCCCCTGACAGTGACTGCTGTAAAACCTAATGCCAGTAGTCTCTGTTTTTGTGTACATAGCAAGAGACATGGATAAAAGAACTCAGGGAGAAACTGTGTATCTCCTCTCCCCCTCCACACTATTGAAAAAGCCTTGGTGATTGCTGGCAAGGAAAGAAAACCAGAGCAATGGTTGAGACAGCTGGAATAAGTACTTATATAGCACCTACTATGTGCCAGGCACTGTGTTAAGTGATTTTAAAAAAAAATCTCATTTGATCCTGAACAACATCCTGTGAAGTAGTTGCTACTATTACCCCCTTTTTACAGTAGAAGAAACTTTTTACAGTAGAAGAAACTTGTAGAAACAGAGAGAAAGAGATTGGCTAAGGGTCAAGCAACTGGTAAGTATCTGAGCCAGATATGAATTCAGGTCTTGCTGACTCCATGTCCAGCAGTCTATATACTGTGCCACCAGCTGCCATGACTACAATGCAAGGTGGAGGGGAAGAGACCAGACTTGATTCTCTATATATAGGAGGTGATAGTTGCAGAAAGCATAGTCTAAATGTCTCCTGGAGATTTTGGATTTAAACTTCTTTCCATAGTTCCTAAAATCATTCCCCATCCGAAATATACTTCCCAATATCTCCATGGGGATAGATGAGGAGGGGAGGTAGAGTGGGAGGCGTAGCTTACTTATAACTGTGTGAGAAGCTGCCCCCATTGCCTTCTTCAGGCCAATCCCCCTGCTGGGCTGGGAGGCTGGCATGTGTTGGGCAGTCTTTAAGAGTCTCATCCTAAATGACTGACTTGGGGACCATTTAAGTGACAGTTTCTCAGTTTACTGAGTACCGAGAGATCAATATGCACTACTTCTTATCCATGGAATGGGGACAAAATGATGAAAGAAGAGAAGTTGTGAAATCATAAAAGGAATGACTTTTGTTTTGCAGAAGACTAGAAGATGAACAGCTAAGTCAGAGATAACTGG
This sequence comes from Potorous gilbertii, assembly GCA_028658325.1. Taxonomy (NCBI): domain Eukaryota; kingdom Metazoa; phylum Chordata; class Mammalia; order Diprotodontia; family Potoroidae; genus Potorous; species Potorous gilbertii. Next base: position 82,663,240 of record CM053770.1, on the reverse strand, counting down.
GAAATGGGGTTACATGAGTAGTGATGGGAGAGTAAGACCAAACTAATGAGGGTCTCTGAGGCTTACCTCAGATGGGCAGAGAGAAAAGACTGGCAAGAAAGCATCTAACAAATATAAATGATGTGGTTTAGAGGTATAGGGACCCCAAAACTATGGAGGTACAGGGAGGAAAAAGACTTCTTGGACTCAATCCATCTTCCAGTCAAGTTTATAGTAATGCTAGTGGGCAGAGCTCCTTAGGGAATTTTGAAACCTAATGGGGGTCATGCTAAAGCTTATATAGAAAAAGTTCCTTGAGTGGTGGGCCAAGTACGCTAGTTAGGTGGTGAACTTACAGCTTATGTACCTTGGACACTATGGCCTCGATGGGGTGGAATGCCTCTGAGGGGTGTGTTTTTGTTTTGTTATATCAGTAATGAGATAGGCTCAGGAAATGACCTCTATACCTTGACCTCTGATTTGCATATGGTCGTTGTGAAAATCAGTGCATGATAGTCCTGCTGGTACAAGATAGTCTTGTTCATACAAAGGAAATCACTGGGGCCCATTCATGAGTTATTGTCAGAGATAGGCTCTTTGGATTGGGGATAGGTATTGTCCTAGGCCTGGGATCCAAGCACAAACACCCCATCAAAAGTACTGCCAAAGGTGTTCTGTCACTGGAGACACAGCTAGAATAGAGCAAGAGAATCTAGATCTTGATGACTCTGTTCTGTTGGCCACCAGGAGGCTCTGTGGTTCCACTGAAAATGCAAAGGGGACTGGGACTGTCCTCCAGGAGAGATAGTGTGAGGTGAGACCAGATCAAATCTGGATGAGGAAGGACCTAAAAAGGGATCTTTCATAGTAAAAGCATAATCAAGTTTTAGCAACTCTAAAGTCACCAGGGATGGGAGGAATAAATACAATCAATATGAAGGACAAGAACCCACCCCTGAAGGGGCTGATAGAGAATAATAGCAAATGACTCTTTGTGGGAGATAAATGAATGGTGGGAAGGAGAAGGAGCTGGGTAGGGATAGAACTAGTACTGATAAAGATAACTGAGTCCTGTTTGTCTCCAGAATCCATAGGATTCTAAGAAAGAGCAAGGAGATGAGCTTTGGATAATGAAGGGGAAAACAGAAGTGTATATGGATCTGGGGGGTCATTCTTGTGACTTGTCCCTGCAAACAGCCTTAAACTTCTGTCATGGATCACAAGGTTGTCCATGGAAACTCTGTAGAATCCTGAGTGAGAGGGGAATGACAAGGGAAGTTCTGATTGGACTAAAGAGGGATCTTTGTTGAACTAGTAAACAATACTAGATAAGGTCAGGAAATTCTCTAAGTCTTGAGTAGGAAAGATGAATAAAGATGGTGGGAAGATCAAATGAAAGGGTCATCTCAAACCATGTGGGCATATCTGTGTTTGTCACGACGCAGGCAGATGGAGTAACCTCATTAGATGTTCAGGAATGGATCTGTCTCACACTGACCACAACTCAATCTAAATTTGAATTCCTTTAATAATCAATTAAAATCTCATCTTTTATGGGAAGCCTTTCCCAATCCCTCTTGATTATAGTGACTTCGGTCTCTTAATTATTTCCTATTCCTCCTGTGTATAGCTTGTTTCTGCATCAGTTTGGGTGTTGTCTCTCCCTTTAGACTGTGAGCTCCTTGAGGGCAGGAATTGTCTTTTGCCTCTGTCTTGCTGTCCTTCCATTCCCAGTTATTATTATTGTGCCTGGCACATGACAGGCACTTAATATTTATTGGCCAATTAACCAGTCAACCACAAATCACTTAATTATGTACCATGTATTGTGAATACCAGTTTAACTCCTTGATTCCATGCTGCTCTGTAAGAGGCAATGAAGAAAATGGCATAAAAAAAACAGAACAACAGCTAGTACACTTCCAAGTATTACTTAGGTGGATGGGATGGGGGAGAGAAGACTAAAAAGCCAGTGACATCATAGGTACATACCAACCAACAGACACAAGGGATTCCCAGTCCCTCAACCTTCTCACATGAAATGCCTCATGACCAACCATAGCCCACATAGACATGGCCCAAATTTGACCCTAATCCCACCATGGGCTCCAGTCTTTTCTGCTGTTTGGTTGTTTGTCTCCTCAGAGTGCATGAGTCTGGGCCAATGAGAGTAAATCTCTGGCCTTCACTTGCCAGGACCAAGTTAGAAAGTTTTCTTCATGATTTACTGCTCATCTCCTAGCTTCTGTCTCTTTCCATCACAGATTTGTCAGATGACAAAAATCCCCCAAGTAAGTGCTTACGATGGCAGGAAACCTGTGGTACTGAGATGTGAGCAGGATCAGGAGGAAGACAATTTGTATTGGTATCGACAGGAAATGGGACAAGAACCAAAATTAATCTTCTGCTGTTATAATGAATATGAAACAGAGAAACAACACTCCTGATAACTTCCATGGCAGTCGACCAAGTAATTTCCCCTGTTACTTTAACATCATATCTGCAGGTTTTGGGGACTCAGCCACATATCTCTGTGTCTGTAACAGTTGCCATAGCATTTCAGAGTCACCTCTTCTCTTGATACAAATCTTCTGCCTCTCCAACAATCAACAGTTACTCTCAGGGACCTTAAATGTGGCTTTTAAGGAACTCAGACAATCTCCAAGGCAGGTTTGTGGCTGCATATACTCCACTTGGAGGGAAGGTAGGGGAAGATCATCATTAACCTTTAAAGAATTGGCATGAGTATCCTAGCTAGGACTAAAGTGGGGTTCCTTATTGAGTTATTGAACATTATCGCATTAAGTATTGAGGCCAGGGAGTTCTGTGGGTCTAAACAGGAGAGGCAGAAAGGATTGAAGGGAATATTAAATGAGAGCATGAATCTCTATGGATACTTCAGGAAAATTCAGAGATCAAAGAGGATAACTTGATGGGATGAGAGGATTAGAGAAGTGACGCTGCGATTGAAGCAATCCAGGGGCTTTTGGCAGATAGGGGTGGAAGACCTGGGACATAGGTTTACTTTCAGTGTTTTTTTTTCTTTTTAAGAAGTCCAGAGGACGATAAAGAACACTGGGTACCTAGGTGGGCAAAGGAATCTGTTGGTGATTACGAAGTCTTAGGCAAGAAAGGAAAGACCTTAGAGAGACCAGGTACATCGTGGAATCTCCCCTCCCCTTCCAGCTTCCTTTTGTGTATTTTCTTCTCACATCAGATTGTAAACTCCTTGAAGGCAGAAACACTCTTCCTTTTTCTTATTTGTGTCTCCAGTCCTTGTTATAAAGTAGGCACTTAATAAATGTTTATTGAATTGAATTGAGTTGGTTGGATTTTTCAGGATGGGAGATGTGGAAATGGTGTCTTCAGTTTCAAGATTCTCTTCATTCTAGATTTTTGGTTTTTCTCTAAGACATTCCTGTCTCTGGTCTCTTATACCTAGGCTTCCAATAAGACCCAGTTATCCAATCCCACTGCTTAAAGCTCCAATCTTTCATACTGACTGCCTCTCTCTGGAGGACCCTTACAAATGTCCTTTCTCTCATTCCCATTCTACATCTGTGCTTCCTGTGATATCTTCATCTTTCTACTAGGACTTCTTTCTACTGTTCTTTGTGGAATACTACATTTTCAGTTTTGTTATATTTTGTGGGCAAACCATACTCTATATCCTAATCCAATTTCTCTTATATTCTTTCTACTTTCACTTCCTTACATTAACTGAAATTTGTCTCTATTCTGAAGACACCACAGCTTCTCTGGCTACTCCTTTGAAAGTTTTATCTTTTCCCTCTCCTCTTTACTTTATGAAGAAGTACAGGGAATGGACCCCTTTTTGATGCTCTAGTGCAAGTTCTGGATTCTCTTCCGAGGCAGCATCATTTTCATCCTATGCTCTTTCTCTATTCTTCTTTTACACTGACTGAAGCACCCCTCCTGCCTTTGACCCTCATCTTATCTTCTTAGATGACTTTAGCATCAGGTTTATATTCTTTCTCTACAGCCTGTCTCCCACCATCATCCTCACCAGCTCCAACTTTGTCATTGATAACCCATATGATGACCCAATCTCATTACTCCTTAGATTATTTTGTTCACTTGACAGACCTTTGTCTCCACTCTGCCTCAGGTGTACTTTAAGAAGATCTCAAGCAGGGCTGTGTTACAGGGTCCTACTTCACTTTCAGTTTTTAAACTCTCCCCTCACCACCTTTACTTTCCAGTTTTCCTTCAATCTTATCACTCATTAAAACAGTTCTTTACTGTTACTGGGGCATTTTTAAGCACTTAACTTTTGCAATTTACTCCATCTACTGTACTCTTCCTCAGCAGATTTGAATCCTTGTTCATTGTGGATTCCACAGTAAGCACTTAATGGTGTCCTAGTCAATATGTTGACACTATCAGCTATCTGACTTGTCAGCATGATACATATACACACCGCATGTATAACAGTATATCACACATAGCATGTGCTTAATAAATATTTATTGAATTATAATAATGCATGCTTCAATGTTGGAGGATACTGGTGGGGACTTTATTCAACAATACAGATTACAATTTATGGTATGGAGAGAGTTACCTGGAAGCACAGGAGGTGAAGTGATTTTTCCTACAGTCAGCCTATGTGTGTGTGCACACACAAACACAGACACCAAGCACATAATTTTATCTTGTCATTCACTGTGGTTAGGAGTATAGGACCCCTGCAAATGTGAAAAATCATGAATAACTCTAGAATCCACCACTTTATTTTTAATAATTCTGATATTTATTTAACACAGAAAACAAATAAAACAATACACTGCACTCATAAAAATTTACAGTTTCTACATGAGATTAGTATCTCCCACAGCACTTAGAGTTTCAGAGTACTGGGTGTAGCTGCAGCAATTTCTTCTTGACTTTCCTTTTATGTTAACCTCATGATACAACCATCACTCATGGAGTAAGTCATGTGACTGAATCTGAATGATAGAGAGACAAAAAGTAGGTGTTGCCAAAGAGAGTGAATAGCTCATAATTCTTTAGTGCACTGAAATTTTTAACAAAATTTAACATTTATAATTAATTTATCTATTTTTTCTTATGGTAACAAATGATAAATAGATTAAAAACCAACAGTTTCTATGCATTTATAACTTATTAAATCTTCATATTAGTTTTCTATTGTATGCTGAAAATCCCCTCAAATTCCCCTTTAATTATCATTAGCCAACCCATGAATAAACAAAACCACAAATTTGAAATATGGAAATATTAAGGGATGACTCTTATGAGTGTGTGTGTGTATGTGTGTGATAGTGTGTGTGTGTTTGCCCACCCACTACTGAAGGAAGCTGGCAGAGAAGAGAAAATTATTTTTTGTTGGAGATAAAGTGAATGGTGGGTGGAAGAAAGAACTAAATGGTGATAGAACTGGTACAGATGGAAAGAGTTGAGTCCCATTTGCCTCTAGAATCCATAGGATTCTGAGACAAAGAGCAAGGAAATGATCTTAGAAAGGTGAAGGGGAAAACAGATATATATCTGGTTCTGGGGGTAACCCTGGCGACTTGTCCCAGCAAGGAGTCTTAAACTTCAGCCAAGGATGACAAGGATGTCCAAGGAATCTATGTAGAATCTTGTGTGAGAGGGGAGGTGATAAAGGAAGGTGTTGTTGGCCACATTCTAGAGGGGACTAAAATGGAATCTATGAGACAAAGTATTGAGTTAGGAAATTCTGCAAGTCTTGAGTAGGAAAGATGAACAAAGATGGTGGGAAGATGAAGTGGAATGGTCATATCAAACCATGTGGGCATATCTGTGTTTGTCATGATGCAGGAGGATGGAGTAACCTCATTAGATATTCACAAATGGAACCTGTCTCACACTGACTACAACTCATTCCAGATTTGGATTCTTTTAATTTCCAACTAAAATCTCATCTTTTACAGGAAGATTTTCCCAATTCCCTCATGGCTATAGGTCCTACCCTTGCTTAGTTATCCCTATTCATCCTATAGACAGCTTGTTTCTACATCAGTTTGCATGTTGTCTCTCCCTTTAGATTGTGAGCTCCTTGAAGGCAGGAATTCCTTTGCCTCTTTTTCTATCCCAAGTGATTATTACAGTGCCTGGTACATGATAAGCACTTACTATTTATTCATTGATTAGCTAGTCAATCAACAATCATTTAATTATGTACTATGCATTGTGAAGACCAGTTTAGCTCCATGCTGCTCTGTAAAAGGCAATGAAGAAAATGACACAAAAAAGCAGATTGACAGCTAGGACGCTTCCAAATATTACTTAGGTAGATGGGATTGGGGGAGGGGAGATTACAAGGCCAATGATATCATAGGCAGGTACTAACCAGTAGAGACAAGAGATTTCCAGTGCCCCAGCCTTCACACATGAAATGCTTCGTGACCAATCATTGCCCACACAGGCATGCCCAAAATTTGACTCTGATCCCACCTTGAGCTCCAGTTGTTTTTGCTGTATGGTTGTGTGTCTTCTCAAAGTAGATGAATCTGGGCCAATGAGGGAAAATCCCTGACCTTCACTTGCCAGGACCTAGTTTGAAAGCTTTTTTTCATGGTTTCCCATTCATCTCCTAGCTTTTGTCTCCTTCCATCACAGATTTCACAGATGGAAAAGCATCCCCCAAGTCTGTGCTTACAACAGCCAGGCAGCATGTGGTACTGAGATATGAACAGGATCAAGAAGAAGACAATATGTATTGGTACCAACAGGAAATGGGACAAGAATCAAAGTTAATCTTCTACTATTATAACAAGTATGTTGCAAGGATAAACACTCCTGACAACTTCAATGGCGGTTGGCCTAGCGTTTCCCTCTGTTACCTTAATATTACATCCTCACATTTGGGGGACTCAATCACATATGTCTGTGCTAGAGGCAGCCTGCCACAGTCCTGCAGAGTCGTCTCTTCTCTCAGCACAAACCTTCTACATCCACAACAACCAAATTCTACTCTCAGAAAATTTTTGTGACTTTCAAGGAGTTCAATCTATTTCCAGGGCAGGTTTGTGACTACAGTTACTAGGCAGAGAGAGAGAGGGAGGGAGGCAGGGGGAATGAGAAGTTTCACCTCATAAACCCATGAAGAATTGCTACGGGAATGATAGGCACATAGTAGGCACTTAATATTTGATTATTCTCTCCCTGCAACGAATTTTATTTTCAAAGGATAGAGAACATGTTCTCATTTGTAGGCAGCAAAGGAAAAACAACAATAGAAGGACTGAGGTTAGAGAGAGAGAGAGTTGGGGGGAAGATAGAGGAGGCTATCTTGTGTAGAAGATGGGGGAGGATGACATCCTACTCCGCTCAACTATTAGAGCTTGAATTTATAATTAAGTTTATAATTTATAGTGACCATTCTGTTTCCCTTCTGAGGTCACAGGAGCCATTTCTAAGGGAGTCCCCACTCTCCCCAAATGGATTGTTTATCAATTTTAGCCTGATTACTACAGGATGGTTGTATTAGACACAGATTTCTCCAGATATTAAACAATTAAAGTGTCAATACAAGTTTCCAAAACTTTTGCAACAGAATGTTTTCAGAATACATGCTCTGCCTTGAATGAAGGCAAAACTCTCTCTCTTTGATCAGGGAAACTCATTTTTGGTGTTCTTGGTCTAGAGGACTTTCCATGTTTTTTTGTTTTTAATTCTATTCTGTACATTGAATTCTTATCAGAAATAGCTTAAGTTTTGTCGTTGTTGTTTTAACCTGCATTTTTTTGTCTTTCCTTTTCCCCCATTTTTATTTGTCTGTGATGTGATATAGGAAATTCCCAAGGAGAACCCTTTCTGCCAATTCAGATTAGCACCTGATCTGCATTCCATAGTCTTAAAGGGGGACACCAAGAGGTGAAGTGCCTTGTGAAGGGACACACGGGGAACACATGTCAGAGTCTAGACTTGAACCCACAGTTTCCTGACTCCCCAGACTGACTCTGTAGCCACTAAATCACATGGCTTTTCTTCTTCTCTCTCATAGCCAAGAAAATGTATTTTTGTTTTTGGATTTCCCTATCAACCTCTTTTTATCCTGAGTTTTAGTGATGTTACTCTATACAAAGTCCAAAGATTTCCCCATCACTTTAAAATTGATTATTTCCAGAGAAGTCTCAGTCTTTGGAAATTGTAAAGAAAAGAGGTATGGAATGTCTCTTCACTCCTTTGTACAAGAGTGTGTTTTGGAGGAATGTTGGGGTAAAATATTGCATATAATGTCACATTTTTGCATGTGTTTTGTGTGTTTAGTTTTAATGAATTTTTTTCTTCTTTCTTTTTTTTGTAAAGAAAATCCTTTATTGTAAAGGAAGGCTTTCTAGGAGCAGATAGGAAAGGAATATAGAGGGAAATTTAGATGCCAATAGATATCTATAATAGGCTTTAGATATTGTTGTGAATATTCTGTACAAGGCAGCTAGAGGTCACACTGGATAGAGTACCAAGCCTGGAGTCAGGCTGAGTTCAAATCTGGCCTCAGACACTTCCTAGCTTTGGGATCCTGGGTAAGTGACTTAACCCTGTTTACCTCATTTTCCTCATCTGTAAGATGAGCTGGAGAAAGATATGGCAAACTTTTCCAGTACCTTTGCCACGAAAATACCAAATGGGGTCATAAAAGTTGGACACAACCAAACAACAATAAAATTTGTACAAAAAATGAAATGAGTCATTCAGATCTAAACTCAGCCATGAAAGCTTTGTTTGAAGAGCTAAAGCTAGAAGGGACTCCAGAAGAATTCAAGGGAACATATATGAATTAAGTGTTCACTATGTGCCAGGAACCTTCAAATATAAGCAAAAGAAAACAAGCCCCTGACCTCAAAAGCTTACCTTCTAATGGGGAAAGACAATGCACAAAAGGGAATTGAGAAGTGGGGGAGGGATGAGGGATGGTATATCTAGAAGCCATGAACAGGGCTCAAAGAAGAACAAAGACCACAAAATGAAGGCTTCAGAAGGAAGCTACTATTAAGCAGACCTCAGATACCATTTAATCCAGCTCCTCATTTTTCAGATGAGGAAGCTGAAGCCTAGGATAGTTAAATGACTTATCCAAGGTCACATAGAGACATCACAGGCAGAATTTGAACCCAGGTCCTCTGGTACCAGGGGAAGTACTCTCCAAAATATGAGGCTACCTCCAACTTTATTGAGTGTGTCCAATAAATGCAACCACATACATCCATGGCTGATTTGGGGGAGTGCTCCCATTCATATTCTCAGATGCTTCACCCTTGTTCTGAATAGTAGGCCAATCCTACCTGTGTACTGAGGTAGAGAAAGACCTTAAATATCTCTCAACAGACAAGCCACACCTAATGTGCAGGAGGAACTGGAGAACCCTGAGTCCCACAGATACTCCACCCCAACAAGTCAGAGCCCTGGCCTTTAGAGATGTCTCACACCTGTCCTGACACCACCATGAAAACCATACTTCTCAGCTGTATGGCCATGTGCCTCCTGGGAGCTGGTGAGTGCTCAGCCCAGAAGAACAGATCAGGCCTGAGTTTTGAAACTTTCTCTTTTTGGCTGCAATATCAGATTCCCTCCTGAACTCAGCTTTCTGATTTCTCTCTCTTTCCCTTACAGGTTTGACGGATGGTATCATTCTCCAGACCCCAAGACACCTGGTCTGAGGGATAGGACAAACAGAGGCACTGAGATGTGACCAGGACCAGAATTATGATTATGTGTACTGGTACCAACAGAAACCAGGACAGGAGCCAAAACAACTTCTCCATTCCTGTAAGCTGACAGATGTCAACAAGAAAAAGGACATCTCTGATAACTTCAAAGTTTACTGGTCACACATTAATCTCTGTTCCCTTAATATCAGTTCCCTGAGTTTGGGTGACTCAGCTATCTACCTCTGTGCTGTCAGCTTACACAGTGTTATAGAGTCACCTCCGCTCTGGCATAAACCCCACTCTTAATCCACATCTAACACCCAATCTTGTAAGGGGTCTTCTCTATGCTACTTGGATAGGAAGTAGGTTTATGGTTACAGAAGCTTCTTTTATAGAAAGCAGTAGGGCATTAACTCTTAAAAGTATAGGTGAGTCACGTGGATCTTAATTAATAGAGAGCCAGACAATGAGTCAAAAGTGACTATTGATCACTTAGAGTGAGGTCACTCTAGGCTTTGGTATCCCTGAGTATAGTGACCAAGAATTGCTGTGGGTCTGAGCTAGATGGTGCAGTGGATAGAATGACAGGTCTGGAGTCAGGAAAGCTCATCTTCCTGAATTCAAATCTGGCCTCAGACACTTAATAGCTCTGTCATCTTGGGCAACTTAGTCCCTTTAGCCTCAGTTTCCTCATTTGTAAAATTAACTGAAAAAAGAAATGGCAGACCGTTCTAGTATCTTTGTGAAAAAACAAAAAGAACCATATGGGATGAGGAAGAGTTGGACGCAGCTGGATAGACAGTGAGGACTGGGCAAAAATGCTAAGGGAGGTCAGAATCTGATATCAAATCAAGCAGAACAGGAAAAAAGAGTTACTGAATCTCAGAACTAGAAAACATCAGTGACAAAATAGCCGGATCAGATCATAAGATCATAGATTTACAGCTGTGTGGGATCTTCAATGTCATCCACTTATTGCAACCTTTTCCATTTACAAATGTGAAAAATGTAAGCCCCGAAAGATACTAAAATGTCTAAGATCACAAATAAGCTACCTATTGGCAGGACTAGGGTGAAGACCTACATGTTCCTATTCCCAATACAGAATGAGTTTTACATTCAAGCCATTTGGAAAAAAGAGTTAAAAAGAATGGAATGGAGCAGGGACTGAAGATGAGGGAAGCAGAGTGGTAGTTTATCTCTGCAAAGGAAGCCAGGGAAAAAGAAATGAGTGCTTTAGAGGAGGAACAGAGAGGAAATGATTCTCAGGTAAGCCATTTCAGGAGATTGTAGGGACAGCCCTCTCCCTCTTATACCATACACTGTAGACAAAGTTGTAAGAAATATGGAGAAGGGAAGGGCAAGGAAAGCAACCCTGGTATAGAGATGGAGAGACAGGTTGGGACTAAATTTGGGGGCAGATCACTGCCTGTTAAAGAGTTTAAGGTTTATTCTCTTAGGCACTGGAAAACCACTAAATTATTTACTATTATAGACAGGGGGAGGGGTGGGTCTCAGGGAAAGGAACATTTCTGACAAGATGAAAAGAAATTAAGCTTTCAGTCTAAGTCTGTTTCCCTACCAAACACAAGAATCAGTAAGAACCCTTATGTGTGTTTTGATTGGTAAAGTATCTCTCCTCCACTTTTCTGTGATATACAAAACATCTAAATGGATATGGGAATCTGTGGGAAGTGCTGTGTTACAGAGAGACACAACCAATTGCAGACTGAGAAGCCTCAGATGGTAGCTATATTCTATAACATCCAAGACATCTCACTCCCTTCTTGTCACCACTATGCATACCAAGCTCTTCTGCTGTGTGGCCATTTGTCTCCTATGGATAGGTGAGTCTTGGGCACAAGTGGGAAAGTCTTGTCTCAGACTGGCTAGACCTGACTTCAAGGTGAAGTCTCCTATTTACTCCTTACTCCATAGGCCTTGGAGATGCTGGAGTCTTCCAGAGCCCAATAAGCCTGGTCACAGAGAGGAAAAAAAATCGTAATGTTGAGATATGACCCAACCAAAGGACATGATTATGTTTACTGGTATCAACAGCTCCCAGGACAAGAATTGACATTGTTGGAATATCGTGGCAGTACTCAAGTCATCCATAGTTCAGGAATGTCCAAGCCCCAATTCTTTGCTGACTGGCCCAGTGGCTCACCCTTTAGCCTGAAAATCCAACCTGTAGAATTAGAAGATTCGGCCCTCTATTTCTGTGCCAGCAGCTTAACCACAGAGCTGCAAACTAACCCCTCTCTAAGCATAAATCATCTTCAGCTCAGGAAACAGAAAAATGTGTCCTGAGTAAGTGGGTGAATCATTAAGAAAAATTTCTAGGTTTCTAAACTAGTCTTAGGCTATTGGTTCCTGGGGGAGATAGAGTGGGAAGTCAAGGAAAGGGGAAGGTTGAGATTCAGTAGAGTGTTAGGTACCTAGTGTTAGTGAGAGTGGGGCAGCTGGGTGGTGAAGTGGATAGACTACTGAGCCTGGAGTCAGGAAGAATCATCTTCCTGAGGAAAAATCTGGTATTAGCAATTTAGTAGCTCTGGCACCCTGGACAAATCATCTAATCCTCTTTGCCTCAGTCTTCTTATCTGTAAAATGAGCTGGAGAAGGAAATGGCCAACCACTTTAGTATCTCTGCCAAGAAAATCCAATATGGGGTCACAAAGGTTTGAGCATGACTAATTGACTAAACCCCACCACCAATGATAACAGGTATTATGACAAGGGATTCAGTACTTGGGCTCAGTATCCAGGACCGTTGTTAGGAGGTGTGCACCAAGGATTGCACGCTTTTCACATTAATAGGGAAAGCCCCAGATATCTTCACCCTCAAATGCCTGACAGCCTGACATCCAAGCAAGCAGACACTACTCTTTTGCTGCTATTGACCAGAGTGAGCAGCTTCCCTCTCTGCACTCCCCACCCCCACCCTATAACTCCTGGTCAGGGAACAGAACACAGAGCCAGTTCCCTGGCTTGATCCCTTCAGTGACTTTTTGGTTTCTTTCTCCACACGGGGCAGTAAAACATTTTTAATGAATTATATCAAAATCCTTACAAATGAATATATATCAAAACCCTTACATTTTCGTTTTTACAAATCATGTATTATATAGAGCTAGAATGAATGTCAGCGACCATCTAGTACAACTTTTAATTTTACAAATGAGGACAGTCCCTTACTTCTCCCTCTGGGTCTGAGTTTCCTCCACTGTAAAAGGGGTGGTGTGTGTACAAAAATATTTATAGCAACTCTCTTTGTGGTGGCTAAGAATTGGAAATTGAGGGGATGCCCATCAACTGGGGAATGGTTGAACAAGTTGTGGCATATGAATGTAATGGAATACCATTATACTATAAGAAATGATGAATAAGAAGACTTCAGAGAGGTCTGGAAGGACTTATATGAACTGCTATTGAGTGAAAAGAGCAGAACCAGGAGATCATTGTACACAGTAACAAGTATAGAGTACAAGAAATTTTTCTCATAGATTTAGCCCTTCACAGCAATGCAAGGATCTAAAACGTCACCAAAGCACTCTTGAGGCAAAATGCCATCCACATCCAAAGAAAGAACTATGGAATTGGACTGCAGAATATTTTTTCTTGTGTTATCTTTTGTTTTGTTTGGATTTTATCTCATGGTTTCTCCCATTCATTTTAATTTTTCTATGCAGCGTGACTAATGTGAGAATGCGATTAAAAAGAATGTATGTGTAGAACCCATATAAGATTATATAAGATTACATGCTGTCTCAGGGAGGGAAAGAAGGGGTAGAAAATCTAAGATGTATGGAAGTGATTGTAGAAAACTGAAAACAAATAAATTAATAAATAAATTGGAAAACATTGTAACCAATGGTTCCATGTATGGATGGTGTAGTGGTGGCTGATGGAGCACTTGTGTTTTCTTGGTGTTAATTATTAGACCAAAATTAGCATGGGCAGCAGAGAATTGATCCATGATTTGTTGCATCCCCGCTTCAGAGTCTGTGTTGAGTGTATAATCAAATATAAACAGAAAATCATGCACGAACACCCTCTCCACTTTGGTCTTGATTTGCAGCCTTTTCAGATTGAAGAACTTAACCATCAGTATGGCAGTTGATGTTGATGCCATGTTCATCCTCATTGAAAACATTTGACAACATGGCTGAAAACATCATGCGAAAAAGCATGGGAGCAAGCACACAGCTGTGTTTCACTCCATTGGTGACTAGGAAGGCACAAGAGCATTGTCCACTATATAAAACCCAGGCAATCATGGCATCGTGAAATTGACATACAATGTTGATGAACTTCTCTGGGCAACCAAATTTTGACATCATTTTCCATGAGTCCTCATGATTAACAGGGTCAAAGGCCTTGGTGAGATCCACAAACATTGTAAATAGACCTCTGTTGTGCTCCTGGCATTTCTCCTAGAGTTGTTGGCCTGTACACATTGACAATGAGGTTGATGCATGCATTGCCAGAACCAGCTCAGTGTTTGGGAGACTCTGAAGAAAAGGCTGGGAGAAAAGAGGTATTAGACTGACCACTAAACTGATTGTCTACCGAGCCATTGTACTGACCTTACTATTGTATGCCTGTGAAACATGAACAGTCTACCAGTGCCATGCCAGGCAACTGAATCTCTTCCACTTGAACTATCTTAGGACACTATGTGTCCTAAGTATGATAAGATACTAGATGTGTCTGAGTATGATAAGATACTAGACACTGAAGTCTTTGTTCGAGCTGAACTGCCAAGCAAACTGCTTCAGAGAGCACAGCTCAGGCAGGCTGGTCATATTGTTGGAATGCAAAATGTACATTTGCCGAAAAGACTCTTTTATGGAGAACTCACATGGGATAGGTGATCACATAGTGGTCAGAAGAAGTGATACAAGGACACTCTCAAAGTTTCTCTCAAGAACTGTGGATTTGATTGTGCAACATGGGTGATACTGGTGCAGGACCACTCACATGCCCACATTAGAAAGAGTGCTGTGCTCTAGGAGCAAAGCAGAATTGAGACAGCAAAAAGTAAAGTAGGATGCACAGATTTGGAGTATCCACCCCAAATATTCACAGGAAATATCTGTGCCCAACCTGTGGCAGAGCATTCCGAGCTCCTATTGGTCTGATCAGCCACGGTCAGACACACTGAAACTTCACTTTATCATGGTGATGTCATTTTGGCTCTCTTTGAAACTAAAGGACAACCCAACCCAAGTCTTGGTTTAAGTGATCTTGAAGGTATCTTTAAGGTTTAAATTCTTAGATCTCTTTGAGTGTGCTCCTAACACTGTTGGTTTTATCAGAGAGGCAGAGATTGGAGAGATACCCAGAAGCTTTCTACCCTGTAAGTAAATATATGACAACAACAAAATAAATACAAAGTAATTTAGAAAGGCAATATCACAGAATGAATAAGCTTCTATCTCCTTCTCATTCAGGATTTGCCGATGCTGGAGCTGTCCAGATCCCCAAGCACATTGTCATACAAACAAGACTTTGAGACTGACTTGTGACCCCATTCCTGGACATGTTAGCCTTTACTGGTAACGACAGATTGCAGAGGAGGGGATAGAGACCCTGGCATACTTCCAGAACAATGAGGCTTTTGATATCACTGGATTGTCAAAAGATCATTTCTCTGTTTAATGGTTTAAAGCATCACCATCAACCCTGAAGATCCAAACCACAGAGCAGAAGGACTTTGCTCTCTATCTCTGTGCTAGCAGCCCAACCACAGCACTGTAGACTCACCTCTTCTCTGTACAAAAATCCTCTTTCTTTTCCCTCTATGCTTTTCCCCAATCCTGGGATGGGTGCCTCCCAACTCCTCCCTTCCGGGAGGAGGAAGTAGGCTTGTAGTATCAGCAGTTCCCCAGCCCCTTGAAGAGGGGTCTAGAATATTAACTCATAAAGAGTTTCCTCATCGGTAAAGTGAGATAGACTGTTTGTTACATGGCAACTGAGGTGCCTACCAGTTCTAAATCTCTGATTCCATGAAGCCTTTGTATCATTTTTCACAAAAGGAAAGTTTTAAATGTTGAGATTTGGGTGGTACAGCCACCTCCTAGTACTTAATCTCTAAAGGCTTAGGCCTTTTTAATTGTAATTAGGATTTAAGAACATTCCCTCCTGCATCCTTTCCCTCTCCACCCCTCTCCCTCTATCCCAACCTTTTTTACATAGAGTTATTCATGATACATTCTTAGGTTAGTCTCCCTGAGGCTACTAAACAAATGTTCATCATCACACCTGGAGTCAGAATTAGGGAGGGATGTCTCTATCTCTGGCTCAGTGTGTATATTTGTCCTTTGTTGCTGAAGAAGACCATGCCATCAGAGACATGAAGACATGACTTGCACTTGACTTTGTTTTGAGGGAGGGAGGGCTGTGCATGGTCACCAGCCTCATTTCTCCTCCAGAGCCATCTGGGCCCAGTGACCAGATATTCATCAGGATGACTGGAGATGACCCAGGATGAAGCAATTGGGGTTATTTGAGTTGCCCAAGGTCACACAGCTAGTGAGTGTCAAGTGTCTGAGGTAAGATTTGCACTCAGGTCCTCCTGATTCCTGCACTGGTGCTCTATCCACTGCACTACCTAGCTGCCCTCTGTGGCCCAGTCAGGGATATTTAGAAGATGCCTGACAACTGACTCTGCCCATCTAGTCCACCTCTATGTCATTGGCAACAGAGGAATTTATGCCTCTTCGGCAGTTTAAGGAACCTGGTTAGGTTTCATCCTCCTCATGATCAAACCCCAGTTAAACCTACAATCTCTCCCAGCTCCTCTTCCAGATGCTGCTACTTGCCCTAGATGCAATAAAATTTCTTACTATGGATTATTAACTAAGACTATTCAATTAACAAATGATAATTAAGTGCTTGCTATGAACAAGGTTCTCTGCTGGGCTTTCGAATGACAAAAATGACTAGAGATATAAATAATGGAAGATACAAAGGCAGTGGATAGAGTGTCAGATCTGATTTAAATCTAATCTCAGACACTGTCTGGCTATGTAACTCTGAGAAAGTCGCTTAGCCTTTATCTGCCTCAGTTTCCTTACTTGAAAAATGAAGGTAATGACAGCATCTACCACTGAGGGTTGTTGTGTGGATGAGATAACATAGTATTTGCAATGAACTTTGCAAACTTTAATGTGCCATATAAATGCTAGCATATAATGAATCCAAATTCTTTTTCTCTGTCTCTCTGGAGCTAGGGAAAGTTATTTAACAGAGGTACCTATCATCCCCTGGACATGGGCACATTAAAATAATCAACAAACACTTGGTAGGTGCACTGGGACTACAAAGACCAAGAAAAACATCTCTTGTCCTTAAGGACCTTAAGTTATAAAAGTGCGAAAAAAACATGCCATATTTATATGGAACTTTATGGTAACAAAAAGATCCGTAAATACTATGTGTCATTTGATTGCTGCAACAATTTGATGAGATATGTCATGTTTGAAGAAGGGGAAGTGATTCTGGATTTGTGGAGAAAATACTGACTTTTATGACCCTTAATAACTGATAAGGGGAAGCTTTGGTACAAGCTGAGTTATAGTAATGAGTTATAATAGTGGCAACACTAAGTGAAGTGATGGAGAGTTCCACCAGAGGGCAGAAGACAGCTTCTTTGTCATTCTGTAGAATCCACAGAGAAAAGACCCAGCATTTCACCTGACCCTCACTCTTTCCTTTGAGGAAGGAACACATTCAGTTCCAGAAGATGCTGAGTCTTCTCTTGCTTCTAGGACCCAGTATGTGCCAGAAATTCTGGGGAGCTGGGGAGGAAATCCTGGTGGTGTGAAGCACATGCTCTGTGTGAGAGGGAAAGAATTGAGGAAGGGGGATTGTGTGGACAGCAAGAGAGAGAAATGGGGTATGAGAGATACTAGAGAAAAGAGGATGATAGTGAAACGGAAAAAGTCCCATGAGGGATATTTGATTGACTGCTGACTTAGCTGCTGACACTAAGTGATGCTGTTTTTTACCTCTCCAGGTTCTGGGCTTGGGGCTCTCATCTCTCAGCAGCCAAACAGAGCTATCGGGAAGAAAGGATCTTCTGCGCTGATCCAGTGCCTTCAAATTGATAGCCAATTACCCTTCATGTACTGGTATCGTCAGCTTCCCCAAGAGAGTTTGGTGCTGATTGCTACTGCAGATCAGGGTGGCCAAAACAGCTATGAGAAGGATTTTGAGGAGTCCAAGTTCCCCATCAATCGTACAGATACAAAATCCTCTACTCTGAAAGTAACTGATTTGGATCTTAAAGACGGTGGCATTTACTTCTGCAGTGCCAGTGACACAGAATATGACTTGAATCAGAGATTAGAACAAAAACCTATTCCCACAGCTGGTCTGTCTGGGGGCCCTGAAGAAGGAGGCAAATTGCAGTTTTGGTTGAGACGACAGAATATACTGGTGAATCAGCTGATGAGAGGGGGGTAGGCAATCTTAATTTGTCTACTGAAAGGAGAAACAGGCAGGATAACACCCTGCGAAAGACTCTTCGGAAGACCATGAAGGACTCCTATAGACCTAACATAAATATATCTCCCAAGAAAAAGCTAAGAAACACATACTATCCAGTTCCCCAGTAAATAAATGATAAAAAGATGTGAATAATTTTCAAAAGAATAATTGCAATCTACCAGGAACTTTATGAAATATTTGTACAAATCTATAAAAAATAAAATTAATACAAAATTAAACAACTCTGAGATTTCCTCTCACCCTCAACAAAGGAGCAAAGATGGCAAAAGACAGAAATAGTGTTAGAGAGCCTATCAGAATACAGATGCATGAATGCTGTTGATAGAGTTGTAAATTAGCCCCTCTTTTCTAGAAAAATAATTTTGAATTTTGTGAGAAAAGTCAAGAAAGTCTTCATATACTCTGACCTAGAGATCCACTGCAGTATATATATATATATATATATATATATATATATATATATATATATATATATATATATATCTATGTACTTCCAAGTCTGACAAAGACAGAGCTGAGAGTTGCATAGATATTTAAAGATGCATAGTATAAAATTATTAGCACTAAAACCTGAAGCCAAGTGGTTATCTTTCGATCAGGAATGGCTAATGGAATACTATGGCAACATAAGAAACGGAGGAATTTCAATGAGCTGATGAATAGTGAAGTTAATAGAACCAGGAAAATAATATAGACTAAACAATTGTAAATGAAAGAGCGCTACAATTAGGCTGGCTCTGCTAATTACATAACGATCAACGTTGGCCCCGGTGTACAAGTGATGAAAGACATTTTCAGAGATTTAGGGGGACTCCAGGTACAGTATGGTGTATACATGGTCACAATTCATCTCGATGTTGCTTGGTTTTGCGGAACTTTTGTTGTTTGTGCTTTTACAAATGACATGGGTTTTCTAGGTGTGTGTGTGTGTGTGTGTGTGTACATGTGTGTGTGAAAGGGTAAAGGAGAACACACCTACCCACCCTGCTTGGCCGTGATAGATGGTTACCTTGGACGGAGTAGAAAATTTTTTTTCTTAAGAACAGTACTGAAGGTACTCAGGAAAAAGTTGAAGGATTGAAGATTGGTTGAAGGAGTGAGATCATAGATGAGATAGGAAGGTCTAGGACTGAGAATACTAGTAAAATGATTAGCTTTCTCATTCTGTGAAAAATAGAAGAAAGGAGGATGATGTGCATAAGGGATTAAGAAGGTAAAAGAGACTAAGGCAATCTGAAGCAAATGGTCTTAATCTCAGTAAAATAGAAAGTCAGGTAATCTAAGAAAAAGGGCTAAAAGTGGAGAGAGTTGAGACTTGAATAAAGAATTTAGAGGAGCAGCTGAGGAATGCAACAGAAAGTCAATGAAGTTAGTAAAAAGATACTCATAAAGCAGTGCAGATCCAGATAGCATAAATGTGTAGTGGATTCAGGAAGCATTTTTTTTTTCCATCAGACTCTGGTAGCCCAGAATTACTAGCAGAGGAAAGAGGTTTGGAGGAGCCAAGATTGAAGGTTATAAAAATAGAGTTAACAGAACAGTAGGGGTAAAAGGGATTAAAGGACGGTGGAAAGTAAATTATTAAAGTGGTTGACTGTAAAGCAAGATTGCACAAGGAGGAAAGTGAGACAAGGAAAGGCATAGTTAAAGAATGAGAAGAAATAAAGAAATCCAAAGTCCCCCCAGGACACTTCCATGGTTTCCGTTTCAGCAACCACTTCCTCTTTGTTTAATTATCAGGTTCAGAATAACTGTTGCCCTTGTTTCTTCCTTAACTATTTTGAAGGATGAAATGGTCATGAAGATAAATCAAGACTGGTTTGTGGGACGACTTTTGGTAAATAGAAAATTCTGGTAAAAACATATTATGCTTCCATTTCTGTCCAAAGACCTATATGGGCGCTCATTAAATTCTCTCTTATGTCTAGATAGTCTGTTTTATGTTCCCAAAAAATATTACTTCCATTTCTGCCTCCACTGATCTTCACATGCATGTTTTCCTCCATGCTTTCTCCTTCCAACTTATGGCACCTGCATTTCCTCATATGAGTCCTTCCTAAGATGCAGTGCTATGTTCATTACCATGGAGGACTTCTACTTGAGATGGGAGAGTGGATGTAGGTTGATAGGTAATAATAGACATGAGAAAAAAGAGAAACAATAAATCATTTTTAATACTCAGAAGAAAAACATTTATCTTAACAGAGGCAAAAAGAAATTGACTTCATAGGTATCATGAAATGAAATGGGATGAGATATATAACTAGTTTGTGACTCAGGAAGGATATATTTGATTCAAGGAAAATTGCATCTTTTTTATTTTTTAAAGAAATATATGTCTAACAAAGTAGCAAAACTACTCTAGATACCTCTTCAGATTTCCAGCTTCCCACGAGGCATGGTTGGAGCAAGCATAAGTTCTAATGATTCTGCTATATTGGCCACTAGGAGGTACTATGCTTCTACTCAACTACAAGGTGCTGTGAAGAGGAACAGAAAAATGATACTGGCTCGGCTCTAAGGAAAGCCAGATTCCACTCAACTGGATCTAGTATTCATATATTAGCATTCAACCACCCAAGTAAATGGAAAGATCCCTGAGAACTTTACACAAACAGTTCTCTGCTTCATAAATAAGAATCGATGTCTACAACTGGTTCTCCAATCATATCTAAATTTATTTGAAAATGAAAAGTGATTGTAGAAGATCCTTTATTTGGCAAATCTTCCACTTACCAAGATCAAATACGTTTTTCTTTGGTAAAAAATGAGGAGTTTGGAGAAACATGCAATGATTTTATAAATTGATACAGAGAGTAGAACCAAAATAATAATAAGCACAATGGCCAACAAAATACAAATGAAATAATAATAAACGATTTAGATCTCTTGATAATTGAAAATCCAATACAGATCTCAATACCGAAATATCCCCTTTCAAGGCAGAAAAGTGGGGAGCCACTATTAAGAAACTGTGTTAACCTCTATGGTGAAGGACACACTATTGACAAAATGTTGTCAAATCTGGTCACTATTTGAAGTTTTTGTTTATGTTTTTTTTCTGTGTTCTGTTTCACAAAGGAGTGTTTAAACCAAAGCCGGAGAAGTTTTGAAATGGCTGACATAAAGACAAAGGATGCCAAATAAAATGCTTTTCAAAGAGACAATGAACTTATTTTGCCTGGACTCAGACAACCGAAGTAGGAATACTGAATGTAAGTTATAAGGAATTGAATTTGGGCTTGAGGTAGCTAAAAGAGGAATGGGCTGCCTTTGGAGGTTCCCCCTCACTGTAGACTTTTGAGAAAAATCTAAATAGTAACTTGTCACACATAGAGGAGACTTTTGTTATCATTGTTCTGATATGGCTAGGACTAGATGACCTCTGGTATACCTTCCAAGTCTTAGATTCTATGACTCTGTGATGCACTTAAATCCATGGATAGTCAAAACAACTTTTCTCCCTGAAAGTCCCTCACCTTCCACAGAGATCACACACTCTGACAGATTTATAGTATTATTCCACCCTACTTACCCTGCCCTCCAAGTAGAACTCTCAAAGCATTTCTAGAGCAAACAACAGCAACAACTTTCCCTTGATGTAATGAGAATTACAGTATAGAGGACAAGGAGCCAACCTTGGAGCAGGGTTCAAGTGCCTCTGTGTCTCCAAAACATACTGGTCATGTGATCCTTACAAGCCATATAAGCTTTCAATGTTCTATTGTTAGTGACAAAGAAGGTGACAACCTACATTGGCAGAGAGTGTTTCATTCCGAACTTTATACCAATGAAATACAGCTCTAGTTCCTGTACCCATTCCTTTCCAGATTTATAGTACTAACTTAGGGAATGAAAGTACTAGATCCCCTTGATGTATACAATTCACAGAATTCCCTGCAAGAGCAAAGGTCAAAGTCAAGGTCAAAATCAAAGGCCAGGTTTACTCCCTCACTAGATGACTTACCATTCTGCTTTTCAGCTTCCACTATCCTTGATTTTAGGAATTCAGCATTGTTTAAGTGCTCTTTCACTGCTTTTAAAAGCTTTAGTCCTAAAAATCTTCTCTCATTCTGCTCCTTCCATTTAACTAATTCTGACTTGGATGCCCAGTATTCCTGAATTCCCCAGAAATTCCTTGTTGCTCCCTTTACCCCTCTGTCTACTGCCATTTCTGAGGCTTCATCATCCTCTACTCTCTTTGGGCCCCTGTGTTTCCAGATGTTTAGAGAACAGGGCTCATATTTCTTTCTGTCTAAGGATCCTGAATCTTCAATTGTCTGATCACATTCTCCATGGCCATCTCAGTTACGGATCTCCTCATTTGTTACATTCTGTGACTTCCCCTTTTAAAGTCCAATGCCAAGAATCCAGGGCAGGTTTTAATTTCATCAGTAAGGATGTTTAAATACCAGGGGAGTATCTAGGAGCAGGTGAGTTTGTAGTTTATCAGAAAGCTAAACTTGTCAAGATAATTTAAAGACATATTGGAAAGGGTCTCACTGGTTTTACCGTATTGATCTATCAGATTCAGGAGACCCAAGAAGTTTCCATGTGCAGAGAGACATTTTGAAAGATACTTCAAGAAAGATGGGTTTTCTTGGAACACCCTCTAAATCCAGTGTGGTTTTTACAGGCTAGTCAACAAAATTCAACATTCAGAAAAAGAAAAAATTAAATGCCAAAGAGAGATTGTGATTGGAGAAAGTACTGAGGTAAGAAAAATATGCTTGTATTCAATAGACAAGTTCACATCCAGGAGTCTGAACAGAGAAGACTATCTCTGGGCATAGGTCTATTTTAATCCAATCCCTTGTCCTTCAAAGGGCACACCCCCTTCTACTCAGGGTATTTAGTGAGAGCTTTCAGGGACAATGACATCACAGATAGAATATGGTCCCAAACCATTCACATGCCCTGCCCCAAAGGAAAGTAAGTCTGAACTTGAAAGATGCTCAATTCCTGGCATGATTCCACTGTCGGCACTGGGTTTCTCTGCTGTGTAGCTATTTGTCTCATGGCTGTAGGTGAGTCTCGGATATAGATGGGCAAATCTGTTTTGAACTTTCTAGAGCCTAGAGCTAATCTTTTTCCTAATGTCTGCATCAGTTTCTCTCTTATCTTCTGTCTCCTTTCTCCAACAGGTCACATGGATACTGGAGTCATTCAGAACCCAAATTTCTTAGTCAAGGGAAGTGGAGAAACTGTGATGCTGAGTTGTGAACCTATTAAAGGACACAATTATATTTCCTGGTATCAACAGTCCACGAATAAAGAATTCAAGTTCCTAATTCAGCGAAGAACTAACCAAATCATGGATGATTCAGGAATGCTCAAGGAAAGATATTCAGTTGAATGGTCCGAAGGGTCACCTAGCACCCTGAAGATCCAGCCTCTAAAATCTGAAGACTCAGCCCTTTATCTCTGTGCCAGTAGTTCAGACACAGAGCTGCAGATTCAGCTCTTCTCTATACTCAAACAGTCCCCCGGTCAGGAAACAAGAAAAAAAAACAAGATGTGGGAGGAATCAGGGAGGGGTTAAGGTTGGTCTCAGGCTCCAAGGTCTTTGTGAAGGTGGGGAAATGAAAAAGTGGGAGGTTAAAAAGGATAAGGATGTTCTCAGAATGGACCACACATAGAGGAAGGCATGGCAAGCAATATTTCTGTTTTAACTGGTTAAACATGGGCACAGTAGCACATTTTGGAAATACAAGAAACCACCTCCAATTCACCAAGGAAAACGTTCTCAGAATTCAAGGCAGCAAGCGTTTATTGACTGTTCTTGTTGCTCAGTCGCTGCTGACTCCTCATGACTCCCTTTGGGGTTTTCTTGGCAAAGATACCAGAGCGGTATCTTCTCCAGATCATTTTTACATATGAGGAAACTGAGGCAGATAGGATAAAGAGACTTGCCCAAGCTAGTAACTGTTCGAGGCCAGATTGGAACTCAGGCATCCTATCCACTGTGCATCGTACTGCCCTTTTAAGCATTTATTCCAATCCTACTATGTGCCAGCGGGGATCGGAAACCTGTGGTGTTGAGGCCATATGTGGCCTTCTAGAGCTTTAAGTGTGTCCTTTGATGGAATTTTTTTGTGAAAATTTGGATTCAGTCAAAAGAATGTATTTAAGGATTAGGAACCATACTAAGTGCTAGGAATATAAAGAAAGATAAAAAAAAAAAGCCTCCATCCTCAAGAAGCTCGATATTCTAATGGGGAGAGATAATATGCAAAAATTATGTGTAAACAACACCAATGACTAGGTATAAGTAATATATATATGCATACACACATACATACAATAAAACAGTACAATATATAGGTATAAATACATTTACACTCATAAAACACACACAAATGATACATATATGTGTATAAACACATGTATGTATATATAAACATATACTCACATAAATATTCCTATAAAAACAAGCAACACAGACATTTATAACACAATGAATGCATATATAAATACACATATATACATATACATACACACATATATAAATGTTTCATTTCTATGTCTACCTTTGTTTATCTGTCTGTCAGTCCACCTATCTGTCTGTCTGTCTCTCTCTGTCTGTCTGTCTATCTATCTTTCTATCTAAATATTCTCTCATTAAGATGAAATCAGGGTCCTTTCCACACTCTTTTCCCATCCTCCTCTCCCAGGCACTTTCTCCTTTTTCCTCTCTCTACCCCATCCCTACTCTCATCCCTCGCCCATTGTAAGTGGTTCCACAGATGCTTGAGCCCCCCAGATATCTTGGGTCACAGGGAAAAGATTGATGTTAAAACTAAGCTGTGAATAGGACTAGAACATACTGGTATCAGCAGGACTCCAAGAAGGAAGTCCAGATAATGCTTTATTTAGTATAACAATAAAAAGATTGTTTAAGACACAACCATTTCTCATTGATTCAGACTTGAGTCTCCAGACAAGGTTCAGATGGACTTCCCACATCCACTTCAAAGGTAGAATTGACAGAGTATGTTTGCCAGCAGCAGATGCAGTTGTGCAGAGGCATTTCCTTTGCATGCACAAACCTCTCATGCCCCAGCAGAGGAGAAAGCTAAAGGTTAGATGGGCCTCAGAGCAGTAAGATCCAGCTCAGGAGCCTAGAAATCAAGACATTTTCACCCTTGACAATATCTAGTGTTTTAGGCCATGTCCCACTAGTATTACATTTTATAGCCATACATTCCATACCCATATAACAATATTGGCTATCAGACACATTCAAGACCTGCTCTTCTGCACCCAAAATATTCCCAATTTTTTCTTTCAACTGATCCCCATATGGAATAACTGTGGAGTCCTCCATGATCTTATGCATCTTCCTCAGGGAGAGGGCATCAGAGGAAGTTGGTAGTGCAGTAAATAGAGTACTGGGTCTGGAGTCAGGAAAATCTGAGTTCAAGTCCAACTTCTGTTACTTTTTACCTGTGTGACCCTGGACAAGTTAGCTAATCTCTGTTAAAACTCATAAAACAGAGATAATAAGACACTTTACTCCCAGGGTTGTTATGAAGATCAGATGAGATAATATTTGCAAAAAGCAACTGATACATAGTAAATACAGCATAAATGCTTATTCTCTTCCCTTTCCCCTCTGAATAATCTTCAGCTTATAAATAACCTTTCTAAAATATTGCACAGAAGTGAATACAGTAATTTAATTATGTCTGAGACACTGCAGAATTCATTAAGCCCATCACCTCCCTAACTCTAGACAACTTATTTCTCTTAATAAAACCCAAGACCATTATCAGTATTTTTAGCTGCCATAAAATATTGCTATTTTTAATACAGTTTACTAAAACACCAGTTCTTTTTCAGATGAACTATTGTCAAGCTATACCTTCTCCATTTTAGCCAATGAAGTTTATCTTTTTAAACTCAAGTACTGTGGTTATACTTATGTCATTAAATTTCATTTTATCAGACACAGCCCAGTGTTCTAAGAGTTCAGAAACTTTTTGAGTCTATGCTCTGCCGTGCAATGTGCCAGCTTTTCTTAGCTTTGTGCCATCTAACCACTTGATATAAAACTCTTCTATACCTTTGTCTAAGTTGCTGATGAAAAATGTCAGAAAGTACAGACCCAAGCATAGAGTCCTGAGGCATTCTAGGAGGAACCTCTCTCTGGCTCAATTTTCTCTTCCAAAAAATGGGGATCATGGTGATAGCACCTACTTCACAAAGTTACTGTGAGGATCAAATGAGATATCAGGTAATGTAATTTCCAAACTGTAATGTACAGATAATAGCTATTATAGGATGGTAAATTTCTTTGACAGATGCAGTGGCAGTGCTAGGTACAGTGAGACTCTCCTATCATTCATCACACTTTGTACACCACCTTGAAAACTCCAGCACACGTACTCATCTCTGATTTATCAGCCGCTGATGGTTTGACATCCATTCTTGAGGAGGTCTCGGAATTTCCCGAGAATCTATTCTTGGTTCTCTGTTTTTTGGACTTTTTGATCAATGACTTGGATCAAGGCATAGATGGCATTTCTATCAATCATCTTTTATATATTCATGAAGTTGAGGTGGAGTTAGGTTGGGGGTGGAGGAATTGTCAGGACTTTCCACGCCATAGACTTATGGACGATGTAGGGTGGAGAAGTAGAAGACACTAGGCAAATTTTTAGGCACAGTTCCAGTACAATGACATTTATGTTAGCACTATAATACTCTCAGCTGTGTCCCTTTACTGAATCAGAAACAGATCCCAGAGTATAATGGAGCTCTTAACTCCTGGGTTCACATATCAGTACTGGTAAAAAGGCCTTCTGCCCTGAGCATGAGATGTACCTCTTCAGATATGGAGAGTACTCCCCAGACTGTGGGTGTTGGCAAGATAGAGTGATGTCACTGATATATCTGATCAGGAAGAAAATGTTAGCTTCACAACTTCTATTTCCTGAAGACTAGAGATTTGAGCTGGTGAGATGGTTCCTTCCTGCCATGACCTTTCCATGAGCATTGGATTCTTCTACTGGATGGCTATTAGCCTAATGGGAGTGGGTGCGTCTCAAGTTATGGGAAATCCTTATCTTGAACTTGTCTTTAGGTTTCTTCTAACTGAATTCTATCTCAGGGACTTTGTCTCTTCCCACAGGCATTACAGCTACAAGAGTCACCCAAATCCCCAGAAATGTGGTCAAAGAGAAAGGACAGAATATGACACTGAAATGTGATCCCATATCTTCACACACCGTCTTGTTTTGGTACCGTCAGCCACAAGGACAAGAGCTGGAGTTTCTGTTTTACTTCCAGAACAATGCAGAAATGGAGACGTCAAAGTTGCCGTTAATGGAGAGATACTCAGCTAACTGGACCAAACAATCATTCTCCATACTGAAAATCAAATTTCTAGAGCCAGAGGACTCAGCCTTGTTCCTCTGTGCCAGCAGTGTATCCACAGTGCTACAGAGTAATCTGAGCTCTATGCACAAATTCTCATACTCATACTTTTGGCTGTTTTCCCAGCCTCCCAATGTTCCCAGCAAGGGCCCTCATCTCTTGCCTCCTTACAGAAAGATGTGAGGTTGCTGCTGCAGGTGCCTACTTTGAATGAGGGAGCTAATTAACTCTTCAAGTTCCCGGGTGTAAAATGTTTGGTGACAATGACTCCTATTCCTGTTAAGGCTCAGAAAGCTCATGGTATGCGATAACAGCCAGTTTATTCAACAGTTTGCATTTTGCCAAGTACTTCACATAGACTGTCTCATTTGATACTTACAGCAACCCTAAGGAAAAAAATAACTATTAACATCTTTACCTTCCGGGGAAGAAACTGAGTCTGAGAAGTGTTTAAAGAGGGTTAGGCAGCTTAGCAGGCACCTAAGGAAGATTTGAAGCTCAGAGTTTATGGATTTGATGTCCTTTCCCCTGAAGCACCTAATTGTGGTACCCAGAGATCTGAGGAGCTAACAAGTCTGATCTCAAAGTGGAACTGCAAAGGCTTCATTCATTTCCTTTATATTATTCATCAATCCCCTCTGACATTTTCAATACAATTAAAGTTGAAAATTAAATTTTAATAATCATATCTTAAATGCAAGCATTGTGCTGATGTTAGAGGAAAAGTCACAGTCTCTATCCTCAAAAAAACTTTTAATCTAATAATGGAAGGATAAAAATATGTGCAAGACAGTTTATGATAAATGCAAAGAAAGAGGTCCTCTATTTCTCCTGTAGGAAAGAGACAAGAAATACTCTGTTCATTCATGAGGGCTATTTGGCACTAGAAGAAAAACATGTAATATATGATAAGATATTTATGCCAATGTAATAGTAATTATAATATTAATTTAATGAGTTCTTCATTTTCTATCAGAAACAATCAAGTGTGCTCCTTGTGGGGATTTGTTTATTTAAAAAAAACTATTTATAACTAATCATTCCAACCTTTTGAATGATTTTCCAAAGAAATTTTAGTCATCGGTTTTAAGGTGTCATTTGGTTTTCCCACTGGTCCTAATTCATTGTGACTAATAAGTAAAAGTTTTTAGAAAATTTTTTATTGCCATTAATATCCGATACATCTCTTATATTCTTAGCATTTCCTTAAAGATCTCTCATAGAAAGCTCAAAGCTCAGTAGAGCTTTGGCCGCTACTTAGACTTCGATCGAAGAGTAACCCATAACTTACAGAAATCGCAGGATTATGGATTTATAGCTTTGATGGGGTTTCAGAGACCGTTTAGTTACCCCCTCCTTTTCCTAGACAAGTAACGAAGGCTCAGAGAGACAAAATGACTTACCTGAGATCACACAGCTCATAGGGGTCTGCGGTCAGGTTTGAACTCGGGAAGCTGAAGTCTTCCCGGTTCTAAGCACTGGGCCACCCGGCTGCTCATCCGGCTGTACTACAGCTTTAGTAAGATGTACCTACTTATAGGTATATATATAGAAAAATCTATAATGAACATTGAGTGATTGAACCATCCCGTGACGGCAAAGCTTCAATAACAGTCATTTTCAAGTCTTAGAGATTCCTGCTAATTGCGTCTTTGGGACCCGGGGCTCACTGTTGTGCCTTGCAAGTAATGGATGTTCAATAAATGCCAAATGAATGAATAAATCTTGAGTGAATGAATGAATTGCCAAAAATTCTTACTACAGTCACCCTCATCGTTACCTCTAACCCATCTATTAATATTTCAAGTAGGCGATCCATGCCATTGACCCATCTCTGAGCCAACCTTTCGTCATGTATTCCTTTTTTTGTGCCTGACTCCACTGGTCCTGATGCAGACTTTGGCCTTTCCATTTTCCCATTTGAACAGAGCAGCCTGGGCTTACTTCCAGATACTGATTCCAGCTAGTTCTCCTTATCTCTTCACCTTGACTTGGAACAGAAATTAGGTTCTGATGATAGTAGGTTTTTTTTTTCCATTTGCTCAAAATTGTTGCTAAAAACAGCTTGTAACTTCTTAAGCTTCAGGGCAAAACTGTAGAAAAGAGAGGTCATTTTAGATTATGCCTCCCGTGTGTGTGTGTGAGTGTGTGTGTGTGTGTGTGTGTGTGTGTGTGTGTGCTCGCAGGCGCACATCTGAACTACAAGGGATAGTTTGACAGAGACCTTTAAGGGAAATGACATTCCGCTAAATTAGGAGAAGGAAGTCTACATGATAGAAATAACAATTTCTCTGATGAAGAAAATATCACTAAGAAAGGTTGATCAAACATATATGGAAGGAATTTTTTTAGTTAAGATCTGAGACTTAATTGGCATAGGGAACTGCCAATGAGAAAACCTCCCCCTTTACCAATGAAGCTTAACAACTATTCTCAAGTTTATAAACTTAGATAGTTGCTTGGGAGTACTAACTCAGGTGACTTGGTCGGGATCACACAGCCAGTATGTGTCAGAGACTAGATAAACTTGGGTATTTCTGGCTTTGAGGTGGCTGCCTATTATGGAAGATTACATTGTAAAATGATATACAATTCTCATTTGTTTGGTATTTACGAAGTGCTTTCCTTACAACAACCTTATGAAATAGGTAATGTTGATGTCATTACCTTCATTTTGTAGAGGAGGTGGTTTGGAGTTGCTTAATGTCTTGCTTGGGGCCACACAGCTAGTATCAGAGAGGAAATTCACACCCAGGGTTCCGCTCACTCTGAGTCCAGTCCTTTCCATGAAATGATTCCTCCTCTTATGTAAGTTCAATTAAGGGATCATTAACAGAGGAGCAATTCACTGCCAGTGAGAGAAAGTTAACATGGAACAACTCTCTCATCCTGACAGTGTAATGACAATTTTGTTGGAGTTAGAGGTTGATGGGCATGATTTTTGAGAGAGTGACTGAAACTGAAACAGAGACTGTTTCTATTTTTGTCTCAAAGCATCTAACTCAATGCCTCAAAGACTGAAGTTTAATAAATACTTGTTGAACTTAACAGAATTGAACTGGAGGACTTCTCAGAAGGAAATGGATTACCATTATTGTAAACTTTATAATTTTCTTGAATTTTGTTGTTCATTTTTGTTTCAGTTGGGTCAACTTTGTAGGGCCTTTGTGACCCCATTTGTCATAGGTCCTAGAGTGGTTTGCTTTGTCCTTTTCCAGCTCATTTTAGATGAAGAAACTGAGGCATAAAGGGTTAAGTGACTTGCCTAGGGTCACACAACTAGTAAGTGTCTGAGACTGAATTTGAACTCAGGAAGAAGAATTTTCTTGCCTCTGGGTCTGGCACTCTATCCATTATACCATCCAGCTGCTGTTTGTCCCTAATGAACAGTTTACCTTCACTTCTAAAACTTAATATACTCCCAGTCTTTATTTGCATCAACTCTAAATTCTAACTATACAATCATGACATGATCAGACTCTAAGTCATCATTCCTGTTGGCATCTGGAAGCAGCCAAACCTGAGGCCAATGGCACAACCCTTAGTTACAATTTTTAATACCAATATAAGGGTTACCTCAAAGTTTAAACACAATAATAAATTCTAGCAACTAAGACATTACACTGTGGTACAACTAGTGTAGCTTTAGGTTCCAGTTGGGGAAACTGCTGACTGGGAAAAATCATTTTCCCTCCCTTTCCCATCCTTCTCTTTTAATTACGTCAGCTGACAACAAAGAAACCTTACAAAGGAGGCCAGAAAAAATAAAAATCAAACCCATAGCAGTAAAGCACATGCTACAGATTTTTTTTATAAGCTATTAATTTCCTAGAAATGTGATTAAAAGAAACAATGATTTCAATCAAAGGTAATATCATCTTGTTTAAAAAGCATAAAATATGCATGGTGAAACTAGCATTCTATTTTTAAATGCTCGACTTCATAGACTCTTCCCTGCCCCCTTTCCCTATGTCTCAACTCTGATTTTCACTTCAGACTTGGTAAGGTAACTTTTTCCCTACCTACCCTGGGGGTCCACAAAACCTCTAGTGTTCTTCATGTTACAACTCTTGGCCAATCTTGGTCTTTAGATCCAAAACTCTTTGGAATTCTACCAGAAGGTTATTAAAGGCAAATCTCATACCTCACCTGACACATTCAGACCAAGGACAGAGAATTCCTGTACTTTTTCACAATGGACAGAAGCACATAGAGATACTTCATGTCAACTATTTCTACCCTCATTATACAGATGTTTGAAAAAATTCACAACAGGAAAAAGTGTTTTCACTTATTCCTTAACAAAGAAATCCCAGCTCTTGAAGATGGCTCTCCTGGAGGACTGCCCCTCTAATTTTGCTTCTCTCCCACTTCTTTCTTTCCTCCAATCCTACCTATTTTCATTAGTCTTGCAGGGAGCATTACAAGTTTTATCTCCCAACTTTCTCATTTCATGATTGAGAGAAATAGATCCTAGAGAGGTTAAAGAGATAAACCAAGGGCTTGGGTTATGGGCTATGGAATCACAGGGTTAGAGACATGGAGCTAAAAGACACTTTAGAGTTTATTGAGTTCTGGGATCCATGTAAGGAAAAAATACACCCTTATTTTCACTAACTTCTGTCTGAAATTTAATATTTCCTTCATTATGAATTTTAAAAATTGAATGAATTTGTTTTAATGAATACGAAATTAAAAACTTGAATATGAAGTAAAAAAAAAAACCAAAAACTTCTCAGAAATGCTGTATAGGCTTTACTGAATTGGCAAAGGGGTCCATGTCACAAAAAAGTCTAAAAAAACCTATTCTAGTCTAACAGCCTCATTATAAAAAAAAGATTTAACAAATAACAAGCATTTAACAAGTACCCTCCTATCACAAAAGAGAGTACTTACTTATTCAAAGGAGAAGAGAAAAAAGAGCGTTGTGTGTAATTATAGGCCTTTTTATGTAGTTTTTAAAAAAATATATATATATATATATATATATATATATATATAAGTATATAATAAATTTGCTATGCTATGTTCAAAGTTGTCCTGTTCATTTGTATTTCCTTCAGAATTTCCTTCTGTTCTTTTTATTTTTAAAAATGATTCAATATTCTTTTTCTTTTTCTTCTTCTTCTCTCTGACAATAGAGTACCAGCTTGCCTTCCTCCAACATCTTCATTTTACACTTGAGGAAACTGAGGAGTCAGAGAAGTTTGTCCTAGATCACAAAGTAACAGACAACACTAAAATCTCAAACTCCTGATTCCCAGGCCAGTAGTCTTTCCCTTGTCTTATGTGACCTCTCAATACATCATCTCCTTTTGGTCTCTTCTCATACATGCAGGACCCTGCTCATTTTTTTGTCTAGCCCCTCTGCCAGTAGTATCCCTCCATTACTTACCATCTGTATTACTTTGGAAAGCTGAGCGGATCAATGGACAGAGCACTGGTTCTAGAGACATCTTTCCAAGCTCAAATCTAGACTCAGACATTAGCTGTGTGTGGATCCCAATTGGGGGAAAGTCATAAAATACGTTAATATGTGGAAAGTGATAAAAACTTAAACTCTGTGAAAGGTGGGAGCCTAAACATGGTGACCTATTTAAAATCATAACTAGATATATTTTAGCTTCTGAATCAAAACTTAAGACACTTTGACCTATGAAAGTCATAATAGTATTGTGATTGACACACGAACTTATGTTTGAGTATAAGCCAACAGGCTTAACTCCTAAGCTTATTACTAGGCAGAAAACCAGAAATATTCACCAATCATCAGTGATAGATTCTCTAGCCCTCCTCCCTTTGTCTGTTTTCTGTCATTACCACAGGAATTTTGAGGTTCTTTGTGGGGATCCATTGAACTGTGTGGCTGCTGCTCCAGACTGCAGATTGTGCCTGTTTTGTAAGTATTTATAAACGATTGATTACGCTAGCACCTGTAATCGATCAAGAAATACTTGACCTCTTCCTTTGGTATCAAAAGAACACCCCATGATTATGGGAGAGGTACAAGGTTCTCCGGCCAGGGGAATTCTGGATCTTACGTTGCGTTATTCTGGGCAAGTCACTTAACCCTGTTTGGTTTCAGTTTCCTCATCTGTAAAATGAGCTGGAGAAGGAAATAGCAAACCAATCCAGTACCTCTGACAAGAAAATGCCAAATGGAGTTACAAAGAGTCTGACATGACTAAAATGACTGAATAAAAATTTTTTTCAGGTCAATCATTTAAATTTAGGTTTCCATTTTCTCATTTGTAAAATGAGGAGGGTGGGCTAGAATCAAAGGTGTTAAATTTGGGGCCATCTGACTATCTTTGGCCAGCAAAACTCATCTGTGCTGCCTAAACGAGATTAGAATGGAACTGGAAAATGTTCCAAGAATAAATTAAAAAAAATTCAATACTGGCTAATAAAATAAACATGCAAAAAAAAGCAAACACAAAACTGACCAATAAAGATATAATACAACTGTACAATCAACTCCCCTTAGTCAACATGAGGCCTGCAGTGATATATTTCTGTTGGAGTTTGACACATCTGGGACTAGTTGACATTTAAGGTCCCATGTTGTGTCATTTCAGTCATATTGGATGCTTCATGACCCCATTTGGTGTTTTCTTGGCAAAGACACTAGAGTGGTTGGCCATCTTCTTCTCCAACTCATTTTGTAGAGGAGAGAACTGAGGCAAACTGGCTTAATTGACTTGCCCAGGATCACACAACTCTTAAGTGTCTGAGGCCAGATTTGAACTCAGAAAGAGGAGTCTTCCTGACTCTAGGGTCAGTGCTCTACCCATTGCACCACCTAGCAGCCTCTCATTTTCACAAGAGGGCAGTAGTAGCCTGCAAATTATTTTCTTTACAAGTATAATTCAAATCATTGCTATGATTTTGGCTGAGACGAAGTTTTCTTAATCACTGACATCACACAGTTAGAGACGGGAGCTTCTTACTTGGAATGTAGGCTGTAGAAACTAATACAATAACCCTTGGGTTCCATGTTCTTGAGAATCAAGGTAAGCATTAGAACTCTGAGTAAATATCTAATGTGTTGTTTATCTTAGAACATTAGAATACTAGAGCTGAAACACACATGAGCAGTCATGTGACAAAAGCTTTCATTTTGTGAACTGGGAAACCAAGGACTTTAGAGGTGATGTCCTATCCACTGAGTCAATGCCACAGCGGCTAGGACTAAATCTTAGCTCTCCTGATTACTGATCCAAGGGTGGATTTCCCTAGGAAAGACTTTCCTTTGTAACCCATACATAGTCACAATCAACAAGTGTCAGTGTAATGTGCTCAAGTATGCTCAAGACTGAGCACAGTCTATACTGAAAACAAACCTCCTCCACATGTGTGTATAAGAGAGAAAGAGATGGAGAGAGACAGAAAGATAGAGAGACACAGACAAAGACACACAGATAAGGGGAGATAGCATTTAGCAAGCACCTACTATGTGCCAGGTACTGTATTAAATGCTAAGAATATAAATACAAGCCAGAATAAAACAGTCAAATTGTTTATATTCTAATAAGGGAAGACATTACATAAAAGGGAAGTGGAGGGGGTGGGGAGAAGTTTTAGGGATGAAAGTGCCAGAAGAAGAGGGTCACTACACCAGAGGTGGAGAAATGATTTGGGAGTCCTGGGCTGGTATAAATTTGAAAAGAGCATTTAAATGTTGCCTAGCAGAGTCAGGAGCATTGCAGAATTCTACTCTTTTCCATAGATACATGTCCAAGATGGGAAGAGGTGACAACACTTTTCTGAGTCATTGGATTATAAGCTCCTTGAGGGCAAGGACTATCTTTTGCCTCTTTTAGCATTCCCAGTGCTTAGAACACTGCCTGGCACATATTAGGACCTTAAAAGTGTTTCTTGATTGATTATTGATTGACTGAATCTATAGTAGCTAACGGATTCTCACAGAACCTGTGACAATGACCTCTTAAAGAAGCATACATACGTTTCATATCCCAGAACTTTAGCAGCTCCAGTTACTTTGTGGTCCATGTACCCTGGCTGAGGAACAATCTTTTCTTCTATCTCATAATTTGTAATCTACTCATTTCTAGGGGTTGGTACCAGATTATATATATATATATATATATATATATATATATATATATATATATATATATAGGAGCCAGTGGGTAAGGTAGCATTATAAACATTGCCCAGTAAAAACTGTAGAAGCTTAAAAGTCTGGTTCAACCTCCTCTATAATAGGGGGTCAAACCTTTTGTTAAGGGGATTTCCCTTTTCCTTCTATGACTCCTATATAGAATCCAGATTTTTCTAATGTGTAATTGCCTATCTCCTGGAATCAAGTGAGTCCTGGAGACAGATTGGAGATCCCTGTCTAGGACTTACCAAACCTCTGACCTAAACCTTTCCCTTATGACTATACTGCCAGCCTGTCCAGGACTCTTATCTCTCCATTTTTTTCTTTCTTTTCCCATAGGACCTATGTATGCTGGAATCACCCAGATATCCAGATACTTGACCACAAGAACAGGAAATAAACGACCCCTTGGGATGTAAACAGAATATGAAGCCTGATTTTATGTTTACAGAGGGAACCCAGGTTTGGGGCCGAGGCTGGTTGACTGATACTAACCTCATTGCTCCAGGTGACATTCCAAAAGGCCTTGTAATATATCCCAATCACAGATGGAGCAGTTTCCTCTGATACTGGAATTACCAGCACCAGTCATGCATCTGTATATCACTGTGTATCAGAAAAGACACAGTCCTACATTGTCACCAGCACAAATCTCAGCATGGCATATGGGATGGAAGTGGGGGGAAGGGAAGATTTGTTTTAGTCCCAGGGCTAGATAGAAGGTAAATCTGGAACCCCAACGCTAAAAAAGTAAAGACTCTAGAGAGTCTAGAGTGCTCACTGTCCCTTAAGAAAATCAGTGAGGTAGCCCAGCTCAAAGACCATTTCCTCCTTGAAGCCTCCTTTTACAGCCTTGGCTGATCTCCATTACATCCATTAATCAATCAATTTAGTGATCAAACTATGTAATCAAACAATCAGTCACTGTGTTAAGCTCTGGGGATACAAAAAGAGGCAAAAGACAGTCCCTACCCTCAACAATCTTACAGTTCAATGGGGGAGACAACAAATAAATATGCACAAAGAAAGCCAAATACTGGATAAATAGGAAATAATTAACAGAGGGAAGGCACTAAAATAAGAAATATAAAATAAGAAAAAAAAGAAGAAGGCTTCCAGTAGAAGGCAGGATTTTGTTGTTGTTTGTTTTCAAAGAAGACCAATGACATGTACAATGTGATAACTTGCACATGAATTGGATTTAAGGGAGGCAAAGTTGTACAAAGTCCTCAGCCTCATTCTTTCTTCCAGAGTCCCTGAAGTGTTTTGGACACCAAAGAGAGGAATTTATATTTGATCCTGGAGGTAATAGGGAACCAATGGAGTTTATTTAATGAGGGAAGTAGCAGGAAGAGCGGAGTTAGACCTAAGTCTTGGGCAGATCAATTTGACAGCTGAGTAGAAGAAAGACTACAGTGGGGAGAGACTTTAAGCTGAGAAATAAATTGGAAGGCTACTGAAATATTCCAGGTGTAACGGAATAAGGGACCTGTATCAAGGTAGTGGCAGCTATCAGTGGTAAGAAGGGGGCATATGCAAGAGATGCTGTGAAAGTAAAATCAACAGGCCTTGGATGTAGTAGAGTAAGGTGTTAAGGATGACATCTAGGTTGCAAGCTGGGATGACTAAGAGGATATAGGCACCCTCTTTAGGAATAGGAAAGTTAAGAAGAGGAGAAGGTTTGGGGGTAAAATAATGACATCTAGTGACATCATTACATTCCAAATATAGGCATAAGTATAATTGCCGATAAAACACTGCACAGGCAAATCAAGATAATAGATGGGTAAAACGAGAAAACATTTTCATGTAATTCCACTCACCTTTCATACTAATGATATCCCTATCTACTGTGGACTCTACAAGAATTGTTTTGAGGTCTGCTCAGATCATGAATAGTGTCAGTATCTTTCCCTGGAAAATGTTTATAGTAGAATGCATGGGACAAGGTCAAAGACTTACTTATCTAGGTTCTAGATGGTATAACTTTGTCCCTTGTGTTTTCTCTCATTCCCCAAACAAAAGACTTCAGTTCTCAGATAAATGGCCATAGATACAGGAAGATTGTACCAGGAAACACAGAGACAGAATTAGTATAGATCATAAAAATGATGATATTTTGACAAAAATGTGAAATGACTCTAATACTTGAGATCTGGGTTTTTAATTGGGGCAATGTGACTGAGTGAGGTGTGTGTGTGTGTGTGTATGTGTGTGTGTGTGTGTGTGTGTATGCATATGGTATTGGATAAATATGTAAACTGTCAGAGTCATGCCAAAGACTATGTTTGGGAATGAAATGTTCTTCATACCCCACCGAGAGGGTGCTGTGACCTTTGCATATTATGATTTTGTGGGTGAGCAGGAGAGTGAAACTGGTGAGATTACAGATAAACAATACAAAGTGGAAAAAAGGAGAGCCACAGAGCTTTAGTTCTGCCAGCTCAAAAGAACCATTGCTTCTGGGAGGACCAGAGCTGGGAAATACCCTTTTCCTGACCTTCTCCTGCCATGAAAGTCATTTTCTTCTGTTGCATGACCATTTGTCTCCTAAAAGCAAGTAAGTCCTGGACATAGGTAGGACTCAGGCTCTGGCATCAAACTTTCCATGCTCCCTCCAAGGGCTCTGTCTACTGGTTTCACCCAGAACCCAAGATTCCTGGTCACAAAGACAGGACAGGAAGTTATGGTGAGACGACCCAATTCCAGGGTAATATTCCTCCTCTTTGGGGATCTAAGAGTTCTCAAGTATGTAGCCTCTGGTTCAGGTACATTTAGAGAGAGGAGAGCTAAGATGGAAATTTATTTATCTATCCACAAGTTAATACTGAAGAAAAGAGAACTTGATTTTTGAGGTGATGGGCTACTACTACTGTCCTGCATCCTACACACACACACACACACACACACACACACACACACACACACACACACACACACACACAAACACCCTTCCTACTTCACTAACTGAAATTATGAGAGATTTGTGCTTGGGGAGGAGGTTGACATCTAGTACTGGCAAAATTCAAGGCAGGGATTTCAGTTTGTATTTAATTTTTTATTACCAAGAAGTAAGAGAAAAAAGAAAAGTTTTCAATCTCTTCACAGTGGTAGAAACAGGCACAGTAACTGGGGGAATAAGGACACAAAATTAGTATGCAGAAGAATTGAAAATAAATTCCCAGATTTCTGACAAATCCACTGTTCTAAAGAGAAGATCAGTTTGATTGGATGACCTCACTCCCCAGTGAAGTTAGTGAGATAAGGTTGGACCATGTTGTGCATGATTTTAGAAAGTAAACAGAGTTTATATTTTATTCTAGAGGCAATAGGAAACCAATGGGACTGCTGGAGAAGGAGAATTATATATGCATGAGCAAAATTCCTCTGGCAGCTGAGTGAAGAATGGAACAGACTAATGATATGCTTGAATCAAGGAGACCAGTTGGGAATCTGTGGCAGTAATCTAAGCCAGAGATGATCAGGATAATGTACAAAAACCTTAGTAGTATTGGGAGGTCCAAGTATGCAAGCAATGCATTTTTAACAAGTCGTTACTAGTTCTCTCCAAAACATGAAGGAAAGGGTCCCTACATTATTCAAATAATCCAATTTCCTCCCTGATTCTGTGGCACCCTAGCTAGATTAAACAAGTATTGATGGATTTGATTTTTACACTGTCTTAGGACACATAATAAATAGTCAAGAGTGTTATGTTAAATGTTAACAACTGACTCTCCGAAAAATAATGTGTGCATGATACACTTTTAAGTTTATTTAAAATATTAACATTTTCTCCATCACTTTCTTAACTTTAGGCAATCAGCAAAATAAATTAAGCTCTGATTTGTAGTATTTGCCAATTTTTAAAGTGCCAATGCTAACATTGAACATTTAGCAATCACTTCTCCGAAGCTGGTTCAAACTAAACTCCCCATTTCCCTCTTAGAGCTCCCAGAATGTAATGGCTCCTAGATGACCTAAAGCTGCAGCTTTCTTAGATGAGCTCTGTACCCTGTGTTTAGAGAGCTAAATGGCACAGTTGATAGAGTGAATGGAGTGCTGGGCCTGGAGTCAGGAAGACTTGAATTCAATGCTGGCCTCCAACTCTTACTAGCTGTGTGTCACTGGTCAAGTCACTTATCCCTGTATGCCTGTTTCCTCAAGTTATAAAATGAGTTGGAGAAGGACATGGAAAACCTCTCCAATATCTTTGCCAAAAAAAAAAACCCACATGGGGCAGGAAGAGTAGGACACAACTGAAATGATGGAAAAGCAACAAAAACCTTGGGTATCTATCTTTGCAGGACTCAAGGATACCTAGGAAACCAACCTCCTCCCAACCTTTACACCACGAAATTCTTGCTTTAGTCATGTATCTTTCATCTAATAGATTATAATGTTACAAAGAGGGGAAAAAAAGAACAATTTCACAAAAACAAACCTACTGCAGTTTTCTCTATGCAATTAATGAACTTTGCCTATAAGACTGAGGTATCTAGTTAACTACAAGACTCGTTCTTAATGTAGGAAAAGATACAGAATGAAATGAGCAGAACCAGGAGTCCAATTTATCCAGTAACAACAACACTGTAAAGCTAATGTCTGTCACATATAGACACAGTAACTGTTTGATGACTGGCAGACAACTTGGAAAGATAAAGGTAAATTTTGGATCAGTGCAATGAGTGACCATGATTCCAGAGAACCCAAGATGAAGCATGTTAACTAGTGATTTCCTGAGAGAGATGCAATCAAATCATGATACAGAATGAGACATTATTGGTCAATAGGGGAATTTATTTTGCTTGATTATTCATATTTATTAAAAGGATTTTTTATTTTTTTTCAGTTGAGGCAGGTAGGAGGGAGAGAAAATAAAAACTTGTTAATTAAAAAAAAGTAAAATTAAATAAAATGCATACTTAAAAATAGAGAAATAAGCCATAGAAGTTCTTGACTGAGAGGTTAGTAGCTCCAAGACAAACAAAAACATTTGAGAACTGGATCAGCATTCCTCAATGACCAGAAAACAGAAGGTCCAATGGAAAAAATGCAATGATATTGTTAGAAGACACCAATGGAGCTGAAATAGTCCAAGTGTTAATTGCTTCTCTGTGCCTCTTTCCTGACTACATGAAATCCTTAAATATATGCCCCTCCATAGATGGTTCCTAGCCACACGTATTCCATGGATATGTCTCTTTACATGTGTTTCTTTGGTATATCCACTCTTTCCACTGATAATGTGTGCACTTATATGGAAGTTGACACCAGGTAGACCTGAGA
The DNA here is from genome assembly GCA_028658325.1 of Potorous gilbertii. Lineage (NCBI taxonomy): Eukaryota > Metazoa > Chordata > Mammalia > Diprotodontia > Potoroidae > Potorous > Potorous gilbertii. The sequence goes on along the minus strand of CM053770.1, from coordinate 82,622,296 downwards.
TCTATTGCTACTTTTATATTTCTGATTTCATTTGATGTCTTTACTTTTACTAATATTGTGCTCTTGTTGACTAGTAAACGTACAAAGATCAAGAGTGTCTCATGATCTGTACTTTTTCAGTGATTCTATAGGTACATAGAGTACCACGAATCTTGAGTAGAGAATAGCTAACTGGAGGGACCTACATGTGAGTGGAGAGGGCTGAGTGCTCTAGGTACTTAATTAGTATAAACATCATCTTCTGTTCTTCTAGAATCATTAAATAGGGTTTGTTAGTTTGGTACCTGGTGGTAGAAACTACAGATAATGAAAACTTAACGAAAAAGTTTTCTCATGACTGTTCTTAGAAACAGAATTTGGCTCCTCTGCTTCCCTGCTACAGTGTGCAAATGCTTCACAAAGTGGCCCTGGATCTGAGAGTCCTTGGGGACAGGCAAATTTCACTCAGCTTAGAAAGTGATGCAACAGCTCCACCCCCAGACTCTATCTCCTCAAACTTTAACAGGGTGAAAGATCAGGTAAGAGAAATGTCCCATTCTTTTCCCAGTTACATAATGGGCATCATCCTTCTCTGCTGTGTGGTTATTTTTCTCCTGGAATTAGGTGAGTCTTGGGAAATACCTTTATTGGGATTGCCACATTTTCTCATAGTTATGTCAGCTTCTAACCCAAGTTTCATCTCCTGTCTTGTGTCTATTTTCTTTCCAGATTCCATGCAGGCTAAAATTACTCAGATCCCAAGGCATCTAATCATAGGAAAAGGAGAGACAGTGAAAATACAATGTGACCAAGACACTCAGGAACCTCAAATGTTTTGGTATCAACAAACCCCAGAGAAGGAGGGTCTAGTGCTTGTTAGCTATTCTCTTGGGAAGAACGATAAACAGAAGGGAGATGACTCCCAAGGGTTTGAAGTGGAGAGAACACAGATCAAAAGTTTTATTCTCAGCAAACGATCTGCAGAACCTAGGGACTCTGGAATGTATTTCTGCAGTGCTAGCCACAGTGGTGAAAGGGCACCTCATTTCTGTGCACAAAGCTCCTTTCTTCCACCCTAGTACAGGAAATAGGAGTTGGTGGGGAGAGAAGAGAATACAGGCCACTGTCATCAAAAGAAAAGCAGTCCAAAAGAGAAAACAAAAAAAAGTTTCATATAACACAATATCTAAAAGTCACACAAATACACTAAATACTTGAGTTGATAGTGGAATAAAGTCCTCATCCTACAAAGGTAGGTCCTTCACATAAGTTAGGTGTTCTCAAGTATTAGTTGATCCAATGTACCATGCTATGTGTAAGCCTACAGGCCTAGATGAACTAACTTTCTCCCCTTCTGTTGAGTTTCTGGGATAATTTGATATCTGCTTCACAGTTTCTATAATTAGGCTGAGCCCTTGGCATTTGGAAGTACTGCTTGTGGATGGGAATCAAGGTGCTAGGAAGTTTTGGAATGGGGAATGTTGGATTTTGACGACCAGAACCAGATGGACCAATGATATCCTCAATTCCCCTTTTCTCCCCTCTCCTACCCTCCCTTTTCCTCTCTTCTGGTGTTTTGCTCTGGGAAGGTAAACTCCATGGCCAAAAACTGCCTTTTTTCTTGTGGGTTAACTGGATGCATTTCTTGCTCAAAGATCAAGCCTTAAACCCAATTCACTCTGGAGTTCATAGGCTGGACAAGTCCCCACCCACCCAGCACAGAGTGGAAGTAATAAATAAATAGCAATTGTTTCTCTTTTACTCAGGAACCCTAAGGGTCTTTTCCTCCCAGTTTGAATTTTTTTTTTCTTAAAGGGACCATTGCTTGAGTAACTTAAGGAAACCTGTTCATTGAATGGGTATATCTCATTCAAAGTAAGTTGTTATAAGATCTAAGTCTGAAATCCAGGATCTCACATTGCATCCTGGGCCATATTCAGTTATCCTGATGAATATCATGCCACTGGACCCAGATGGCTCAGGAAAAGAAGATGAGGTTGGTGACCTTGCACAACCCTCACTCACTCAAATCAGTCAACTGCAAGTCGTCATCATGTTGATGTCATGATCCTCTTTGAGAATGAAGGACAAACACAAGAGAGACCTCACAGACAGATAGACTTTACCCACTTCAGTAAGATGTGATTTTGCTCCACCCCCAGACTCTCCTAATTTTTTAGCAGGGTGAAAAATCAGTCAAGAGAGGTGTCCTGTTCTTTCCCTAATTATATCATGGGTACCAACTTTCTCTATTGTGTGGTTATTTTTCTCCTAGAAGTAGGTGAGTCCTGGACACAGGAAATCTTTACCAGGATTTCTATATTCTCTTATATAATGTCAATTTCGTGCCCAAGTTTCATTCTGTCTTTTGTCTCTTTTCTTTCCAGCTTCCATGTACAATAAAAATCACTCAGATTCCAAGGCATCTAATCATAGGGAAGGAAGAGGCAGCGAAAATTCAATGTGACCAAGACACTAGAGAACCTCTAATAAACCCCAGAGAAGGGGAGTCTAATGCTTGTTCTTTACTCCATAGGAAATAAGAATATACAGGAGGGGAATGACTCGCAAGAATTTGAAGCCAAAGACCAGACACCAAAATTTTTATTCTCAGGAAATGATATACAGAACACAGAGATGCTGGAATGTATTTCTGCTGTACCAGTCACAGTGATGAAAGGGGCCTTCATTTCTTTTTTTAAATTTATTTATTTAAATATATATTATTTATTTATTTTTCAGTTCTCAGCATTCACTTTCACAAGAATTTGAATTCAAAATTTTCTCCCCATCTCTCCCTACTCCCTACCCCAGGACAGTGTGCACCCCATCTACCCCTTTCTCCAGTCTGTCCTCCCTTCAGTTATCTCCCATTCTTCCATCCCCTTTCTCTCTATTTTCCTGTAGACTTCTATACCTCATTGCCTGTATATCTTATTTGTCAGTTGCATGCTAAAATAATTTTTAACATTCATTATTAAAGCTTTGAATTCTTTATTCTCTCCTTTCCTCCCTCCCCACCCACCCTCATTGAGAAAACAAGCAATTCAATACGGATCAAACATGTGAGACAATGCAAAATGCTTCCATAATATTATGTTGCAAAGGACTAACCACATTTCCCTCTGTCCTATCCTGCCCCCTTTTTATTCCATTCTCTCCCTTGACCTGCCCTCCCATAATAATAATTACTTCTGATTATCCCTTTCCCCAATTTGCTGCCCCTTCTATTATCTTCCCTCTCCTAGGCCCTTCCCCCTTGCCTTCCTGCAGGCTAAAATAGATTTCCATATCCAACTGAGTGAATAGAAAAGTTGACTTTCAAAAAAAAGCCAAATTCCATGACAGCAAGGCTCCCTTATTTTCTTTCATCTCCTCCCTCTTCCCCTCCATTGTAAAAGCTCTTTCCTGTCTCCTTTATATGAGATGATTTGCTACATTCTACCTCTCACTTTCCCTTACTCCTAGTACATTCCATTCAATAGAAAAATTTAGTTTTTAGGTGTTCACCCTTCATATTCAGCTCACCCTGGACCCTTTATCTATGTGTGTATACACACACACACACACATATGCCCATGTACACATACAAACTTACATATATATATGTACATTCATACAAACCTAGATATATCTATATCTCTATTCCCTGTAACTACCCTAATACTGCGAAAAATCTCATGAGTTACAAATAACGTCTCTCCAAGTAGGAATATAAACAGTTCAACTTTCATGAATTCCTTAAGGCTTCTCTTTCCTGTTTAGTTTTTCATGTTTCTCTTGATTCTTGTATTTTGAGAATCAAATTTTCTATTCAGTTTTGGCCTTTTCAACAAGAATGCTTGGAAATTCTCTATTTCATTGAAATTCCATTTTTCCCTGAAGTATTACACTCAGTTTTCCTGGGTAGGTGACTCTTGGTTTTAATCCTGCCTCCTTTGACCTCTGGATATCAAATTCCAAGCCCATTGATCCCTTAGTGTAGAAGCTGCTACATCCTGTGTTATCCTGATTGTATTTCCACAATACTTGAATAATTTCTTTCTGGCTGCTTGTAATATTTTCTCCTTGACCTGGGAGTGCTGGAATTTGGATACAATATTCCTAGGAGTTTTCCTTTTGGGATCTATTTCAGGAGGTGACTGGTGAATACTTTCCATTTGTATTTTACCCTCTGGTCCTAGAATATCAGGGCAGTTTTCCTGGATAATTTCTTGGAAGATGATGTCTAGGCTCTTTTATTTTTGATCATGGTTTTCAGGTAGACCAATAGTTTTTAAATGATCTCTCTTGGATCTATTTTTTCTGGTTTTTCCAATGTGATATTTTATGTTTTTTTCTATTTTTTCATTCTTTTGGTTTTGTTTTATAATTTCTTAGTTTCTCATAAATTGATTAGCTTCCATATGCTCTATTCTAATTGTTTTTACTTTAGTATTTCCATATTTTATTTTTTCTACTCTATTTTTAGTTTTCAACATTCAATTTCACAAGATTTCGAGTTCCAAATTTTCTCCCCATTTCTCCCCTTTCCCCACCTCAAGACACTTTGCCTTCTGATTACTCCTTCGCCCAATCTTCCCTCCCTTCTATCCAACCTCTCCCTTCCCTTTTCCCCATCATCTCTCTTTTCTTGTAGGGCAAGATAGATTTCTATACTCCATTATCTGTATTTCTTATATACCAGTTGCATGTAAAAACAATTCTCAATATTTGTTCCTAAAACTTTGAGTTCCAACTTCTCTCCCTTCCTCCTTCCCCACCCATCCTCACTGAGAAGACAAGCAATCCAACATAAGCTATATATGTGTAGTTTTGAAAAAGACTTCTGTAATAGTCATGTTGTGTAAGACTACCTATATTTTCTTCCATCCTATCCTGCCCCCTATTCATTCTATTCTACTTTTGTCCTTGTCCATCCCCAAGAGTGTTTACTTCTAATTATTCCCTCATCCAATTTGCCCTCCCTTCTTTCATCTCCTCCCACACCACTTACCTCCTTCTCTCACTTTCCTGTAGTGTAAAATAGATTTTTATATCAAATTCAGTGTGCATATTATTCCCTACTTAAGCCAAATGTGATGACAGTAAGCTTTACTTTTTCCCTCTCACCTCCCCCTTTCCCCCTCCATTGAAAAAGCTTTTTCTTGCCTCTTTTATGAGAGGTAATTAGACCCATTCCATTTCTCCCTTTCTCTTCCCAATATATTCCTGTCTCACCTCTTAATTTTTTTTTTAGGTATCATCCCTTCCTATTCAACTCATGCTGTGGTCTGCATGTGTGTGTGTGTGTGTGTGTGTGTGTGTGTGTGTGTATGTGTGTGTGTATAATCCCTCCAACTATCCAAATACTGACAAAAGTTTCAAGAGTTACAAATATTATCTTTCCCTGTAGGAATATAAAGAGTTCAAAGTTAGTAAGTCCCTTATGATTTCTCTTTCTTGGTTACCTTTTCATGTTTCTCTTGATTTTTTGGTTTGAGTGTCAAATTTTCTATTCTGCTGTGGTCTTTTCATCAAGAATGCTTGAAAGTCCTCTATTTCATTGAATGACCATTTTTTTCACCCTGAAATATTATACTCAGTTTTGCTGACTAGGCGATTCTTGGTTTTGATCCTAGTTCCTTTGACTTCTAGAATATTATATTTCAAGCCTTCGATCCCTTAATGTAGAAGCTGCTGAATCTTTTGTTATCCTGATTGTATTTCCACAGCACTTGAGTTGTTTCTAGCAGTTTACAAATTTTCTCCTTGATCTGGGAACTCTGGAATTTGACTACAACATTCCTAGGAGCTTTTCTTTTCAGATTTCTTTCAGGAGGTCATTGGTGGACTCCTTCAATATTAATTTTGCCTCCCGTTCTGGAATATTAGGGCACTTTTCCTTGATAATTTCATGAAAGATGACATCTGGTCTCTTTATATGATTATGGTTTTCAGGTAGTCCCATAATTTTTAAATGGTCTCTCCTGGATCTATTTTCCAGGTCAGTTGTTTTTTTCCAATGAGATATTTCTTTTTTCTTTTTTAAAACAAATTTATTTAACTTTTTACATTCATTTTCACAAGATTTTGGGTTCCAAAATTTTCTCCCCATTTGTCCCCTCCACCCTCCCCGATACACTGGACATTCTAATTACCCATATCACCAATCTGCCCTCTCTTCTATCATCTCTCCCTTCCCTTACCCCACCTTCTCTTTTGTCCTGTAGGGCCAGATAACTTTCTATTCCCCATTACCTGTATTTCTTATTTCCTAGTAGCAACAACAATACTCAACAGTTGATCCTAAAAC
>CM053770.1:82569075-82615522 GCA_028658325.1 Potorous gilbertii | reverse complement strand
CAAATGGGGAGAAAATTTGGAACCCAAAATTTTGTGAAAATGAATGTAAAAAGTTAAATAAATAAATTTGTATTAAAAAAAAAAGACAAATTTAAAAAGACAAATCAGAATCTGCTAAAAATTCATGGAAAAACTGACATCCCAGATATACCAGCAAGTCTCAGACTCTGGGTCTATCAATTACTAACAGTCAGAAAACTCTAAACACAGAGTTTTTCCCCTTTATTTAAATTTTAACTTAGTGAACGTGTAATATCTCAGTTTAGAATACCCAGGTTTAGTAGATGCATAGAATGTTTGAAGTAAGAGAGACCTCAGCCATCATATTAAGATGTCTCAAAGTGAAATGGGCATTGTTTTTAGAAACAACCTGAATTTAAATCCTCTCTCTCTCCCAAATGTATCTATATGGGGGCAAGTCACTTATTGCTAATGGCCTCAGATACCTTCCTCATCTATAAAATGAAGGAGTCAGACTGCACAGTCTGTTTTAAGAGTACTTTCCAGTTCCAAATCTAAGATCCTAAATGCACTAATAAGAATCCTAGATAATATACAAAGAAAAACAGATGATTAGGGCAGGTTTGAAAAAAAGATTTAAATTAAATGTCCTCTCAAAAATCAAATTGTATGTAATAGTGAGTCACGGCTTCATATAAAATTTTTCCCTTCTAGTTTACTTTGTATATCAAAGTACATGGGTGGGGGATGGAGGGGCTTCTTCTTAAGTTTAGAATCAATGACATAATAATAATTGAAAATAAAAAAATATTTCTTGTTCTGATAACCTATTATGAAAGGGTAGCCCATGAAGAAACTAATTATTTGAAAATCAGTACCTTATTCCCAATGTATACATGAATATGTGACTATCTTTCTGAACCCAGTAGTTTGCTGTGGCAAAATTTGAGATTTTTTGGAAAACATATCCTCTCTGTGTTTTACATTTACCCAGTATAGTTGTGACTGTGGGTCAAGATGAATTAGAAAAGACAAGACAGAAACATCTAGAATTTGTGGAAAACTGACATCTCAGAATAAAAGCTGAGACCTAGAGAGAAGAGGGGTTAGTTAAGGTCAGAGTGAAATAAAACATTCTGAAAACCTGAAGAGATAAGATGAAGAAACCAGTATAACATGCCTCGAAAGCAAACAGAAAATGCTTCTCTTGTCTGTATGTAGGTCTGTTATCTAACATTAAAGCAGTTTATGCACATATCCTGTCCTTGCTGTCTATAGTAAAGTAGTTACTCCCACATTCAGAGAATGTGCTGCTGTTTTGACAAATCAGTGTAAAAATAACTTCAATGTATTTCATGTAATCATGTTTAAATACATCTGAAGCGTATGTGGTGGGCCTTAAAGCTAACAGTCAACCATCTGTTATACCATCACCACAAAAATAATTGCTTTTTGTGGGAACCAATGAAGGCAATAGTTCCCAAAATGAAAATGATCTCTGCAAGCAAGGGAATCCCAGAGCTATTCTTCCACATCATTGGGCCACACCTCAGACTTAGGAAGGCAGGGATCCAATCCATTCTGACCCTAACCCCATCATGGGCTACAGAGTCTTGTAGTATCTCCATTTTTCGCCTTGGAACAGGTGAGAGCTGGAGAGAGAAGGAAAACCCTTCTTTTGGGGAGAAGAGATTCAGAGATTTCCCTTTCCCTGGTGGATGAAGCAAAGCTCTGTCAGCTGCCATGTCCCAAATTCTGTTTCTTTTCTTCCCTCCCACAGTCCTTACTGAAACAGAAATCAGACACCCAGATTCCTCGTAACAAGAGTCAAGCAGAAGGTGATACTGAGATGTTACCAGTATTTGGACCATATTGTCACGTACTGGTACAAACAGGAGCCACAGAAAGGACCCAAGCTAATGATTTATTACTCTTACTAAAAGATGAATTTAAATAAAGCTGGTCCACAGCCCTTCAATTCTACATCACCAGGGAAAAAAACAGTTGACCCTCCTCATCCAAGTCATGGAGACAGAGGACTCAACCACCTATTTCTGTAGCAGTAGCAAAGATACAGTCTTCCAAAGTCATCTCCAGATTGTGAAGAAACCTACCATCCCTGTCATAAAAAGCAAGGAGGGAAGAAAGTCACTGAACTAGAGACTTAGTTCACACTGGATGGTTCTTAAGGGAAGAGAGGTTGTCAAAACCCACAGAACTCTGATAGTAGCTTTCAACTTTCACTGGATGAGAGAGAGGTTGAGCTGAGTTACCCAGCTAGCTGAGTCCCCATTTAGGCAGCTCTGTCTACTAGCAGGTTGTGTTCATCCTTCGTTTTCTAAGGAGACCATGACATCAGAAAAATGATGTCATGACTTGCTCTTGACTTTGTTTTGAGTGAGTGAGGGCTGTATAAGGTCACCAGCTTCACTTTCTCCTCCTGAGCCATCTGGATCCAGTGACCATCAAGGTGTCCAGAGACAGCCCAGGATGCAATGGGAGACCTTGGCCTTTAAGGCTAAAGATTTCTCAGGTACTCACTTAAAGTGAGGTAATGCCCATTCAGTGAGTAAGCCTCTTTAAAAGTAGTGAGATGCATGGTCCTTTTAATAGAAAAGAAAACAAATAAATAGAAATTCACCCAGGAGGGGCAGAAGTCTCAGGGTTGTTGTTTTGAAGAGACGCTGCTACTATTAACATTAACTCTAAGCCAGGAGAGTCAAAAACAGCCACTGAATTGAGGTTGGCCAGGGACCCATTGTTCAATCCATGGGCTTCAGAGTGCACTAGGTCAAGGGTTTTAGGGGAGAGAAGAAAGAAAGAAGAAAAAGAAAGGAAAGGAGGAAAGGAGGAAAGGGAAAAGAAGGGAAGGGAAGGAAAGGAATCTAGTCAATGTACCCCAAGTTAACTGGTTTATCTATTTTTTTTTCTATTAAAGGAGCCCTTCCCCTACTACTTTTGAAGAGGCCTATTCACTGAATGGGCATTATTCCACTTTAAGTGAGTACCTAAAAGGGCATTAGTCTGAAAGACCAAGGTCTCCCATTGCATCCTGGGTTGTCTCCAGTCATCGAGATGAATACCTTGTCACTGTATTCAGATGGCTGTGGAGAAGAAGTGAGGCTGGTGACCTGCCCAGCCTGCCCTCACTCAAAACAAAGTCAAGTGCAAGTCGTGTCATCATTTCTCTGATAACATGATTCTCTTAGAAAATGAAAGACAAGCACAATCAACTTCCATGTTACTCTAATTCACAATTCTCTAATTTATTTGAAAATGCATTCGTCTGCCCTGACAGAAGGGACTCACTAGCGGCACTCTATTCTGCTGAACTCAGAGAGCTATTCCAAAATAAAAAGAACAACAAATTTCATTCATTCATGATCCATTTTCTTCTTGTGCTTCTTTTTCTTCCTTCAGTGATATCATAGTGGGTGTGGGGGCTCTCTTTGGAGATGTTAGGAAGTGTTATTCTATCTCCTCTCAGATTGTCATCTTGTTATCTGCTAATTGACTTCTCCCAGTCTGTGATATCAGACATCAACTACGTATGAGTGAGATCGCACCTTCCCTCCATGGAAAACACCTTGTTGATTTTAGCCTACCTGAGCTCCCCTGTGCCTCTAGAGATAATGATGGGCCTGGCAAAATGATGGGCCAAGTTCTAGGGGTATCTTTTCTCTGGACTATCATGGGCCTCCTTTCTTCTTTTGCCATGGTCAGGAAACTATCCAACCAGAAGCAAAGAAGGCATCCCTGGGATTATCCTTTTCATGTCTTCCCCAGCCCATTTTGGTGGCCATAAGCACTGCCTTATTGGGGAACAGATGCTACCCCAGTATCCTTCTTCCATTGTACTCATCTTGCCACTCCTTGCTCACAGGCTTGTGTTTCTCTATTTAAGGGACCTAATGGCTTTTGTGAGTGAAAAGGTACAAACTGTGGATCAATTGGTTTGTATGACTTTTTTTTTTTTTATCAAATCCTTATGTGAAGCCCCTTTAAATCTCAAGAAATGACTGCCTCGGATATAAGGTATGGGGACATAAACCTAGACTCATACACCTTTTAATTGAGATGATCCTTTGTCTTATGATGTGACAGGTCTCTTAACTCATTCCTAGAGAACAAATATTCTTAAACTGGTGACCCTAAACATTAAATATATATACATATATATGTACATATATATGTATATATATTTCTATTTCTATTGCAATATTATTGCTTTCCTTTTTAAGGCTATGGATTTTATGCATTTATAAACATGCTGAGAAGGGATACAGCTGGTGTTACTGTTGAGTCATTCTTGATTGTGTCCAACTTTTCGTGACCCCTTTTTGGGGTGTTCTTGACAAAGATACCACAGTAGTTTACCATTTCTTTCTCCAGCTCTTTTGAAAGATTAGAAAACTATGACAAACAGGATTATGTGAGATACTCAGGGTCGTGCAGCCAGTTTCTGAGGTCAAATTTGCACCCAGGTCTTCCTGACTCTAGGATTAGCACTTTGGAAACTTGACCCTCTTGAAAGTGTCCAGAAACTTCACCAGATGTCAAAGTAGTCCAAGACTGAAAAGATTAAGGACCCATACTCTTGAGCAAGCTTCGTGTCTATTGTCAGGTTCTAGAAATGATTAGGGCCAGAAACTATGTCAAGGGAGCCATGACTAGTTTGGGTCACTTAGGAATTTATCATGTCTCTTCATGTCAATGCATTCTTCAATAAAATCTATTTTTATAAAGTCTATAAATTCATCACAAGTTTGCTCCAGTGTATGAAGGTACAGGAATGCTCTAAAGGCAAGACTTAGACAGTGAAGCTTTTGTGACCTTAAAGGAATAGGAACTAAATGAACTTCAGTTACTCTTTTCAAGGTAGATGTGCACTAGCTGCTGCACCCCAGCAGATAGCAGCAGAAAGAAGGAAATGGCACAAAGAGACTAAATACTTGAAGACTTGAAGCTTCTAGGAAATCTGTTGTAGATAGACTGTAGAGGAAGCCAACACACCAGTGTCAAGGGAAGATACAATGCGTGAGCCATGTCCAGCAAAGATGATCTAATGACTAGCAAAGATATTACATCCAAAGTAGAAAGAACACAATGACATATCCAGAGGACAAGAGCTGCTGTACAGTACTGGAGGTGAGAATTACTACAGTCACCCATATGCCCAGACCATCTATAAACTCTGTGTATGCTCTTTATGTATATGCTTAGGGATATACATGTCTACCCAAATGAATGGGTGTGTGTGTGACCTTCCAAACACATTTTAAAGCTAAAGCCTCAAGAAAAGAGTCTTCTCTTATCTGCTAGGGCTCCTGTCCTAGAAAACCACTGATCACATATTTTCTGACAAGTTACATTACTAAAGATTTGAGGATGAAAAAGGTCGGAAACTATGCATATGTTAATTAAAGTCATATAAAATAAGTTCAGGGTACAGCTTAAGAGGTACATTTTAAGTAGAGATGCCTCAATTATGCAGACTTCATTCTAGCCTCCCACCTAACATAATACCACTAATCTGGTAGGAGATAAGTGGTCCAAGAGAGAGAACACTGGGTCTGGAGTAGGAAGACCTGAGTTCAAATCCAACCTCAGTCACTTACTAGCTATGTGACTCTGGGCAGCTCACTTACCTATCCTCTGTCTGCATCAGTTTCCTCAGCTGTAAAATCAGAGAAATAATAACTCCTACCTCTCCTATCTAACCAGGGGTTGCTGTGAGGATCAAATGAGAAAATATTTTTCTAGTGCTTACATAGTATGTACACATAAAGACATTTCCTTCCTTTCTTCCTTCTTGCTGATTCTCTAAGAATTATCTCAAGTTTTCAAATGCACTAATTATTTTTTGTTCATGTAGTTTGAGAAGAATTTAGCTACTCCCATTTCAAATTCTTAGTCTTGACCTCCAGATAAAATAGTCCTCAGGTCATATAGGTGCCAACATCACTAGAAATTGACTCTAGAGTCTGATCATTCTGAGATCCAATGCTGATACAGTAAGATACCTAGTGCTGCTACTATTCCATTCTTTCTTATGTATGAGCCATCATATACTGACAGCAACCATTATAGAACCATCATAATTCAAAGTAAGAATACTAAGGACAGGTTGAAAATTTTACTATAAATATAAAGAATTTAGAATAATAAAAGCATATATGTATAATATAATAATATAATATAGTAACATTATATTATCATATGATAGCATAACAATAAGTATATATATGTATGCATAATACAACCATTTTTCAGTGCTTCTCACAGCATAAAGGATTGTGGTTCACTTTTTGATCATTTTTCTTAAATTCATTTTTTTTAGTTTCAAATTTTCTCCTCCTTCCCTCTATATCCCCCACACATTGAGATCGCAAGAAAAACAAAATCTCTTACAAATATGTATAGTCACACAAAACAAATTTCTGTATTAGTCATGGCCAAAAAAATACTGATGCTTTGATCTGCACTTTGAGACTATTTGCTGTCTCTCTGAAGGTGGACAGACAGTTTCATTATGAGTAATTTGGAATTGTGTTTGATCAGTGTGTTACTAAGTTTTTCAAATTTATTATCTTCATATATTATTATTATTATATAAATACTTCTCCTAGTTCTGCTTATTTCACTTTGCATCAGTTCATATAAACCTTCCAAGGTTTTTCTGAAACCATCCCTTTCATTATTTCTTGTAGCACAGTAGTATTCAACTATATTCATAAAGTAAAATATATTCTACATTCCCAATTTGATAAGAGTCCTCTCAATTTCTGATTCACTGCCCTTTCATAAAGGGCTGATATAAATATTTTAGGGGGTATATTTAGATGCTTTTTCTTTTATCTCAGAGAGGCAGAGTCGTAATAGCAGTATTGCTGGCTATAAGGGTGTTTGCAATTAATAGCTGTTTAGTTTTAAATTGTTTTCCAGAATGGCTGGATCAACTCACAGTTCTACGAACGCTGGAGTACTTGCATTCCCACAGAACCTGTAGCATTTCTGTTTCCTTTTTTCTCATATTAGCCAATCTGATGGATATGAGATAGTATTGCAGAATTGCTTTAATTTGAATTTATTAAATAACTAATTAATGTTAATCAGTTAGTATTTCTTAAGTAATTAGTGATTTAGAACATTTTGAAACATGGCTGTTGATAGCTTGTATTTCTTTCTGTGACAACTATTATCATATATCCTTTAATGATATGATAATTAGGGAATGAGATTTGTCTTGTGTATGTCACTCAATTCCCTATGTGTCTTAGAAATGAGATATGCTGCGGAGCGACAGACTACAAATAGCCACCCCTCCCTTTTCCTACTTTTCTTTTAATTTTAGTTGTTTGATTTTGTTTGTACAAAACTTTTAAGTCTTAGGTAATGAATATTGTATGTTTTACTGCCTGTGGATTTCTCTATCTTTTTTTGATCACAAACTCTTACCCTATCCATGGATATCTATATATTCTATATCCAGCTTTTTTATCAGATTTCTTGCATCTCAGAATTAGGTATAATTTAACTTTTGTCTTTTCTGAGATTATGACTGCTATCTTTGCCTTTTCCAAAAAAGAAACTTTAGCTGAAAAGTAATAGACTTGAAGTATGTACCTTGTATACTGCCAAAAGATGTCTTCTCTTATCATGTGTGCATGCTCACAAAACACGATCTTCATTGCATAGACTTTTGTTCCATTAAAATAACATGTGGTGATACCTAGTGGAAAAAAAAGTACCAAGAAAACAATTTGTACAATGAAAACATAATTGAAAAGAAAATAACTTTGAAAGTCTTGAGAATTCTGATAAATTGATTAAGCATTTCCCTAAGTATAACGATGCTAAAAAAAGTTGATAGACTCAAGGTGCAGAATAAACTATATTTTTTCAGACACAGATAATGTGGATAGATGTTCTAATTAACTATGTGCAATTTTTACAAGGTTTGTTTTTTTGTTTTTTCTTTTTTCAGTTGAGAGTCTGGGAGAGTCAAGAGGCATACAAAAAAGGGAAAGAAGGAAGGGAGGAATAAAGGAAGGAAGGAAGAGATATCAAGAAAGAAAGTGGTAAAGAGTAAGAGAAAAGGGTTAGGGGAGCATTTTTTTAATGTGCTGAAGAGTTAAAAGGAAGAATAGAAAGAAAAAACAGAGCTTTGAAAATTATATGTGGAAATCATCATATATTTAAAAGAAAAGCAAACTGTACATAATACCAGTTTGAAGTATCATAAGTTTTTTCTTTTTTGACTATGTTTATAAAAATGGTGCGTTTATTTGTTGTTTGTATTGTTCAGATTGAAACAAATAAAATCAATCTGTATGTGAAATTCATCACCCAAAGGAAAAGTCTTTGAAATCAAAATGTAGTTAATCCCTACTTTACTGTAAAACAATGTTTCCTTATTAACTCATCCTTAAGAAACAAGGATATAGAGCTTTAAAAGAAAATGATGTTCTGAATGCAACTCAAGGCTAGAAATTATGATTCATTCTCCTCCTCTGTGGATTGTTCCCTCCCCTCTCGGAAGGACACATTGAATTTCAGTAAGGCAGAGGTTTCAAAGGTAAAGCCTGTGAACTGGATGAGGGAGAGGCCCAGAGCTCAACTTTCTTCAATCTATTTTCTTCTCAGAACGATGAGTTGCAAAGAAGCGAAGTAACTGCACTGATCATACCATGAGTACCATGCTTTTCTGGTTGGTCATCATTTATTTCTTGGGAACAGGTGAGTTCTAGGAATAGAGGAGGGGTTTTCTTCTTAATCTTGTCAAGTTCTGACTCCAAATTTTTTCCTGAGACCTTCAGTATGAGTATCTTCCCTGGACTTATTTCTGATTCTATCATAGATCCCATGGATGCTAAGGATGCAAGAATTACCCAGAGCCCAAGACACATAGTCACAAGAATGGGACAGAAAGTGATACTAAAATGTGAACAGAATTTAGACCATAATGCTATGTACTGGTATAGACAAGATCAGGGCCAAGGACTCCAGCTCATCTATTACTCTGCATTTCAAGGTGAAACTCAGGAAGGAGACATTCCTGAGGGATACAGCGTTACTCGGGAAGAGAAGAATTTTTTTCCTCTTATTCTGAATTCATGCAGAACCAACCAAACATCTTTGTATCTTTGTGCTAGCAGCAAAGACACAGTAAGGCAAAGTCAGTTCCTCTCCATACACAAACCTCCGTCAGCACCTACAGTCCTGAAGTGTTGATTCTTTCTGCTTTCCTTATACTTCTTCACACAGGAAGTTATTTTTGCTATTAACACACCCTGTGGGAGGAAATGCAAATTGTGGTAGTCTTACGTCCATATCTTCCATAAAGGTTCTAATTCATGCTTCAACATAGGGAAGAGATTGGTAAATACCCAATATCAACTGGTGATTGACATGGAAGTCATTTTTTAATTAGATATCTGAGAATAATTAGACCACAAACTTATTAGAACAAAGTTCTTCTCCTGCCAAGAGAATTAATTTCCTCTATTGCATGCCAATTTGTCTCCTAAAAGAAAGTAAGGATAAACTTCCGAATGCTTAGGGATATCCCCAAGTGGCATGGGCTACTTTGGTCAGTGCTACATTTCCTCTTCAGAAAAGTTTTCAAACAGACTGGCACATTCAAACACTTGCCACAAATGCACAAATGAAAGCCAAGTATGAGTTGGATCAGACAAGGGACGCTGAGGGCTTTTCCAAATGAAGGTTCTGTGATTCAATTGGTCCTGGTGGTTTTTAGAGAACTTTCTGGTCTTTCCTAGCTTTTTTGCTCATATGCAAGAAGCCATGAAAATGTGAACATGGCTTGCCTCTGTATATCCTGGAGTAGACAAACTCCCTGTTTACAAGCATGTGTTCTAGAGAAAATGCTAAGTTCTTAAAAGGAATCCTAAAGGCTTGTATTAGTTACTCAGTTGTGTACAATCCTTCATGGCAAGTCTAAGGAGTTTTATCTTTTTATTTTCGATTTTTGTCTTTCTAAAATTTTTGTGATTACATGTAGTAACAACTTTAACATTCATTTTTAAAAATTTTGAGCTTTAAATTCTCCCCCTCACCTTTCATCAAGAAGACAATTTAACTCCATTGGTTGCTTCTCTGGAAGGAGATAACATTTTTTTCCTTCAGAATTGGCTTGAATCATTGGAATGCTGGGAATAGCTAAGTCATTCACCGTTGATTTTCATACGACATTGCTATCCAGTGTGCTCCTGGTTCTGCTCTCTTCCCTTAAACAGTTCATGTAAATCTTTCCAGGTTTTTCTGAGATCATTCTGCTTGTCATTTCTTATATCATAATGATGTTCCATTACAATCATATACTGCTACTTTTTCAGCCATCCCCCTGAGGTTTTCTTGACAAAGAGACTGGATTGGTTTGCCATTTTCTTCTCCCATGTGTCCATTTTAGAGATGAGCAAGTGACGCAAATATGGATAACAGACTTGCTCAGTGTGACACAATCAGTGTCTGAGGCCAGATTTAAATTTTGATCCTCCCATCTCCAGACCTAGCATTCTATCTACAGCATTACCAAACTGGCCAAAGGCTACTTGAGCCTTGAAGATATAAGAAATGGTTGTATTCATGTAACAGAGATTTTGGAACGAGCTACTCTAGCCCTAAGGAGCCTACAATTTCACTCATCCAAATATGAACATTCTTGTGGATGTGGATGGGTCTCCATTAGACTTCTCTTTAACTCTACCACTGCCTCTAGTAGTAGGAAATCCTTTTCTCTACACTTACCTCCACCCCTAGAGATAGCTAAGTGGTAGGCCTAGAGTCATGAAGGTCTGAGTTCAAATATGACCTTAGAAGTTTTATAATGCCAAGCAAGTCACTTAACCTCTTTTTGCCCCATTTTCATCAACTGTAAAGTGAGGCTAGAAACAGCCCCTACCTCATAGACTTGTACAGAGGATCAAATGAGAGAAAGTGCTTAGGTCAGTGCCTGCATGTAGCAGGCGCTATGTAAATGCTTATTCCCTTCTGCCCCTTGCTATTCTCTCAGTATTTCTGATGGTATTTGCCTTTAGCTTCATAGAACAGTTGAGCCTCATGCAATATCTTGGATATAGTAAAGAAAAGCCTTTAGGGTTCTTAGTCTTTTGGATTCGTTCACCTCTTGAAGACCCTTAAGAACTGTTCCTTCAT
Organism: Potorous gilbertii; assembly: GCA_028658325.1. Taxonomy (NCBI): domain Eukaryota; kingdom Metazoa; phylum Chordata; class Mammalia; order Diprotodontia; family Potoroidae; genus Potorous; species Potorous gilbertii. The sequence goes on along the minus strand of CM053770.1, from coordinate 82,604,383 downwards.
GAGGAGATAATAAGCCCAGTTCTACATGAGGAATTTGCTTGGAATTATTTTCGCCCTTAATCTTTCCCCCAGTCTTTGCTACCACAAGATCTGCATCAAGTCTTCTTATAGAGTTTCAAAGAATATGCCCCTGAAACCTCAGCCACCCTCCTAAGGTAGCCAGTGACTGGAGGAATAAGGCCACACAATTAAGAAACAGCAGAATTGAAAGTAAGGTCCCAGATTTCTGACAAGTTCACTGTTCTAAAGAGAAGATCTGTTTGATGGCATGACAACACTCTCCAGGGAGGTCACTGAGACAGGACAGGACCAAGCTGGGTAGGATTTTAGAAATTAAACAGATTTTGAATTTTATTCTAGTGGCAATAGGGAGTCATAAATGCTTGAGGAAGATTCTTCTGGAAGCTGAGTGAAGAATGGAGCAGACTGCTGATATACCTGAATCAAGGAGGCCAGTTGGGAGTCTGTGGCAATAATCTAAGCCAGAGACGATCAGGACAAGACACAAAACCTTAGTCGTATTGCGATGTGCAAATATTCTAACAGCGTATTTCAGACTTGTCATTATCAATCAGTTCTCTCCAAAACCTATAGTATTCTAATAATCCAATTTTTTCCCTGATTCTATAGTACCCCAGGTAAAATATTTAGCAATGGAAATGAGTTTTACTCTGTCTTGTGATACATAATAGCCAAGAGTATGCTGGTAAATGTTTAACAAGTGACTCTCTGAAAAAAACATGTACATGACACAGTTTTTAAGTTTCATCTACAATATTAACATTGTCTCCATCACTTTCTTAACTGCAGGGAATCAGCAAAGTAAATTAAGCTCCTATTTATACTATTTGGCAATTTTTAAAGCACAAATACTAACACTGAAATCTTAACAATCACTTCCCAAGCTGGTTCAAAGTGGATCCGCCATGCCCCTCTTACAGCTCCCAGAATGTAATGGCTCCTAGCTGATCCAAAGCTGCTACTTTCTTAGATGAGTTCTTTACCCTGTATTTAGGGAGCTAAGTGACACAGCTGACAGAGAGGATGGAGTGCTGGGCCTGGAGTCAGGAAGATTTGAGTTCAATGCTGGCCTCCAACTCTTACTAGCTGTGTGTCACTGCTCAAGTCACTTACCCCTGCATGCCTCAGTTTCCTCACCTATAAAATGAGCTGGAGAAGGATATGGAAAACCATTCCAGTATCTTTGCCAAGAAAACCCCAAATGAGATCATGAAGGATTAGACACACAACTGAAATGTTTGAAAAACAGCAAAAATCCTTGGATATCTATCTTTGTAGTAGCCTGGGATATCTAGGAAGTCAATCACCTCCTACCATGAATATTTGTGTGCCACAAAGGTATCTTTTGTCTAATAAATTATAGTATTACAGAGAGGGAAAAAGGAACGATTTCCCAAAAATAAACCTACTGCAGTTTTCTCTATGCAATTAATGGATTTTGCATATAAAACTGAGGTATCTAATTAACTACAAGACTCGATCATAGTGTAGGAAATGATACAGAATGAAATTAACAGAATCAGAAGTCCAATTTATGCAGTAAGAACAACTCTGTAAAGATAATGTGTGACACATATAGACAGTAATTGTTTGAGGACTGACTGGTAGACAAATTGGAAAGATAATTAAATTTGGATCAATGCAATGAATGACTATGTTTCCAGAGTACCAAATATGAAGCATGCTAAAAACCAATCTCCTGATAGAGATGTGATCAAATCATGGTGCACGATGAGATATGGTAAGTTATTGGCCAATAGAGTAATTAATTTTGCTTGTTTATTCATGTTTATTAAAAGAGTTTTTAATTTTTTTTCCATTGGGGCAGTTGGAGAGAAAGAAAATAAATAGTTGCTAATTATAAAAAGTAAAATTAAACATAATACATACTTAAAAATAGAGAAATCAGCCATGGAAGTGCTTGGCTGAGAGGTTAGTAGCTCTGAGACATGTAAAAACATTTGAGCACTGGAGCAACACTCTTCAGTGACTATGTGTGACCAGACATCAGAAGATCCCATGGAAAAAGTGCAATGATTTCACTAGAAGACACAAATGGCGCTGAAACAATGCAAGTGTGAATTGTTTCTCTATGCTCCTTTGCGGATTACATGGGATCCCTAAATGTATGTCCCTCCCCAAATGATTCCTGGGCTCATGTATTCCATGGATATTTGTCTCTTGAGATATGTTTCTTTCGTATATCCGTTCTTCCCACTGACACTGTGGGCATTTATACGGCAGCTAACACCAGGGAATCCTGAGAAAAAGTTCTATTGCTACTTTTGTAACTGATTTCATTATATGTCATTACTGTTACTAACACTTTGTTCTTGTGGAATAGTAAAAGTACAAGGAATGTACTCAAATTTGTACTTTTTCAGGGATTCTATATGTACACAGAGTACCATAGAGTACCAGATAGTTGTTAACTAGAGTGACCTACATATGAGTGTGCAGGGATGAGCGCTCTAAGTATTTGATTAGTATAAACATCAATCTTCTGTTCTTCTAGAACCATAGAACAAAGTGTGTGCTAGTTTGTTACCTGGAGGTACAAACTAAGGATAATGAAAACTTAAGGAGAAGTTTTCTTATGCCTGTTCTTAGAAAGGGAATTTGGCTCTTCTCCCTTCCATCTATAGTGGGCAAACCCTTCATAAAGTGGCCCTGGGTGTTTGGGAGTCCATAGGATTAAACATATTTCACCCAGTTTAGAAAGTGTGGCAACTGAACTCCACCCCCACACTCTATCCCCTCAATCGTTAACAGGGTGAAAAATCAGCAAGCAGCGGTGTCCCCTTCTTTTCCTAATTACATCATGGGCCCCAGCTTTCTCTACTGTGTGGTTATTTTTCTCCTGAAATTAGGTGAGTCCTGGTCACAGATGGGAAGTATCTTTATTGGGATGGCCACATTCTCTTGTAGATATTAACGTCAACTTCTTACCCAAGTTTAAACCTCTTGTCTATTGTCTCTTTTCTTATATACAGATTCCATGCAGGCTACAGTCACTCAGATCCCAAGGCACTTAATCATAGGCAAGGGACAGGCAGTGAAAGTACAATGTTACCAAGACACTCAGGAAAATCGAATGTTTTGGTATCAACAAACATCAGAGAAGGAAGGTCTAGTGCTTGTTTTGTACTCCTTTGGAAAGAATGATACCCAGGATGGGGATGACCCTCAAGGATTCAAAGCCAAGAGACCAGATACCAACATTTTTATTCTCAGCAAACAATCTGCAGAACCTAGGGACTCTGGGATGTATTTCTGCAGTGTCAGTCACAGTGATGAAAGGGCAGCTCTTTTCTATGCACAAACCTCCTTCCTTCCACCCTAGCACAGGAAATAGGAGTTGATGGGGAGGGAAGGGTTGTCCAGGCAACTGTTAGCAAATGAAAAGCTGTCCAAAAGAGAAAGCAAAAAATGTTTCATGTAACAAAAAATCCAAAAGTCAGACAAATACCCTAAATGCTTGAGTTAATAGTGGAATAAAGTCCTCATCCTATGATGATAGGTACTCCACAAGAGTTAGGTCTTCTCATGTGTTAGTTGATCCACTGTGCCATGCTATGTGTAATTCTACAAGCCTGGATGGACTTACCTTTCTTTCTCCTCTTCTGTTGAAATTCGGTGATAATTTGGTAGTCACCACACAACACAGCTCCTATAATTAGGCTGAGTCCTGGACTTTGGAGGTGCTGCGTGTGGATGGGAACCAAGGTGCTTTGAAGTTTTGGAATGGGGAATGCGGGATTTTAGTGATCCAGAACCAGAGCGTCCAATGTTCTGTTCACTTCCCAGCCAAGATCACAACCGATGTTCCTCTGAAACTGCAGTCACTTTGTGGATAGACTAGTGCAGTGGAATGGAGTCCAGAGTGATAGGGACTGGAATTTCTTGAAAATCCCTATTTTGTGAGATGAAATGGAAAGTATTTCTATTCCATAGTAGTCTCCTTTTTTCCTCCCCCCGCTTTTTGCATCCCATAAGAAATAAGTGACTTTAACCAAATTGATATAGATGGTAAATCTAATTCAAAATTATATAGATGGTAAGTCCATCAAATTCCAACACAGATCCAAATTCAGAATTCTTTCCACTAACCCACACTATCTCCTAAGAGGCAGAGTAGTAAATAGCTAAAGAGAATACGCCAAACTATCGATCAGTGAGAAAATCATTCTCATATTTCAGAATTGAATACCTCAGAGGATTTATGTAGATTTGGGATACCAATGGTAACTCATTCATGGGGCATCACAGTGAGTGGCTATAGGGCTCGAAGGAGTGGTGAGAGGGCCCAAACGGTCTGAGAAGAGGATGAGTTGGGATATGCAGAACAAAGACTGTGAGAGGTTAAGGTTCTCACAGCAGTGCCTTCCACATGCATGCAATAAATATTTGCTGAACTCAACACACTGGTAAAGAAAAAAATAAAGCGAATGTAATTTTTATACCTCCTTCAATGTCTTTGGTAACTGAGTCCATGCATGTTATTTAATGCTTTTATAAACAGTCTGAGAAGGGATTCTTCTCAGTTATTGCTGTTGTTGAATCATTTTTAACCATGCTTGATGACCTCTTTAGGGGCTTTCATCAGAAAGACACTGGAGTGCTTTGCCACTTCTTTCCAGGAAATTTTATGCATGAAAAATATGAGGCAAATAAGGTTAATTAACTTTCCAGGGTCTCATAACTAGGAAGTGCCTCAGTCCCAATTTGAACTTAGCTCTTCCTGACTACTGGCACCATGACCAGTGCATTGTCCCTCCTAGATGCCTCCTCAAGACACAGGAGGAAAGTACTTATGTTATGAGGGATTTATTCTTTATTTCAGCTATTTCTTTCCTCTGTAAAAAAGACACATTCAAAGACAGCACTCATCTGTGCACATTAACAGAAACTTAAAGCTTGAAAAAATAGCTCATAATTTCTTTAGTCTCCTGGAAAGTTTATTTTTAATCCATCACAGTGAATACATATCATCTTATCTTGTCTCTGAAGAATTCCCTCAAGATTCATTCCTTTTGACAACCCCAGGCTATGTCTTGGACTCGTTCCTCTGCTTTTAGATTTCTTCTCTGAGAAGGATGTAGTTGGAGAAAACTCAGAAAGGGAAGGAAATATGACACTGCCTAAAGTAGTGTTAATCTTTGTGCATGGCAGAACCAGTGAAAACATCTGGGAGGTAGATTTCAATATGTTGAAAGGATAAACTTCTGAATGCTTAGAGCCATCCCGAAGTGGCATGGGCCACTTTGGAAAGTGATGGGTTTCCTCTCAAATTGAAGTTTTCAAACAGACTGGCTCATTCCATCATTTGCCATACATATTATACAGATAATCTTTGGCCAAATATGAATTGGGGTAGACAAGGGATTCTGAGGATTCTTTCAAATGTAAGATTTGTGATTCAATTATTCCTGGTGTTTTTCAGAGAATTGTCTGATCTTTCCTGGCCTATCTTCTCATATCCAAGAAACCCAGGAAAATTTGTTCATGGTGTCCCTTTCTATGTATTCAAGAAAGCAACCTCCCTATTTACTAGCATCTGAAAGTGTATTATAAAATTTGCGCCTCAATTAAAAAAAAAAATTTGAACACTAGATTGTCTCTCTCTCATCCACACCCTTCCCCTCATTGGGAAGACAAACAATTTGACATAGTTTATAAATGTGCAGGCATGCAAAACATATTTCCAGAATAATCATATTGGAAAGAAAACATAGACAAAAAAAGAAAAAATTAAAAACAAGTATGTTTCAATACACTTTCTCCCTGTATCAGTTTTCTTCTCTGCAGGTGGATCAGTGGGTTCATGATGACTCCTTTTGACCATGGCATTGCTATAGATAGCTGAGTCATTCACCATTGTTTATTGTACCATATTGCTATTACTGTGTACAGTTTTCTTCTGGTTCTACTAACTCCACTTTTCATCACTTCATATACGTCTTTCCAGGTTTTTCTGTGGGTATCCTACATGTAATTTCTTACCCCAAAATAGCATTCCAACACAATCATACACCACTACTTGTTCAGTAATTCCTATAGAATTTTCTTAGCAGAGATCTGAAGTGGTTTACTACTTCTTTCTCCAATGTGTCCCCATATTTGAGATGAGATGTTGAGGCAGATAGTGTTAAATAACTTACTTAGCTTTACCCAGGTGATCAGCGTCTGAGGCCAGATTTGGACTTGGATCTTACCTACTGCAGGACCAGCTCATGATCCTCAGGACCTACCTGCCCAAAGGCAATGTGTTCCTTAATGGTGAAACAAAAATTTTTGGCCAAAGAATAGCAACTCTTAAATAAACAATCCTTAAACCTAAGGAATCACCAATATCACTCAAAGATCCAAACATAAACACTCTTGTGTATGGGCCCCTGGAAGTCTTGCTTTACCCTTTGCTCTCTTTTCAGTGACTTTAGGAACAGGAAGGGGTTTTCTTGACACTTCCTCCAACCACAAGAGGTAAGTAGGTTTCCTGAAGACTACAAGTAAGTCCCTTAACCTTGTTTACCTCAGTTTCCTCATATGTAAAATGAGCTGGAGAAGGAAATGGCAAATCACTCCACTATCTTTACCAAGAAACCTCAAATAGGGGTAAGGAAGAGTAGGACAGGACAGAACAGCAACAAAAACCCTGGTATCTATCTTTATGGGACTGAAGGAGATCTGGGAAGCTGCACACGTTTCAGTATGAACACCTTCATGCCACAAATGCCCTTCTTTAACTTATGTATATTTTTTGGTGTCTGTAATTATGTTACAGAGAAGCAAAAAGCAATATAACAATAAAAATAAATACACTGCTGTTCTCTCCAAACAATTAATGAACTTTACCAGTAAAATTCAAATATCTAACTAACTAAATGACTCATTCTTAATGTAGGAAATATACAGAGTGAAATGAGCAGATCCAGGAGAATAATTTATTCTGTAACAATGACAGTATAAAGACAGTGTCTAACACATATTGACACAGTAATTATTGATGATTGATGGACAATTTGAAAGATAAGTAAAGTCTGGGTCAATTCAATGAGCAACCGTGATTTCAGAGGACCAAAGATGAGGCATGCTAACTACCTATGTCCTGGCAGAGATGAGGACAAATCGTGATGCAGAATAAGACATGTTGTCACTGACCAATAGGGGAACTTGTCTTATTTGATTGTTCATATTTATTAAAAAAATTTATTTTTTATTCAGTTAGGAGTAGGTGGGAGGAAGAGAAAATAAACACTGGTTCATTTGAAAAATTAAAATTCAGTCAAATACATACTTAAAAATGAGGAAACAAGCTATAGTATTTCTTGCTTGAGAGGTTAGTAGCTATGAGACAAGCAGAAACATTTGACCTGTGGCACACCATTCCTCAGTGACCATGGGAGACCTGAATTCGGAAGCCCTCATGACAAAATTGCAATAACGTTCTTAGAAGACATCAAAGGTGCTACAGCAATGGAGTTATGACTTGTTTGTTGATACCGCTTTTCTGACTAGATTGGCTCCTTAAATGTATTCTCCTCTAGAAATGGTCCCTGGCCACATGGAAGCCACAGATATTTGACTCTTCACATGGACACTCTTTGGTGTGTCCACTTTTGGCACTGATAATGCAGACATGCATGGAGAACTTAACCCTGAAGAAAAGGTCTATAGCTACTTTAATAGCTCTGATATCATTACATGATTTTCTTTTAAATTAATTATGTGTTCTTGTTGACTAGTGAAAGTACAAGTTTCAGCAGAGCTTCATGATCATACCTTTTCAGTAGTTATGAGTTCATAGAATGCCATAAGTCTAGAGTAGCTAGCTGGAGGGGCACACATCTGTGGGTTAATAGGAGGTTGTTTAATTATAACAACCATCAGTGTTCTCTTTATTGGGTATCATCAGATAAGGCAGCTTGGTGGTTTATTACCTGCAGGTAGAAAGTAAGGATAATGAAAATTTAGGGTAAAAAAAGACTTTCTTATATTTATTCTTAAAAAAGGAATTTTCTTCTCCTGCTTCTCACATAGAGTGTGATGTGGGATCTCTGAGAGTTCTCAGAGACAGATATATTTTACCCAGCTCAGAAAGTGATGTGATTTTGCTCCACCTCCAAACTCTATCTCTTGATTGTCTGACAGGGTGAAACATCACCGAGGAGAGGTGTCCTGTTCTTTTCTTAATTATACCATGGGCATCAGCTTTCTTAACTGTATGGTTATTTTTCTACTCAAAGTAGGTGAGTCCTGGGCACAGATAGGAACCAAAATGACCAGGATTGTCATTTTTCCTTGTAGATATAATGTCATCCTTTTACCTAAGTTTAACCTCCTATCTTTTGTCTCTTTTCTTTCCAGATTCCATGCAGGCTAAAATCACTCAGATCTCAAGGCATCTAATCATAGGAAAGGGAGAGGCAGTGAAAATACAATGTGACCAGGACACACAGGAATCTCAAATGTTTTGGTATCAACAAACTCCAGAGAATGGGGTTCTAGTGACTGTTTGTTATTCTCTGGTAAAGGATGACATACAGAAGGGCGATGACCCACATTGTTTTGAATCCAAGAGACCAGATATGAAAGTTTTTATTCTCAACAAACAATATGCAGAACCCAGGAACTCTGGGATGTATTTCTACAGTGCCAGCCACAGAGATGAAAGGGTACCTCCTTTCTATGCACTCACCTCCTTTCATTCACATAGCACAGGAAGGTGGAGAGTGAGGAAAGGACAGCTGTCATCAAAAGCAAAGCAGCCCAAAAGAGCAAGCAAAAAAATGTTTCATATAACAAAATATCCATAAGTCAGTGAAAGGCATTTAATGCTTGAGTTGGTATGGGAATGAAGTCCAGAACCTATGGTGATAGTCCCTTCTCATAAGGTAAGTCTTCACATATATTAATTGACCCACTGTGCAATGCTACATGTCAGCCTACAGGCCTGAATGAGCTTTTCTTTTCCACCTTTATTTGGATCTGAGAGATATTTCTTGAAGCTACCACACATTCAGTTCCTAGGACTGGGGCAGAAGCCTTGACATTTGGAGATGCTTCTTGAGAATGAGATTCAAGGTGTTTGATGGGGACTGTTGGATTTTGATGACCAGAACCAGAGGAGTCATTGCTCTATTCACTCCCAGCCAAGACTGCCATCATTGCTGCCCGGAATCTGCAGTCACCCTGAGAATGAATTAGTGCAATACAAAGGAGTCCAAAATGGCAGGGAGTGAAAATTATCAAAATTCTCATCTGTGTTGAGATGGAAGGGAAAGCACTTCTGTCCCAGAGGACACCCCTTTGCTTTCTCTTAGTATGGTTCCTAATCCTGGGAAGAGACCTACATCTCCAGCTCTTATATTAGTCTTTGGGACATTCAAGGCTATACCCCAAATGCTCATAGATCTTGCTTAGAAGGGAAGGGTTGTGGAAAGATAATGGGAGGCAGAGAATTCTATATAGAAGCTTTTAGTATTTTTCCTTCCCTTCTTTATCTCTTTGGTAAACTATATGACCCCTGTATCTGTGCCCAATGCATGAATGTCAGCTTATTTGGCTGAAAGAGGAGATCTCAGCTGCAGGTTTGAGTGCAAAGTTAGGTGAACTAGAGGTGTAGATTTTCCATTTACAAAATTTCATTATCATACATTAGTGTAAATTTCAGACCCAGTCAAAGTTGTCAGGGGCTTAGCAAGGGGTAGGAGAGAATGGGAAAGACAAGACTTGGAATTTTCTGTTTGAGAACTTCCTAAAATTCAGTGAAGTTACTGAAAACTTTGTTGAGATTTTATCAAGCCTGTACTGTACAAGAACTAAGTATCTACAGTCCTGGTGAATCTAGGTCCCCAACATGTGATGGTAAACTCAGATATTACGCTGCCTTGCTTACTATTAAAATGCTGACATTACTTTTAAGTAAAATAGAGTAAGAACCAATTAGCATTGCTTCTATCGCTCCAATGCTGTCATCAAATATCTCATAACAGCAACAAGAACCAGAATTTATAGAGCCCTTTTAGTTTGCCAAATGCTTTGCAAATATTTTCTCATGTGATGCTCACAATAACTCTGGACTGTAGGTTCTACTACTATGCCCCATTTTGTAGATGAAGAAACTGAGACAGGAAGAAATTAAGTGTCTTTTTGAGGGTCCGAAAACTAGGAAATGTCTTAATACTATCACTGAGGGAGGGCTATGTCTGCCTGAAGCATGTGAAGGCTTTCACTGAAAGAACATTTGCAGCAGAAGTTTGTTCTAATGAACCTGAGGAAGGCTGAAGCAGGCTCTGTGGGCATCTTGGAGCTTGGGCTGACATCAAAGGTGCCAAAGTCATCCACTGCATCCCAGGTTGTTGCCAGTCATCATGACGTTTTCTTGTCAATGGATTTTGATAGGTGTGGAAGAGAGAATGACACTGATGACTTTGTGCAACTCTGCCTCATTTAAATTCAATTCATATGGAAGTCAAGACTTTTATGTCATTGGCCCTTTTTGAAAACATAGGATTAACACAAACTATTTTAAAATAATAATATACCTTATGGAAACCCAGGTCAGCTGCTGGAGTTTTGCATCCCACTCCACTCCCCCTCCACCCTTTGTACAAACAGGAATTTGGATTTAATGATCTCTAAATTTTCTTCCCACAGTATGATATATAATCACCTTAGAGGACAAAAGGAGATAATGGAAGTGTTTGATGAGTTAAAATGCTGTATTAGTATAGTCTTTTCTTCTCACAGATATTCCCTTTTGGTCATTCCCTTCACTTGGATAAAATGCTTTTTTTTTCTCTTCAGTTTGATTTCTTTGTTTTCTTATCCATTTCTATTCCATATCCTTTTCACTGAAAATTCATAGTATTGTCCATAATCTATCTCATTGTAGCCTGTGATCTCCACAGCAGGGCAGTAGCCTATGTGATTGGGATTTTTCCCCCTTTCCATCTTCACTGATAAACCTTTCAATTCCATACAATTATTTTTAAGCAAAGTGATTGACCAAGATCATTGACAGTGTGGAACAAGAGCTAACAACTCCTTCTTTCCATTGCACAAGTTAAGAGGCAACTGTCTTTCTCAACCCAGTAGTTTGGAGTAAATGGCAAAACTGGAAATCTTTTGGAAAAGGGTCATGTTCCCAATTTAACACTTATCACCCATGAATTTGACTGTGGTCAAGACAAATTAAAAAGGACAAGTCAGAAGCAACTAGAAATTTGTGGAATGTCCAAGACATTCCAGCAGATCTCAGGCTTTGGGTCTATTTACCCAAAGTAAGAAAACCCCAAGAACACAGAGTTTTGCCCTTTATTTAAATTTTAACTTAGTCAACATGCAATATCTTGATTTAGAAAAAGTATGTTTCATACATGCATAGAATGTTTGAGCTAGTATGGACCTTAACCATCCTAATGAGGTGGTTAAAGTGAAATGAGCACTATTTATGGGGAAGACATGAATTTAAATCCTCTTTCTCTGCCAAATGTATTTGGGAGCAAGTCGCTTAACCTCTCATTGCCTCAAGTATCTTCCTCATCTGGCAAATGAGAGAGTCAGAGTGCACAGCCTGTTTGAAGAGTATTTTCCAGGTCCAAATCTAGGATCCTAAATGCACAGATAAATATCCTAGATAATATACAAGGAAAATTAGATGTTTAGGGTAGGTTTGAAAAAAAGGTTTAAATGAAATGTCCTCTTAAAAACCAAACTATGCAATAATGAGTCATTGCTTCACATAAAATTCTCCCTTTCTAGTTTACCTTGTATATCAAAATGTTTTTTTGGGGGGGAGTTGAATGTTAAGCTTAGATTCAATGAAACAATAAAAATTTATGACAAAAATATTTCCTGTTCTGATAATCTATTATGAAAGCATAGTTCAGGCAGAAAACAGGCATTGGAAAATCAATACCTTCCACCCAATGCACAAATGAATATATGGCTTTATGTCTCAATCCAGTAGTTTGCTGTGTCAAAGCCTGAAATTCCTAGAAAAAGATATTCTAACTGGGTTTTACACTTACACAGTAAGATTGTGACTGTGGGTCAAGATGGATTAGAAAAGACAAGCCAGAAACATCTAGAATTCATGCAAAACTGACATCCCAGACTCAAAGCTGAGACCCAGAGAGAAGAGGGGTTGGTTAAGGTCAGACAGAAAAAAAACATTCTGACAACCTGCAGAGCTAAGATGAAGAAACCAGTATAACATACCTTGAAAGCAAAAAGAAAACACTTCTCTAGCCTCTATGAAGGTCTGTTTTCTAACATTTAAGCAACTTATGCACATATTCTGTCCTTGCTGTCTATAGCAGTTACTACCACACTCGAAAAGACAGGCCTAAGAATGTGCCGCTGTTGTGAAAAATAAGTGTATGAAAAACTTCTATACATTTCATGTAACTGAAGCGTGTGTGGTGGGCCTAACAGCTCACAGTCAAACATCTGTTAGGCCATCACTACAAAAAAGTTTCCTTTTGCGGGAACCAATGAAGACAATAGTTCCCTAAAAGGAAATGATCCCTCCAAACAAGGGAGTCCCAGAGCTCTTCTTCCATATCATTGGGCCATGGTTCAGGGCTAGGAAGGCAAGGACATAACCCATCCTGGCCTTGACCCCATCATGGGTAACAGAGTCTTTTGCTGTGTCTCCATTTTTCTTCTTGGAGCAAGTGAGTTCAGGAGAGAGAAAAAAAACCCTTCTTCTGGGGAGAGGAGATTCAGAGATTTCTCTTTCCCCAGTGGACAAAGCAAAGTTCTGTCAGCTGCAGTGTCCCAACTTCTGTTTCTTTTGTTTTTTCCCTCCCACAGTCCCCACTGAAGCATAAATCAGTCAGACACCCAGATTCCTCATCACAACGGTGAAGCAGGAGGTGACCCTGACAGCTCACCAAGATTTCAGCCATAATGACATGCTCTGGTACCAATAGGAGCCACAGAAAGGACCCAAGCTAATGTTTTCTTTTTCTTATCAAAAGATGAATTTAAATGAAACTGTTCCACAGCGCTTCAATGCTACATCATCAGCGCAAAACAGCTTGACCCTCTTCATCCAGGGTGTGGAGTCAGAAGACTCAGCCACCTATTTTTGTAGCAGCAGCACAGACACAGGCTTACAGAGTCATCCCCAAGCTGTGCAGAAACCTACTTGTTGTGGCATAAGAAGAAAGGAGGGAGGGAAGTCACCACATCAGAGACTTGGCCCACACTGGGAGGTTCTAGAGGGAAGAGGGATTGTCAAACCCCACAGACCTTTGACAGTAGCTCTCAGTTTTCATACTGTTCAATTCCCCATTCTCTTATATATTTGAAGATGTATTAATCTGCATTGGTAGAAGGGACTGAATAATAATACTCTACTCTGCTGATATCATAGGGCTAGTGCAAAATACAAAGAAAAACAAATTTCATTCATTCATCTTACATTTTCTTCATGTCTTTTTTTCTCCTTCAATAATGTTATAATGAGGGTTAGGGGACTCCCTTTGGGAATGTAAGGAAATATTATTGTATCTCCTCTCAGGTTGTCATCTGCTAATTGATTTTTCCCGGTCTGTGATATCAGAGGTGGGATATCAACTTGTGTGTTGGTCCTTTGTTGCCAAAGAAGACCATGCCATCAGAGAAATGATGACATGACTTTCAGTTGACTTTGTTTTCAGTGAAGGAGTGCTGTGCAGGTCACCAGCCTCACTTCTCCTCCAGAGCCATCTGAATCCAGTGAACAGATATTCGTCAGGATGACTGGAGATGACCCAGAATGAGGCAATTGGGTTTAAGCGATTTGCCAAAGGTCACACAGCTAGTGAGCGTCAAGTGCCTGAGGTGAGATTTGAACTCAGGTCCTTCTGACTCTTGCACTGGTGCTCTATCCACTGCATCACCTAGTTGCCCCATGGGATATCAGCTATACATGAGTGAAATCCCCTACCCTCCATGTAAAATACCTTATTGATTTTAGCTTACCTGAACTCCCCTGGTGCCTCTAGAGATAAAAAAGGGCCTGGGGAAATAATGGGCAGTGTCCTAGTGGTAACTTATCTCAGGACCACCATGGACCTCCCTCTCCTACTTCATTACCCAGGAAGATATCCAGTCAGAAACTAAGATGGCATCTTTGGGTGCAGCCCTTACATATCCTTCCTCAGTACATTTTGGTGGTCATAGGCACTGCCCTTATGGGGAATAGATGCCACCCCAATGTCCTTGTTCTATTGTACTCATCTTGCCACTCCTTGCTCCCAGGCTTGTGTTTCTCCATGTAAGGTACCTAATGGTTCTTGTGAGTGATACAGGACAAATTGTGGGCCTATTGGTTTGTATGACTTTCCTATCAAATCCTTATGAGAGGCCTCGCTAAGTGTCCACAAAAGACTGCCTCACATATGACCTGTATTTATCTATGGGGATGTATGGAGTGTTGAAGGAGGACCTGAACCTTTGGTGAACAGCCATACACTGCTGAAACTGTCTCCAGAGAAGGGCTAAGGTAGGTTGAGTGTAAGTAACAGACCTCAAAGCTATAGGGCCTTTGGGGGAGTCTACCCCAGGCAAGTGAAGGTTTTCTCCAGCAGAATGGCTGGATAAGAACATTTTTTCCAATGGCTATGAAAGTAGCTGAAGCAAGCACTATGGAGCTTTCAGAACTTGTTCAGACACTGAAGATACCAAGGTCATCCTCTGCATCCTGGGGCCATAGCCATTATTCCTGACTTTTGTCTTGCCACCATGCTGTGATGAATCTGCAAGAGAGTGTGATGTTGATGACTTTATGCAACGCTGTCTTATTTAGATCCAATTCACATGCAAGTAAAAACATTACCCATGATAACATTGGTCCCCTGCCAAAGTGAAGGAAAAGGGCAGTAATCTGAGGAAGTTGATAGAACTGGGTTCCAGTCTGCTCTTAGAGGCTCTATGGTTACTAGCTGTGGGAACCTGTGCAAGTTACATGTCCCTATTGCCTCCTCTCCTCTCAAAAGGATGTTTGCATAAGTCACCATAATTTTAAGCTTTTCCAAGAATAGTGATCATTTGCCAGCTATTTTTTTTCCTCACCCAATATAGAATCTCTTTAGATTGACTCTCTAAATGCTAAAAAGGTATTCAAGGAAGGTATAACAATTGCAAGGAGTCACTGAAAACTACAAACTTTTCTCAGTGAAATAGATTTCAGTTCAAAAGAGATCAGCCCATTCAATTCAGAAGAACAAGCTTGGTTAAAAATTGTATTTTGTGCAATTATGACAGTTAGTTTGTGGGCAACCCATTGACCTAATAAAGCAACTTGTAAATTAGGTCAGATACTTCAAATGTTCAAAGAATTGGTGCCCTAATTAACATGAGGAGGGAGAGAACTTAAGTTGAAAATTGTATGAGAAATGGTATTAAGCCTTTAAAGCTCTCACTGCCTAAGCCCTAGTCCTAAATATTGCTGGTGAGTAAGGAGAAGACTCAGTTTACCCAGACCATGATCACGCTGATACAAGAGAATAGTTTGAAATACAGAAGACAATATGTGGGATGAGTTATATTTTAGAAAATTCCTCTTTTCATGAGACTCAATCCCAAATATAAAAATCTCACAATGCACAGGTTTCTCAAGTCATTTCTGTAGAGCAGTTATTCTGAACCTGGGGTCCGTAAGCATCAAAAAATATGTTTGTAATGCCTGTTACAATATTACTGGGTGATGATTTTGTACAATGCTACCTCACTTAAATCCAAGACACATTCCAGTCTAGTCAATGGTGAGGTCATTGATCTTCTTCAAAAACAAAGGATGAAAAATATCTCCTTTTAAAATACAAATTTATATTCTAAAATATTGGGAATAATGTGCTCTTTCAGTATCCTAGTTGGGGACATACAGAGAACTTTGCAAGTTTTCTGGGAGAAAAGTTTTTCATGGAGAGAAAGTGTTTGAGCACAGACGTGAGAAAAAGTGCTTTTTTAGTCATGATTCAGCTGATTGGAACAGTGAGGAAAGTGGAGGCCATGCTCAGTCAGTAAGTTAGTCAAAAAGTATCATCAGGTTGTTATTCTGTGTCAAGAATTTGAAACACAAAAGATACAAAAGGAAAATGTGTGGAGAGAATGAATCTTTAACCCAGGGTGTCAACATTGGGGTGGGAAGTACAGGTTGCTGCCATATTACTGTATTAACTCACATTGAGTTTAAATTCAATAAACATCACCCTTAATACAACTATTATTTTGGCAAGCCTTCCTTGTTCTGTAGTAGTGCATTTAATTTTTTGAAATTCTACTACATGATGCATTCCTTTGTTCATAGTAGAGCAAGGATTCCTTGTGGGTTATGAGTTGGCATAAATGGCCCCTGTGGTCCCTTTCAAACTATCTGCTTCCATGATCCTGTGATGCTTGGCTTTCCAGGAGTCCTTGATAAAATGTAAATATGTCATATATAAATAGTAATATTAGCCTATTCAATAACAATTTATTTCAGGAAACATTAAGAACCTAGTATGTAATAGACTTCAATTGAGTTATGATATTCAGATAAATTACCTTTCCTAATGAACATGATATGAATACAAATAACACTACTACATAATAACAAATGATGAGTATAATGATGAGATCTGCCTTGTCTTATCATAGTACATATCAGGTACTTAATAAATGCTTGTTGGTTAAAGTGGGGGTAGGGCATCGTTGACTGAAGAGATAAAGGAGCCATGGGATCACAAACTCAGAGTTGGAAGGGACCTTAGAAATCGTGTAGTCCAACTCTATCACTTTAAAGATGAAGGCCAAAGAGATTAAATGCTTTGCCTAAAATCACTTGCAAGTAGCAAGTGACAGATTCTAGCAATTTAATAGAATGCATTTCCAAAAAGTAGAGGAAAAGAGTATGGGGAACATCATTCTAGGGCCAGAGGGAATAATATGGCAAAAGCACAAAGGTTGGAAAATACTGGCCCCTGACCAGTGGGAACAATTTGTTTAAGGCAAAGAGAAGTAGTGGAAAGTATTATGCTATTGAACTGGAACAGTAGATTTATGGATGGTCTTTTATATCGGGATTCAGGACTTAAATTTTCATCATTAAACAACAGAAAATTCTTAAAAAAATATTTTGAGCAGAGGTATCATATGAGTAATGTAACGGAATTCTGGCAAAAATTGAGTGCGGATTAATAAATCCAATTAGGAGGAGAACATTTCTAAGAAATGTTCACTGAGACCAATATGGAAAGTATCTATAGTTTAGATTTTTGCCATGCAATAAAGTCTTGGATGGAACATGACAATGAATGGATATGGAGCTCAGAGGAGTGGTGTGAGGGCCCAGAGGGCCTGAGAAGTGGGTGTTTGGGGACGAGAGGAAAAAAGACTGAGAGGTGACAGTTCCCAGCACATTGCCTTGGACACTGGCTCACTAAATAGTTCTTGAATTCAACTGAACTGAAAACAAACACAAAAGTAAAAATTGACTTCATTATTTTCATGAGATTGGCCAAGTATTTATGATAGCTTTTGGGCAAACAGTGTTTATGCCTTTCCATAGTTTGTAGAGAAGTTTGATGTTTAAAGAACATGGAGTCTTCTGTTTCATAGAGTCTTCCTATTTCTTGTTCAAGGAAGAGAGCTTGGGAGTTGATGAGACATATTGATATTTGAATTTCATACTGTTGTTTCTAAGTCCTCAATCATTAAACACTTCTTGACCCAAGAAAAGTCTGCATCTTATTCCTACTGGGCTCTCCTTCCTCTAAATAGCTATTTTTTTAAACCTAAGTTAAACTAAGATTTTGATGTCTAGTATCAAAATTAAACTCAAAGGTTTTTTGTTTCAATTGTCCAATTTAGAAAATGAGTATTAGTTTCCTAAGCCAATAATTCCTCTATCTTGCTGCCTAAGTCTAAGCAGTTCTTAGCTTTGGTACTTTTTCTCCTACACTGAGAAAATCCCATATCACGTCTCTATTTTCATCTCCAGTGGATGTTGAATTATGCTGAGCTCAGTTAGCCACAGAGGGAACAAAAAATAGGCTGCCTGACCCTCAGTTTCCACCAGTGATTCAGACAAAGTTATATTTTTATCTCAGGTCTGTTTCTCATTTTATCCATTCTGCTCCCACCTCAAGTTGAGTAAATCTATCCTGATTACCAATTCCTAAAAGGCACTTTCAAGTAGTTGATACTTTTATTTAGTGTTTCCAATGCTTTTCACGCAAGATTTGTTCATAGGATCAAGGATTTAGAATTGCAAGTTACCACAGGTACCACCTCTTTTATTTTATAGATTTGGAAACTGAGACTCAGAGAAGGAAAGTGACTTACTTAAAGTCGGGAGTGGCTTAGCTGGGATTTGAACTCAGGGCCTCTAACTATAGATACATTACCCTTTCCACTGTACCAGTCTAATGAATGTGCCCTCCTTATTCAGTCTGGTGACATCCTGCTGCTGGGGGGGTTGTGATAGCATAAAGTTATTGGTGTTGGATTTTTTTCCAAGAAGGAGGCAAATTATGATAAGTCCCATAACTAGGGTTACACAGTGATTCTTTTCACAGAAGTCATTTCCATGTTATTGATTATAACTTCAGTTATCTCTTAACCCTTCACAAAGCTAAGACCTATATCCATGGACCAAATATATGAACATTGACTAGTGAAAATATTATGGTATGGGTGGGAACAACTCCATCTCTGACCTTAACTAGTTTTGTGAACTTAAACAAGTCACCTTAGAATTCACAATCAGCCTTTTTACAGGCATTGGGACTTCATGATCTTTAAGTTCTCTTCCCACAATTTGATATAATATTTCCCTCAAAGGATAAAAGGAGATAGTGAAAGTGCTTGGATGAGTTAAAATGCATTGTAACTATGTTCTAATCTTTTCACAAATGTTCCATTTTGTTCATTCCTATCACTTAGGTAAAATGTTCCTTTACTCTCCAGATTGATTTCATTACTTTCATCTCCATTCCAATTCCTTATATTTTTCACTGAATTTTGTCAGTGTGGCTCAGCATCTCTCTCATCATAGCCTGCTCCAGGTGTGGAGAACATGGAGCTCTAAGACCTCATGTGACCTTCTAGGTCTTTAAGTGTGGCCTTTTGACTGAATTAAAATTTTACAGAAAACCAGGATTTCTTCTGTAAAATTTGTATTCTCTCGAAAGGCCACACTTAAAGATTTAGAAGATCACATGTGGTGTACTCTCTGCACAAGAGGGCCATCACATATGGAATTGGTATTTCCCTGTTTCCATTTTCATTGATAAACCTTTAAATTCCATAGAATCATTTTTAAGCAATTGAATTGGCCAAGACTGTTGGTTGCCATTTTGCAGCTAGAGGTAAGAACTCCTTCCTTCCAATGACAAGTGAAAAGGCAATTGTCTTTCTCAACCCAGTACTCTGCAAGGAATGGCAAGGCTGGAAATCTTTCCGGTAAGAATTGTGCTCCACTTTTACACTTATCAAGTATGGACGTGACTGTGGTGAAGAAAAACTGAAAAAGACAAGTCAGAAGTTGCTAAAATTTCATGGAAAACTGATATCACAGTTATTCTAGAAGCTGTCAGGCTTTGAATCTATCAATTGCCAGTAGTCAGAAATTCTCAAGAGAACAGTGTTTTGTCCTTTATTTAATTTTATCTTAGTAAACAGGAAATATCTCATTTAAGAAAACAAGGGTTTCATTGATAATAAAATGTTTGAGCTAGAAGGGACATTAGCCATTCTATAACCTACCCCTATGGTTCAAATTTAAAGAGCACTGAATTTGGAGTAAGAGGATCTGCCTTTATATCTTCCCTCTCTTCCAAATGACCTTGGTGACCTAGAGCAAATCACTCAGACTCTCATGTCCTCAGGTACCTTCCTCATCTGTAAAATGAAGGGGTCAGACTGGATAGACCGTATGCAGAATAATTTCCAGCTCCAAATGTTAGATTGTAAATGCCTTGGTAAGAATACTAGAGAATTCACAAGGAAAAACAGAAAATCAGGAGAGGTTTGAAAATAAATTTAATTTATTATATTCTTTTATCCCTTTTAATCCCTAAAAATCAAGCTTTATGTAATAGAGTCACAACTTCATCTATAATTCTCCTTTTTTGGTTTATTTTGTATATGAAAATACTTTTTGGGGAGTGTTTGCTAAGTTTAGAATTCATAATACTATAAAAATTATAATGGAAACATTTCCCATTGTAATTACCTACTAAGAAAGGGTACCCTATCAAGAAATCCAAGTATCTGGAAAACAATTCTTTCCTTCCAATGAACAAGTGAAGAGTCAATTATCTTTCTCAACCCAGTAGCTTGCAATGGCAAAAACTGAAATCTTTTGGAAAAGAATCTTGCCCCAATTTTACATTTATCCAGAATGGATATGACTATGGTCAAGGTGGATTAGAAAAGACAGGACTGAAGCATCTGGAATTCACAGAAAACTGACATCCCAGACTGACAACTGAGACTCAGATAGAAGAGGGGTTGGTTAAGGTCAGACAGAAAAAAACATTCTGATAGCCTACAAAGCTAAGATGAAGAAACCAGTATGCCTTGAAAGCAAAAAACAAAACAAAACAAAACAAAACACTTCTCTTGTCTGTGGGTAGGTTTGTTTTCTAATATTCAAGCAGTTTATGCATATATCCTGTCCTTGTTGCCTATAATAGTTACTACCACATTCGAAAAGACAGGTCTGAGAATGTGCTGCTGTTTGTGACAAATCAGTGTAAAAAAACTTCTATATATTTCATGTAACCATGTTTAAGTACAACTGAAGCGTGTGGGGTGGGCCCAAAAGCTAACGGCCAACCATCTGTTAGGTCATCACCAGAAAAAAAAATGCCTTCGGTGGAAACCAATGAAGATAATAGTTCCCTAAAAGGAAATGATCCCTCCAAACAAGGGAGTTCTAGAGCTCTTAGACATCCTTGGGCCACAGCTCAGAGTTAGGAAAGCAGGAACCCAATCCATTCTGGCCTTGACCCCATCATGGGCAGCAGAGTCTTTTGCTGTGTCTCCATTTTTCTCCTTGGAGCAGGTGAGTGCTGGAGAGAGACGGAAAACCCTTCTTCTGGGGAAAGGAGATTCAGAGATTTCCCTTTCCCTGGTGGATGACTCTAGGATTAGCATTCTGTTCACTTGTCCCTCTTGAAAGGGTCTAAACCTTCACCAAAAGCCAAAGTAGTACAAGACACACACAGAAAAGATTAAGGACCTCTACTCTAGAGTGAGTTTCTTGTCCATTGTCAAGTTCTAGAAATGATTGGGGCCAGAAACTATGTCAAGGGAGCCATGACTAGTTTGGGCCATTAAGTAACTTATCATGTCTCTTCACATTCTCCGTTGTCTTTAAAGTCAATAAAGTCACCACAAGTGTGCTCCAGCGTTTGAGGTCACAGGAATCCTCTAAACCCAAGACCAAGACAGTGGAGCTTTTGTGACCTTAGAGGGCATAGTGATTAAATGAACTTTAGTCACCCTTTTTACAAGGTAGATGTGCACTAACTGCTGCCCTCCAGCAGAGAGAAGCAAATGGCACAAAGAGATTGAATAGCTGAAGTCTAGCAGCTACTAGGAAACTTGTTTCAGATAGATTGTAGAGACAACCAACACACCAGTGTCAAGTAAAGAAGCAATGCTTGTGCCATGTCCAGCAAAGATGATCTAATGACCAGTAGAGATGCGACGCCCATCATAAGAGAAGCACAATGACATATCCAGGGGACATCAGCCACTCCACAGTATTAGAGATGAAAATACTCTGTGTATGTTTTCTATGTATATGCCCGGGGACCAACTTCATGGGTGTATATGTGACCCTCTAAACACATTCATAGCTAAAGCCTCAAAAAAAAGAGCCCTCCCCTATCTCCTAGGACTCCCCTTCTAGAAAACCATTGATCCTATATTTTCTGACAAGTTACATTACTAAAGATTTGAAGATGAAAAAGGTTAAAAACCATACATATGACAATTAAAGTCATGTACACTAAGTTCAGAATACAACTTAAGAGGTAAGTCTTAAGTAGAGATGTCTCAGTTCCACAGACTTCATTCTAGCCTTCCACCTAAAATGATATCACCAATATAGTAGCAGCTAGGTGGTCCAGTAGAGAGAACACTGGGTCTGGAGTAAGAAGACCTGAGTTCAAATCCAACCTTATTCACTTACTAGCTATGTGACCCTGGGCAGCTCACTTACCCAGCCTCTGTGTGCTTTTGTTTCCTCAACTGTAAAATCAGAATAATACTAACTCCCACCTCTCTCACTTAACCATAGGCTGTTGTGAGGATCAAATGAGATGGTATTTTTATAGTGCTTAGCATGTGGCCAGGCATTTAGTGTGTACTCAGTAAATACTTTTCCTTTCTTTCTGCCTTCTAGCTCACAAGTTTTCAAATGCACTATATTTTTTATTTCGTTGCCTTTGAGAAGAATTTAGCTACTTCTGTTCCAAATTCTTAGTCCTGACCTCCAGATAAAATAGTCCTCAGGTCTTATAGGTGCCAACTTCAGTGGGAATTAACTCTAGAGTCTGGGGATTCTGGCATCCAATGCTGACACAGTAAAACACCCTGTGCTGCTAGGATCCATTCTTTATTATGTGTGAACCACCATGCATTCATAGCAACCATCATACAACCATCATAGTTCAATACAAGGATATTTATTAACAGGTCAAAAATTTTACTATAAATATAAAAGAATTTAAAATAATAATAAGTATACACAATATAACTATTTTCCAGTGCTTTTTATGATATAAAGCACTGTGGTTCCCTTTTTAATTATTTTTCTTAAATTCAATTTTTTTCCAATTTCAAATTCTCTCCTCCTCCCCTTTACCTCCCCCACACATTGAGAAGGCAAGAAAACCAAGACCCATTACAAATATGCGTAGTCATACAAAAGAAATTCCTGTATTAGTCAAGGCCAAAATTACACTGATGCTACCTATCTTCTGCACTCTCTCTGGAGGTGGATAGGAAGTTTTATGAGTCCTTTGGAATTGTGTAAGATCAGTGTGTGGGTAAATTTTTTCAAAGTTTATTATCTTCACAATATTGCTGTTATTGTATACATTGTTCTCCTAATTCTTCTTATTTCACTTTGCATGCTTTTGTATAAATCTTCCAAAGTTTTTCTGAAGCTATTCCCTTCATTTTTTCTTGCAACATTGTAATATTCCATTATATTCATATATCATAACATGTTCTACCATTTCCAAGTTGATAAGAATCCTCTCGATTTCTAATTCTTTGCCTTTACAGAGACAGATACTATAAATATTTTTTTTAGTATATATATATATATATATATATATATATATATATATATATCTTTTTCCTTTTTCTTTTATCTCTTTGAGATATAGTTCTAGTATCAGTAATTCTGGCTCCAAGGGTATGTGCAGTTAATAACTTTTTAGTTCTAAATTGTTTTCCATAATGGATGCACTAATTCACAGCTCCACAAACAGACCCTGTGGCATTTCTCAGTTTCCCTTTCTGTTATCTTAGCCAATCTGATGAATGTGAGATAGTATTGGAGAGTTGTTTTAATTTGAATTTCTTAAATATTAATCATTTAGAGCATTTAAAAATATGACTATTGATATTTTGTATTTCTTCCTGTGAAAACTACTTGTTCAGATCCTTTAATCATGTACCAATTAGGGAATGGGATTTTTCTTGTATATGTGACTCAATTCCCCATGTATCTTAGGAAGAGACCCTTATCAGAACAAGGAAATTCAAATATTTTCCCCCAATTTCCCACTTTTCTTCTAATTTTAGCTGTTTTGGTTTTGTCTGTGCAAAATTTTTAATAAACAATATTGTATATTTTACCTCCTGTGAATTTCTCTGTCTTAGGTTTGATCATAAACTCTTACCCTATCCATTGATCTGACAGATAAATTCTTTCATGTTCCACTAAATTCCTTATGATACTACCCATTATGTTAAAATCATGTACCCATTTTGAGGTTATCTTGATATGATTAGAGATATTGGTCTAAATACAGTTTCTACTATATTACTTTTGAGTCTTGCCAACAGTTTTTGTTGAATAGCTAGTTTTTGACCCAATAGAAGGTATTGGATATATCAAACACTTACTTCCTTTGCTCATTTGATTTTGAATATTGTATGTCTATTCTGTTCCACTAATCAATGTCTTTATTTCTTGCGCAATTACATTTTTTCACAACTATAACCTTGTAATATAAGTTGAGATCTGCTACCCCTAGATTCTCTTCCTCTCCATTTAAAAAAAATGATTCTCCTGTTATTCTTGATCTTTTGTTCTTCCAGAGAATTTGTTGCTATTTTTTCTAGCTCTATAAAGTAATTCTTTGTAATTTCATCACTATAACAATGATTAAGCATGTTAATTTAGGTCGTATTGTCATTTTGATTGTTCTGGCTTGACCTACCCATTAACAATTAATATTTTTCAAATTATTTAGATCTGTCCTTATGTGTAAAGTGTTTTGTAATAGAATTCTTGTGAGTGTCTCAGGAGATTGACTCCTAAGTGTGCATATTGTTTGTAGTTATTTTAAATGTAATTTTTCTTTCATCTATTCCCTTTCGATTTTGTGGGTAACATACACAGATGCTAATAATTTGTGTTGTATCATTTTATATCTTAACTTCTTTAGCAATATGTAGTTTGCCTTATTTTTTTTTTTTAAATTAAGTCTAATTTTACTTTTGCTTCGTCTGAGATTGGGATTGCTATCTTTGTCCTTTTTTTTAAAACTTTAGCTGAATTGTAATAATCTCAGAGTATGTACTTTATATACTGCCAAAAGACATTTTCTCTTATCATATGTATATGCTCCCAGGACTGTACCTTCATTAACTATCTTTTTGTTCCATCAAAATGACGTGAAATGATACCTAGTGAAAAAAAAGTACCAAGAAAGCAATTTGTGCAATGGTATCATAATTGCAAAGATAAACAACTCTGAAAGTCTTAAAAACTCTGATAAATAGATCAAGTACTTCCCTAAAAATAATGATGCAGCCTGCTATTCGTCTCTTGTGAGAAAGTTGATAGACTCAAGATGAGGAATAAAGTATATTTTTTCAGACAACAATCAATGCCTTATGTTTAAATGCATTTGTTACAAGGATTTTGATTTTCTGTTTTTCTTTTCTCAGTTGAGGGTCTGGGAGAGTGAAGAGGGTGTAGGCATAGAAAAGGAAGGAAGGAAAAAAGAGAAAGAAAGAGGTAGAGAGAAAGAGAAAAAGTCAGGTATCATTTCTTTTTAATGCACAGAAGTTTAAAAAAAGGAGAAGCGGAAGATAAAAACAGAGTTCTGAAAATTACATGTTGAAATAATTATATATTTTGAATTTGACATTTCACAAACTTTCTTCTTTTTTTAAATAATATGTATATGAAAATGCCCATTTTATTTATTGGTTGTATAATTCAGAATAAAAAATAAAATAAATCTGTATGTAAGACTCATGTCCATTAAAGAGTTAAATTGTCAGAAAATGATGTTCAGTCTTCCAGGCTAGAAAGAAAAGTCTTTGAAATCAAAATCTAACTAATCGCTACTTTAATATGCAACAGTGTTTCCTTATTAATGCATCCTTGAGAAAAAGGGATATGAAAACAAGTTAACAATAACAGTTGGCCATCCTAGACTCAAGGCGTAGCTCCAGAAGGGCTCTTAGAGCTCATCTTGCTCAATGTTCATTTTTTATGCATAAGAAAACTAAGGCACAGAACAATTGAGTGTCTCAGTCAAAGTCACCTAACAAGATCACCGCTGGAATAGCTTATGTTCCCATGAGTAATCAAATCATAACCACACCTATAGAGCTTTAAAAGCAAATGGTGTTCTTCGGAATTATGATTCATTCTCATTCACTGTGGACTGTTCCCACCCATCTCTGACGCACATGGTAAGGTACAGGTTTCAAAGATAAAGTCTGTGAATTGAAGGAGGGAGAGCCTCAGAGTTCAACTTTCTTCAACCTACTATCTTCTTAGACAGAACTGTGAGTTGGAAAGAACCAGAATTGAAGCCCTGATCTTACCTTGAGTACCAAGCTCTTTTGGTTATCATCATTTATTTCCTAAGAAGAGGTTAATCCTAGGAACAGAAGAGATTTCATTTTAGCCTTGTTAAGTTCTGGCTCCAAATATTTCCTTGGGAACTAAAATATCAGTGTCCTCCCTGGACTTATTTCTGATTTTATCATAGGTCCCATGAATGCTAGGGATGCAAGAATTACCCAGAGTCCAAGACACAGAGTTCAATGGGACAGAAAGTGATATTAAAATGTAAACAAAATTTGAGCCATGATTCCATGTATTGGTATAGACAGGATCAAGGCCAAGGACTCCAGTTCATCTATTACTCTGCAGTTTGAGGTGACATTCAGAAAGGAGACATACCTGACGTGTACAACGTCACTCGGGAAGAGAAGGAATTTTTTCTTCTTACTCTGAAGTCATTCAGAACCAGCCAAATATCTTTGTATCTTTGTGCTAGCAGCAGAGACACAGTAAGGCAAAGTCAGTTCCCCACTAAACACAAACCTCCTTCAGACTCTACAATCCTGAAGTGTTGATTCTTTCTACTTTCATTATACTTCTCTAACACAGGAAGTTATTTTTGCTATAAACACATACTGTGAGAAGAAATGATAATTATGGCACTCATGTCCATATTCTCCACACAGGTCCTAATCACACTTCAACATAGGGAGGAAATTTGTAAATACCTTGTATCAATTGGTGATTGACATGGAAGTAATTTCTTAATCAGATATCTGAGTAAATTAGATCACAAACTTATTAGAACAAAGTTCAAAATGAACATCAAATCATCAGACTGAATAAAGATGAAAAGAGTACACTGAATATGTATGTAATTGCAAGAGCTTCATTATGGTCTGTGTAAATAAACTCTTAATTCTGAAACATGATGAACAGATAGATAAAGGGATAGATATTGATTTTTGAATATTAACATTTCCTAGAAAAGAATATGTACCATAAAGCAGTTGGTACAGTGAGGAAGTCGAATGAGTACTGAAATCAATAAATTAATCAACAAACATTTATTATGTGCCTACTATGTGCTTATGATATGCAACATTGGAGCTAATACCAACATCAATGAGATTATTCAACCATGAAAATATCAAAGTATGTGTAAGTGCTATAGATCAGTATTTCTCAAAGAGAGGTCCCTTGACCTTTGTGAATACTCAAAACACTTTTGAGATATCCTTGAGTTCAAAATTACTTCCATAATAACAGAAAGATGCTACTTGTCTATTAAAAAGTTCCTCCCTTTTCCAACTGCATATCTGTATGAAGCTGAATTTTCTTCATATACTTAAACTGAAACAACATATCAAAATAGATTGCATGCAGCAACAGATGAGAATCTAGCTAATTTCCATTAAGCAAGATATTGGAAACATATGCAAGAAAAGAATAAAAGAAAATTAATGCCACCTTTCTCACTTTTTTTGTTTTGGAAAATATAGTTATTTGCATAAAATTATATTATTTATATTACTATATAAAAAACTTATTATTTTAAATGAATCAAAGAGTAGATATTCTTAAAATAGTAGCTCTAATTTCTAGTATGGCATATATTCATTGATATAACTCACATAAACAAAAACTCTTTAGGGTCTTCAGTATTTTTTTAAAAAGCATAAAAATTTTCAAAAGTGTAAAGAGCTCTTGAGACCAAAATATTGAAATTATTACTATAGAAACAACAATGTCCTAAGCACAAGATGAAAAACAGATAGGATGGGCTTCATTTAACACAGGAATATCAATGATTCCTAATCACTCTTATCACACAAATACACACACATACACACAATTTTTATGCAATCATTCCTCAGATGATATTATATGGCTATGCATAATGAAACACCATGCTCTTTGAAGAATTAAAATTCCAGGTGAGCAATGGAAAAACCATGATGTGCATAAGTAGGCTTTAGCATATGAACACTGAAGATTTGCTATTAAGAAGCACCATAAAATATGTCATCAAGAAACTATCAGAAAAAGGAAGATGGGGTGGCTAGGTGGCACAGTGGATAGAGCATCAACCGTAGAGTCAGGACGACCTGAGTTCAAAGATGGCCTCAGACATTTAGCTAACTATGTGACCCTTGGCAAGTCACTTAACCCCAATTGTCTGCTTATCTCCCCCATTCTCCCCACAAAAGGAGGTAGACCGGTCATGTTTAAGAGTTGAAGTAACAGATACTTGAAGTACCCTGATGGTACATACAAAACACCAAAAATTCTTATGAATTGTTCCATGGAGATTCTATGTCGTATTTATTATGGGTCATGGGCACAAATTGCATATGGTTAGAAGTTATGAATAGTTTACAATCTGTACCAGGGGTGGAATGGGAAGTAGGAATCCATATCAAGGAGATCATGGATACATTCAAGTATCAAAATAAGACTCAAAATGCTAACAATGATAGCACTGCTTAGTGAAAACAAAGGAGTGAGGAAGGTTAGGAAATCTTCTTTTAATTCAGCCTCTAACCTTAACTAATTACATACATACATACATCAGCCAAAAACATTTATTAAGCACATATCATGTGCCAGATACTGTGATAAGCACTAGGGATATTAATACAAACAAAAAGAAAAATAGTCCTTTCCCTCAAAAGAGTTTATATTCTAATGCAAAAATACCTCACATAAAAAGGAGCTAAAGCAGGGTGGGAAGGGTGATGCTGGGGAAGTTGGAGGTGGGGGGGGGGGGCAGAGGAAGGGAAGGTAGCCACGGAACTGAAATCTAAGGAGTCAAGGACGGAGCTGGAAAGGAATGAAGGAAAGCTAGTCTGGGTCTTTCCTTAAAATGGAACTCCATGAGGAACTCAGTAATGGGAGAAGCAGATTGCAATTACTAAGAGGTGGAAAAATCCAGAGTAATCTTAGACCAGAGAGATTCTTAGGCTTTGGAGTCTCAGGATCCCTTTATATTCTTAAAAATTATTGAGAACCCTTCCCAAGAGCTTTCTTATATGGGTAATATATTTTACTCATTTTGTGCATTTATATAAGTATTTATCACAGAAATTAAAATGTCTTAGAAGTATTATAAAATAGTTTTGGTCTTGGGACTCCTTAAAAAAAGGTCTTAGAGACCTCTAGAGCCTCCAGATCACACTTTGACAACCATTATCTTAGACTATTTTATTAAGTCATATATCTCTGAGCCTAGTTCCTCCATTGCCAAAAAGTAGGTTAGGACTCAATAATTTCCAAATCCTCTTCCTATTTCAAAATAATCCAATTTATAATCAGCTTCAGAGGGCTGGCTATCAAGGGGATTAAGGGAGATGATGATGGAAAATTGCCTTGATACGATGTAAAAGGAATTATAAATTAACACATGATTATCTATATTCAAATTACAGACTCTATCATTTCACCTTGTTTGGGTAGAACAGTCTCACTCTTCATGTTTTGTTCATTTCTCCCCATTCCATGCCCTTTCCCAAATCATCTCTAACTATATTTTCGCATTCTCCCAGTCAGCCTCATATCCTGCTCTCTCCACAAGGGGTCAATAGCACATTTTGAACCGCTTAGATTTTTGTGCTCTTCATGGACAGCTCCTTAAATTCTATGGAGCTGTTTTTAAAGCACTTGAATTATTTAGGATTATTACACAGTATTCCACTCTATGCAATCTACAATTCAGTCAAACTAGGCTTCTTGCTTCTCCCCCATCTCCCAATTCAGGGATTTTGCACTGGTTTTCTGGAATATTTTCCCTAATTGCTTCCATTATCTTGCAATTGCAAGGTTCATCTTCAAGATTAATCCCAAGTGCCACTTGTTGCGTAGTTTCCTAGCAGGTTTCCCCCAAGACTATCGCCTTCATATCTCCACCCTCTCTACCACCAGCCTTTCCTTGTTGTCATTGTTGTTTAGCTGTTTCAGTTATATCTGACTCTTTGTGATATAGGGTTTCGGGGTTTTCTTGGTAGAGGTACAGGAATGGCTGCCATTTCCTTTTCCAGGTCATTTAACAGATGAGGAAACTGAGGCAAACAGGGTTAAATGACGTGCCCAGGGTCTCATACCTAGTAAGTTTCTAAGGCCAGATTTGAACTTGGAAAGATGAGTCTTCTGATTCCAGACCTAGCATTCTATCCAGTGCACTACCTAGCTGCTCCAATGGGTTATACATACTTTATGAATATCTATGTATGTGCACATAATTCCCACTTTCCACCCTACCCCCACCTTCAGATAGGATGTGATACACACTATGGGATCATTTCACTTTTGTTTGTTTGCCTTGCACACAAGCTAGTGCTTACCAGAGGTGGGGAAACTGTGACGTTAAGGTTGCATATGACCTTCTAGATCCTTGAGTGTGGCCTTTTGACTGAGTTCAAGTTGTACAAAGCAAATCCTTTTACTGAGGGGATTTGTTCTGTGAAGTTTGGATTCACTCAAAGGATAGCACTTGGGGACCTAGAGGGCCACGTGTGGCCTTGAGGCCTCAGGTTCCTCATCCCTGGCTTATTCTATCATATAAATCTAACATATGTTTGTTGATTGATTGTGCAAGAGAAGCTCTCCACTTTGTGCAACTTTATGTAGTCACAGAATGTAGTTATATAACAGGATGTTTAAATATCTTAGCAAGGTCTAATGTCCTGTGATCTCTTTATTAGATGTGAAAACCTCTCTGATTGAATCAAGAAAGGATTGGCTGAACAAACAAATGAACCAGTCTCCTTTAAATAAATTTTAAAAGTTGAGCCCTAAGAAGCTCAAGGTAGTTAAGGTTTAGAGGACATGTGGAGTGAGACTTGCAGGAACGGAGAGAAGGGGAGGGGAATATCTTCCTTCTTTCCTCCTGCTAGTCATGGCACTAGCTGGGGCTAATGACAGGATAAGGAAGGAATAGAAAAGCTAGTTTTGTTTTGTTTTGTTTTTTAAGGTTCTTGGGAGAAAAAGGGAGGATCCAACAAGGAATGAGCCCTTTGCTTTAATTATATGGCAAGATGATAACTGATAAGAGGCAAAGTAGAGCACCTTATTTATTATTTTACTGCTATTTTCTTTACCAAGGAAAATGAACTATATGTTGGAAAGGTCAGAAGAAAGATGATTAACAGAGTTGCCACCCAAGATAAGAAAGGAAATAGTAAGAGAGAACCAAGCTGCCTTGAAAAATCCAAGTCAGCAGGCCTAGATGAATTATATATTTGGGTTCTAACAGAAATGACCATTGTGATGACTGAGTCACTATCGATGATATTGGAAAGATCATTTTAAAAATGAGAGGTACCATAAGATTTGGAGGCAGAAAGATAGCCTGGTGGATAGAGCTCTGGACTGGGCATCAGGAAGACCTACGTCCAAATCCGACCTTAGACACTAACTGTGTGACCCTGGGAAAATCATTTAACCTCTATTTGCCTTGATCCACTTAAGAAGGAAGTGGTAAACCACTCACTATCTTTGCCAAGAAAACTTGATAGGCAGTATAATTCATGGAGCCACAAAGAGTCGTTGGACATAACTCAACAGCAGCAACACATTATTTTTAGTTGTTATATGACATGCAAATGTATGTAATACACAAATATACCATGTATATATATATATGTGTGTGTGTGTATGTGTGTGTGTATACATACATAAATGCATGTATAAATATGCACACACATCAGAAGTACAGTACAATGCAATGGAGAGACAAGGAGAGACACTAGCAGCTGGGGAGGGGGGCATAATCAGGAAAGGTGGTACTTGAAGGAAGTTAGGGATTCCAAGAGGCGGACATGAGGATACATGTACATTCCAACTATGGAATGTGTCTTGACACTGTCTAGTGTAACCCTCCTCCCATTTAGAAAATTAGAAAAAGACAGTCCAGAAAGTAGATATTAGAGTCCACCTCAATTCGCAAGCATAATAAAATAACTCTGTCCCCATACACAGAACCACAATTTCTTCTGAGTCTAAATTTGAATAGCACCAGAGTTCCTGCTAGCCCCTAAATCTTAACCACACCTACAGAGCTAAAAGCAATGGTGCTATTCTGAAAGTAGCTCCATTCTACCAAGATTTCTTCTCCTTTTCTAGGAGATGCTCCAGCTCACCTTGGGAAGGCTTGTTCAGTTACAAGGTTTTAAAAGATATGTTAATGCTGAATCCTCTGTGCTAAACTAGGGGCATCTCAGAGCTCAGCCATTTCTCTACTTCATCTCTAGGAACCGGAGCTCTGTTCTAGGAAACCGCTCCCTTTCTGCCCTGGTTCTTCCATGGACACCAGGTTTCTTTGGGGTGTGGTCATTTGTTTCCTGGCATCAGGTAAGTCCTAGACACTAAAGGGAAATTGCTTCCTTAGACTTCTCAGATTTTGGTTAAAATCCGATCCCTGAGAGATTCAGTGTCAAACTCTCTCTTTGGATTATTTCTGCTTTCTCTATAGGTCCCGTGGATGCCAGAGATGCCGGAGTCACCCAAACCCCAAGAAATCTAATCACAGGAATAAGACAGAATGTGAAACTGAATTGTGAACAGAATTTGGGACATGATGCCATGTACTGGTACCGTCAGGACCAGGGCCAGGGGCTTCAGCTCATTTATTTCTCAATAACAAAGGATGATATTCAGAATGGAGACATTCCTGAGGGATACAGTGTTGATAGGAACAAGAAAGAGACCTTTCCTCTAATTATTCAGTCATCCAGAATCAACCAAACATCTTTTTATCTCTGTGCCAGCAGTAAAGGCACAGTAAGGCAAAGTTAGCTCTTCTCCATGCAGAAACCTCTTTCAATCTTCACTGTAACTCTGAGATGCTGAATCTTCCTGGCATTTGTTACCCTTACCCCAACTCAGGAAACTATTACTATTTCAAGAAAACTATGAACTAAACTACTCTTAAAGTATTCATCACATTCTGGCATGAATTACAGATTTTTCTTTTTGCATATCATATATCCCTTAATAGGCCATGAAATCTTTGAAAGTAAATGTGTATGTTCTTCAGTCATTTCAGTCATGTCCAACTCTCTATGACCACATTTTGGGGTTGTCTTGGTAAAGATACTGGATTGGTTTGCCATTTCCTTTTTCAGCTCATTTTACAGATGAGGAAACTGAGGCAAATAGAGTTAAGTGACTTGTCCAGGATCACACAGCTAGTTAAGTGTCTGAGCCCAGATTTGAACTCATGAAGATGAATTTTCTTGATTCCAATCCCAGCATTTTACACACTGTGTCACCTAGTTGCTCTAAACTTTGTGTGTAGTAGAAACTAAAAATATTTACTATACTACTGAATTAATGAATTATTATAAGTAACAATAACTAGCATTCTATAAGATTTGCAAAGTGTTTTACATATATTACCTCCCTTGAAGGGTGGTAGTACAATAAATAAATGACTTTCAACATTAGTAGAACCTGAGTTCAATTCCTGACTCTGACGCTTCCTACCTGTGTGAAATAGAGTAAGTCATTGAGTCTATATTGGTCTTAGTGGCTTCAACTCAGCTATGAAATTAGTAAGGAGAAGGTAGACTAAAAGGCCTCGGAGTCCCCTATGGCTCTAGATTTCCGGTCTCATGATACTATCTATGGAGACGTTAATGACCTTCTCTTAGTACCTAGTCAGCCTGATGACTGATCTATCGGAAGATACAAAACAGAACTCATGCCATTTTCACCACTTAAGAGATACATTGAGCAGAGTTAATAGTTACTCCAATTATTCTCAAGATATTCCAATGCTGCTTGTAAAGGAGAGGAATAAAAGTAAAAGTCTTCATTTGCAAACACTCCCAGAACTACAGAAACTTTGGAATTCAAATAATCACAGAACTCCCCTAGAACACAGAGATACCAGGAGCCGTGGACTTGTTGGGCTACTCACACTACTTCACGGTGGAAAGAAAAATATAGAATTATTGATTAATTGTTTATTCTCCCCTCAATATTCAACCACTACTCTGAGCTCAGTTTTCTAGAGAAAGATTGATTGCATCTTCCTTCTCAGGATTCTAGGGGTGCCCCTGAGGGGCTGGGAGTGTCTTTCTCTAACACTATCAGCTTGAGTTTTCACTCTAGTTGGTACTTTCCATGATCTGGGGTAAAAATTGCAGATCCATTTAGCACTTAACATCAATTAGATATAAAAAATGATATTTACTCTGAAATTACAGGGGGGAGGAGCCAAGATGGCGGAGTAGAAAGACTCACATATGCTAGCTCCGAACCCACACCCCATGGATTTCCTCTAAAAAGAACTCTCAACAAATTCTGGAACAGTGGAAGCTGCACAGCAACACAGTAAAAGAGATTTCTGTTCCAGAGAGCACTGAAAAACCGACCCCAAAGGCCTGTCACACACCTGACAGGAGCTGAGCCCAGTCCTGCCCTGGCCACAAGGCACTGAGAGGAGTGAGCAGATCCGAGCAGGCTTCAGGGATGGAATCTGTGGCGGCCACAAAGGTCCCTCCACCCACAGCCGCACAGATCAGTGAGAGACACTTCTGGGCTGGCCAAGAGGGGAGCGGGGTGTCTCCCTAACTCAGGCCCCCTCAGGAGGCAGTGGTAGAGGCAGCAGCAGAGGCAGCGGCAGTCAGAAGCTCCTGGAGCAGGCAGGAGCTCAACAGAAGCTCCATTACAGAAGGTCTCTGCATAAACCCCCTGAGGGAACTGAGCGTGGGAGGTGACCCTGCCCCAACCTGAGCACCAGAACTTAAGCTCCCATTGAATAGCAGCCAGGCCTGCTGCTGAAAGCCCTGAGGCTGAGGAGCAGCATTTGAATCTCAGACCCCAAGAACTAGTTGGACGGATCTAGGTGGGGGTGGAGAGGAATCTCAGAAGTCAAGTAACTGGCTGGGAAAATGCCCAGAAAAGGGAAAAAAAATAAGACCATAGAAGGTTACTTTCTTGATGACCAGATGATTCTCTCCTTCCTTTCTGACGAGGAAGAACAACGCTTACCATCAGGTAAAGACAGAGGAGTCAAGGCCTCTGTATCCCAAACATCTGAAATAAACATCCAATGGGCTCAGGCCATGGAAGAGTTCAAAAAAGATTTTTAAAATCAAGTTAGACAGGTGGAGGAAAAACTGGGAAGAGAAATTAGAGAGATGCAAGAAAAGCATGAAAAAAGGGTCAATACCTTGATAAAGGAGACCCAAAAAAATGCTGAAGAAAATAACACCTTGAAAAATAGGCTAAGTCAATTGGCAAAAGAGGTTC
>CM053770.1:82530352-82568575 GCA_028658325.1 Potorous gilbertii | reverse complement strand
CAGGATAGGATGGAGGGAAAAATATAGTTAGTCTTACACAACATGACTATTATGGAAGTCATTTGCAAAACTACATAGATATGGCCTATATTGAATTGCCTGCCTTCCCAAAGGGAATGGGTGGGGAGGGAGGGATGGGGAGAAGTTGGAACTCAAAGTTTTAAAAACAACTGTTTAGTATTGTTCTTGCTACTAGGAAATAAGAAATACAGGTAATGGGGAATAGAAAGTTATCTGGCCCCACAAAAGAAAAGAGATAATGGGGACAAGAGAAGGGAAGGATGATAAAAGAGAGGGCAGATTGGTGATAGGAGAAATTAGAATGCTTGGTGTATTGGGGTGGGGGGAGGGGACAAATGGGGAGAAAATTTGGAACCTAAAATTTTTTGAAAATGAATGTAAAATGTTAAATAAATAAATTTATATTTAAAAAAAAAGAAATTACAGCAAAAAAGAGAAATACAAACGTTTCCTCCTCCCCAACCTCTGGGGGGCACATTTTGCCCTATACTGTATTGATCCTTAAGGGGACGGGGCTTAGATTTAACTCAGTTTCTTCACAGTATTGGTCCCATCAAGTCTGTTGCCCAAAATCGCATTGCAGCGGAATCAATCTACATCTTTGTTTTCCCTGGGCTGGTTTGCTCTGAGACCATGAAGCTTGAAAAACTGCAAACCCTGTCCGGGTTTCCTCTCATGAATGTCTAGTGGCTCTTTTCTCTGACCTTTAGACCCCCATAATGATCTTCATTCTTGTTCATGTTAAGGCAAGAAAGTCAGAAGTGAAACTTGAAATCATGGAGCACAAGGTGACCTCAGATGAAGGGAGCCTAAGTCCCCTGCCCTGACAGCATTGTCTCTCATCTCTCGCTAGAACGCAGACAGGCAGGAAGGAGTCAGATCTAGAGCATATGAAGAAGCTTCAGAGGACACAAGAGGTACTTAGGATCCTCTCCAAAGCTTCCTTATTGTGCTGCAAGGCTAGGAGGACAACAGGAAGCAGAAAAGTGTACTTAAATGTCAGTTTAATTATCATTTAGCAATAGATAGAGGAGGATGAGGAAGGCACATTTATACGGCTGGTACTGTCTCTATGTGGCCCCTGTGAAATTCCATTTTCATGCATGAGATTCCCTAGAATCACCACCCCAGATTCAAGGTTCTCTGTGAGTCTCCAACCACTTAAAATAGTAGTTGCAGAATTCCCAGGGATACATACACATTTTTATCTAGTCATCTAGAAGAGACAATTAGTTCAAAGCAAAGTCATTTAATGAAGGATAGAGTAAGAAGACTTGAAATATGCTCTTAAAAACATAGGGCACATTTTGCCACAACCATAGGGAGAGTGAGGAGTCACAGTTATCAACCATAAGGGGGCATAAAGGATCAACACAAGGGGAATAAGTGTGTATGGGAGAGGGGTGTTGTTCATACCTCCTGTGCATCAAGACAAAGATATCTGATAATATTATTAGATTGCTATCAGTAGGCCTGAACCCCACTGAGCATGGCATCTCTGCTGGAAAAGTTGACATCCATGGGACTTATGGTGGTAGCTCTACTTGCTCCTCAAGGGACATCATATGTCTCTGCTAGGCTTGTGATTCCTGCCTTACTGGGCTTTCAGTCTACTTGGGCATGGTAGTCTGAACCTGCCCTAATACGAGTAAGTTAACAGTTCTTCAGTTCTGTCCACCATACCCAGCTAATAAAAGCAAAGTGAGTTCCTCCAGCTTAAGATTGTGTCTGTCTTTTTAGACTTTTATGTCTAGACTGGAAATGTCTATTTAGTATAAGCATTCTCACATAATCCCCAAATCTTTGGTTTAACTACAAATGCATTTGGGCCAAGACAAAAGGTAACCTAGGGAGGCAAGGTATTCTCCATAGCCCATGCATATTGTTGGTAGCAAAACCAACTGATTTGGTGTTGTATTTGGATAGTGAAAAGCCTATATCTGTATCTAGGGACACATTATGCTCTGGTCAGAAGATATCTGCAGTTACATTTCTGGATATCTCTAATTGTAGGGAAGTGTTGCCTTACATCAAACTAAAATTTTCTTCTCTACAACTTCTACCCACTGATCCAAGTACTGCCCTTTGGAGTCAGCCATTACAAATCTGATCCCTCTTCCACCTGACAGAATTGTAGTGAAGGATATAGAGACTGGAGGTCTGCACATGGAGAGAAACTAACCTTTACTATGTTTGCACTGCTGGCCTAGAGATAACAAGATCTTTAGGTTGCTGTGCATGACTCCAGAGGGAAGAGTAAAAACCTCTTGTTCCCAGTAATACAATATCCCTCAAAAATCTGTTGTTTTTGAATATAAGCTTGTATTCTGAGTAAAAGATGAGCTGAAGCTCCAGGTTTCAACCCTGTCAGTCACACATGATGTTATATACCAAATTCTGTTCACATCTCCATGTCTCCATGTCCCTGCATGACCCCTATCTGTGATTAGGTATCAGGGTATCAAGGATAATTCTGACTCTCTTGATATCCATAGGAACCATAATAGAGAAGCAAAGGGAAGCTCTGGTGGAAGGTTGGCATTGAAGCTATTAGGGAAAAGTTTGGAAATAGAATCCACCAAGTTAGAATCTCCAATGAGCTTGCGCCCCAGATCTGAGGGTAGCTCCTTTTATCTCTCTATTTTTAACACCAATCCTTGTAGACTCTTCAATTGATTTTCATAGTCAACAGCTGCAACAAGGAATTTTTGTGCCTGTTGGAATGGAGGCAAGGAGTGGGAAGGGAACGCCCCAGCAGTTTAGTTATTAAGAGTGTGCGTGCATGGGTTGGGGTGATATGTAAACTGTCAATAGCCACAGGGTTTCTACATTGCTGAAGGACTGAGTTCTGCTGATGAAGAGGAATTAAGTTCTATGGTTTAGGAAGTCAACCACCTTGAGGAGGAAGCCCAATCCAGAAAGCATAAGGTTTTATGCTACTGAAAGTTGGCTATTCTATCAACCTATATCTGTGTATGTGAACACATAATTCATAATACATAATATACGTAATGTGTGCATATATTATGTTTACACATTTGTAATACATACATCTATGTTTTCATTGTTGCTGTTGCTCAGTATATTTGTGTTCATGTTTATATATATATATACATATATATATATATATTATGTATTTGTGTACATATATGAAGATGTAGAAAAGCAGATAAATGAAAAAGCAAAATATAAAATATTCAGGAACTCTGTTGAAACATGATACAATTCTCATAAAGTATCTTTACACATTCCTTATATTTCTTTATTCCCAAATGTTTCAATGAAGGAAGAAATGATAGGTGAGGTACAAGCCTCAGATGTAAAACTTTCCTGCGTAATAAACCTGTTCTTGGGGGCTTCCTGCATCTCTTGGAAATATTTCTGACTATCTAGTATGAGACACATGGAGTCTTTTCCTAGAGACTCCTGTGAGATGAATGAATTTCTCTGAGTATAGGACATTCAAGGTGAAGGTCAGCAACAGAAACATGGAGGAATAGATGATATTGCTGGGTGAGTTTCTTTTCATATCCCAACTTCCCTCAAATCCAACAGATATTTCCCTTATAAGTAGAAAAAAGGAAAACAGACATCTGCAGAGAGATAAATGAGATCTTATCCAGCCAAGTAGACAAGAGAAGTGAAGAAATAATAAAAGCAGAAATCCAGGTTTCTGATAATTGGGGAGAGATGAGAGGCAATTCCAGTAAGTGGCTGAGATTTTCAGTATCTAGCTGTGTTTAACTCAACTTGAGTTCTTCGGTGCTCCTTCAGGAATGAGGAGGTTCACTTCATAACCTGAAATTTCATTTTCTTTCATTCTGATGTGAGAATGAATCAAAATATGATTATACTGTAGTAGGAAGAGGAAGATGTAAAATGGTGGCTGCTTTTTAAACATTAGAGTCTCTATGATGTTTTTGCTACTCTTTTA
Source organism: Potorous gilbertii (assembly GCA_028658325.1). Classification (NCBI taxonomy): domain Eukaryota; kingdom Metazoa; phylum Chordata; class Mammalia; order Diprotodontia; family Potoroidae; genus Potorous; species Potorous gilbertii. The sequence goes on along the minus strand of CM053770.1, from coordinate 82,564,620 downwards.
TTTGATTCAACTAAATTTCTTGCTCAGATAATGAACAAAGGTCAGTTACAAATACTTGAAAAGGAAGAGAGTGGATGGTGGAAGTTTCTTCAGTATGTAATAAGGGTTTTGAACTAGATAGATGGGAGTCTGCTCCTCACTCCCATCTATACAATTTTAATCTTAGAAAGCTAGGATAGGAAGGGAATCAAAACAGGGAGTAGGGAGGAGGAAAAGACAGGCAAGAGGAAGGTAAGGATGAATAGGAAAGAAGTAAGGATGAGACAAAGGAAAAGTAAAGCTCCTACCTAGAAAGTATTTGAGTCATTGAAAGGTGAGTGCAATGGTAACTGGAAGAGATTTAAGGCAGAGAAAGGAAGTTGACATCACTGAAAGACCCCAATTAGTATAACTGAAAGAGTCCTGGAGATCTTTAGCCTGCCAGAAATTCTTCTTACTCTATGTAACAGAAACCTGTTCTTTCTCTAACTCCACCATGGACAGTTACCAGGCTCTGTTCTGTATGACCATTTGTCTCCTAGGAACAGGTGAATTCTGGGTGCAGATTGGAAATTTCTGCCCTGTACTTGACAAGCTTTGATTTCAAACCTTGTTCTTGTGGTTGAAATTCAAAATCCCTTTCTGATTTAGGATGGATATGATCATTCTGGTTTCTGTTTTACTTCCCAATAGGCTATATGGAAGATAAAGTCACCCAGACCCCAAGACACTTGGTCACGGCAAGAGGAGAGAATGTGATGCTGAAGTGTGACCCAATCAAGCCACATGTTTATATTTTTTGGTATCGACAGATCCAGGAAAAAGAATTGAAGTTCATGGGTTACTTTCAGAATGAAAAAGTCTTAGATATATCAGGTGTACCAAAATCTCGATTCTCAATTGATTGGCCCCGAAACTCATCCTCTAATCTGAACATCCAATTCACCGAGCCACAGGATTCAACTGTTTATTTCTGTTCCAGCAGCTTAGGCACAGCACTATGAAGTCATCTTTTTTCTTTGCACAAACCTCCTCTGGACACCACACAGGAAATAACAGTTGGAGACAAAAGGAAAGACAGTTATCAGGCTTTGATGAATTTAGATGAGAAACATTTTGGAAGATTTGTGGTGAAACTGAAAAAGAGAAGTCAAAGGAGGAGAAGAAAAAGAGGAGGAGAAAGGAAAGAAAAGAATAAAAGAATGAGGAGCTATAAAAGAAGTCAAGTAAGAGAAAGAAACAATGAAGTACAGTGGAGAACATTTTGAATTTGGAGTCAGAAGACCTGAGTTCACATCTCACCCTTGTCATTTACTATCTATAATATGACCTTTTGCAAATCAATCACTTACTCTGTGCAAGGCATTCTGCTGTCATTTTACTTCCTTAACCACCAGTTTCTACTATACATCTAGTGACTTGTATGCACAAATGATACTGCATGAAGGAACCTAAAAGCAAGCTAAAAATTATGAAATATTCGTTAAAAAGATTAATATTGAAGGAAAAAGGTGACATTTTTGTTGTAGAAACACATATAATCATTGGATCATAGATTTAGAGCTGTAATAGACCAAAGAGGTCATCTATCACATCATTGTCATTTTACAGAGAAGAAATATTTCTGTATATTGAAAATGAAGTCTTTCTAAGAGAATGGAAAACATGTCAAATTAAGAACTGGTTAAGAAGATGATGTTTTACAAAAGGAGATAATGTCTGATTGGTATTTCTGAACCTCACCTTAAAATGTAGAAATAACAGATTCCTGATCAAGGATGGACGTTAGAAAGTTGGCTAAGAATTCATTTGTCTGAAGTTTTACAAAATTTATCCCAAGAACTTTAAATTGAAATGGAAGCAATAGGGAGAAAAGCACCACCTAGGGAGAAGCTAAAATGTAGAAAGAAGAAAAGTAGAAGAAATACCTTGTTGTTTTGTTCATCCTTCATTGCCAAAGACATACCTGGAAATACACAGAAGACAAAATTCAAAAAAGAAAGCAGTAATAAAACAATGCCTTCAAATGGTAATGAACAAATATTAAAATGGCAATATAAGCAAGATGAACTAGAAATCCTCACATAAGAAGGAAAATTTGGCCTAATACATCGCTAAAACTTGATGGAATGAGTTCTATAACTAGAATATGATTCAAATAGGCAATATGATGAATAGTAGTGCCAACAAAGTGACTATATGTGATTTCAGAGGACTGAGAATAAAAAAAAAATCTCCCATCTCTTTGCAGAGAAATAATAGATGATAGGTACAGAAAGAAGAATGAATTTTAAAACATGAGCAATGATCAATTTGTCTTGCTTGACTGAACTTATTTATTACATGAGAGAATTATATTGAAGTGGGGGTTTCATGAGAAAATAATAGTGATTTTTAAAAATGGATAGCATCAAAATATTCTAAAAGAAAAATAAAAGACCAATGGCAATAAAAAAGAGAGCAAAATGTCATTTCCATGTTCTATAAATCATTCAGAAAGTGGAAAATTCAATGATGACTCTGAGAAATCTCATGAGCCTAGAACTATATCATCACATAGCAAGTAATTTATTGGAGCTTCAGTTTTCTGCACACCTACTAGAACACTCTCTCTGCTAAAAGCAGAGTGACTAAAAATTTCTTTATTTGTCTTAATGATAATTATATTTATTGAAATGTTGGGAAATTAGCAATTCTATTAGGGATATCATTTTCACAGACAAGGTTGCTGGGGTGGAAATGATGGGAATCTTGGAGAAAGTGACCTTTCCATACAACAATTTGTGAAAGAGAAAAGAAAAACTGAGTATAGTCTTGTATGCATTCTAGATAATGGGAAAACAGATTTTAAAGAGTTCAAAGAAAATACAGATTTAATCCTATGGATTTAAATTTTCAAGGGGAAAACAGATCAGGCTCGATTGGAAAGTGTGAAGATCAGAATTTTGAAAACACGAAGATAAACAAGTACTATGAGGAGGAAAGGGGGAGTTGTTCTAGAAGAATGATGTAGATGCGAAAATAACTCATCAATGAACTTAGATTTAAAATGAAAAATATTTTTAGGTAAGAAGAGCACATAATGAACATGCATGAACAGCAGGTGGCTCAGTGAATAGAGCACTGGCTTTTATGTGTGAATTTTAGTTATGTTAGGGGGGAAATGGAGGATTAATGAATGAAGGGACTACTGTAGGAACAGCAATAACTGAAGTCAGAAGGTAAAGTGACTTAATTCATTGCTCCAGGTGAGATGGGGAAGAAGAGAAGGAATATTTTCATCAATCAATCACAAAAATCTTAATGAAAAAAGCAAAATATAAAACGTAAACTGGATGTTAATACTGGTCACATGTATTTGGAATTGGTCAAATGACTAGACCCAGAGTAGTTAAATGTTAACTTGAAAGAAAGCCTCTATGGGATTGTCCTAGCAATACATTTGTGGCCATTCTCAGTTTAACATTTTCATGAATGCCTTGGAAAAAGGCAGAACTGATATACTTATTAACGTGTAAATTGACATGAGTCAGTTTACATGTGTTCCCGAGTTTCATATAATTTATCATATTTGTCATTCTTTATAGCACATTAATATTCTATCAAATCTATGTACAAAAATTATTTTAGACACTCACTTGTTGATGGATATCTACTTTGTTTCTATTCATTCGCTTTTACAAAAGGGCTGTTATGAATGTATTCAGCTCTTTTGATTTTTAAGTCGTTCACTGTTTTTCCTAGAAAATCACTCCCCTTCCTACACTCTGTGATCCAAACAAACTGATCTTCTCCCTCTTCTTCATACAGATCACCCCATCTTCCATCCCCATACCTTTGTTCTTGCCATCCTCCATGTCCAGGATGCATTCCCTCTTTACTTATACGTCAAAGAGTCCTCTTCTTTCAAGATTCAGTTTAGGCATTTATCTTCCACAGAAATTCTTCGCTGATGCCACCAACTGTTATTGCCCTCTCTCTCAAAAAGATCTCATTGAATTTACATATGTTTGCATTTTAACATTATTTTATATATATATGTGTAGATTTTTGATACACACACACACATATATATACATACATACATACATATATACCTATACACACTGACATTTATATGCGCACACACACACACACACACACACACACACACACTGCTTCACTGGAATGTCTACTTAGGTCTTAGGTTTTTTCTCTATAGTTCCAGTTTAAACCTAATAAATCTAATTTCATATAACAAACCTTCTAATACTATTTCCTTACCCTCACCAAGTCAGTTCTTCTCCAGACTAAACACCAGGAGTACTTTTAGTAGTTCCTCATATAACATCGTTTCTAGGCCTTGTATCAGCTGGATTACCCTCATCTGGATCAGAGTAACTGAATTAGAGGCTTCTGGGAATAGTTTACATGGGAAGAAGTCTATGAGAAAGCAGCTAAAAGAGTCACCATATTAACAGATCAGATGATTTCAGTGATGAAAGGGAAATTCTGTTGTCCTTTAAGTCTCAGATATTGACTTGTGAAAGAACTCACAGAAATTCCTTATGTTCCCATCTTCCTCTGCCCTTGCAGATTCAGGAACATAAATTTCAAAGAAATTCTTGTGCAGGATTAAAACCTATAAAAAGGAAACCAGCAACTGTTAAGCACCCTGGGAGATAGGTGCTATTGTTATCTCTGTTTTACAGCTGAGGATACTGAGACAGACAGAGATGAAGAGACTTGCCCAGGGTCACACAGCTAGTGTTAGAGACAGAATTCAAATCCAAGTCTTGCCTTTTCCCAAGTCCAGCACTCTATGTATGATATCATACTGACTCTGGGCAACTGGCCTCTCTCAATCCTCAACCTTTCTGCTCACTTTTTTAGCCTCACCCTTATGAAATTTTCCATTGTCAAGTCTCTTCTGTCCATTGTTTATAACAGGGGGCAGTGATATTCTGTAAATTTCTCTTTAAGAGTTTTCCCATATTCAAGTAATACATTTTTTTTATAAAGGAAAAACCTCTCCTTTAGCCATTAATTATTCCATCACCATTTATTAAATAATTAGTATTAAGCACTATCAAGCTACCATTATGCACAACTAAGCAAAGTGCCAGGAACTGTTCAAGGTGCTGGATATACAAAACAAGGAATTTAAGTTCTATTTTGGAAAATAGCATGTATGCACATAGGTAAATGCAAAATATACAGAACATAAATATGAGGAAATTTCATCACTAGTAGCTGGGAGGATGAAAAAAGTATTCATGTAGTAGAAAGGGTTTAAGCTGAGCTTTAAAGGTAACTAAGGTTTAGGGAGATATAAGAAAGGAGTACATTCCTGGCATGGGGAAGAACTTGTACAAATACACAGATATATGTGTGAGGGCCAATTTATCAAGAACTTAGAGCATATGAGGGGGAGAAATGTATAATATGCCTGGAAGAGTAGGTTGGAAACAGAATTATTAAAATCTTTAAATGCTGGAGAGGAGTTTGTAATTTATTCCAGAGGCAATAGGGAGCCATTGGAGCTTGTTGAGCATAGTCAAAACAATTATTTGGGAGTATCACTTTAGCAGGTGTTTGGAGGTTGGATTGAAAAGGGAGAGGCTTGAGTCAGAGAGTCTATATCTTCAAAGAGAACAAAGAAAGGTGAAAAGGACCCATATGTGTAAAAAATATGTTTATAGCAGCTCTTTTTGTGGCAAAAAAAGAACTGAAAACTTAGGAGGTGCCATTAATTGAGGAATGGCTGAATAAATTATAGTATATGGTGTAATTAAATAGTATTGCAACATAAGAATGATAAAAGGTATAGTATCAGTGAAATGAACTAGAAAAACAATTTTTATAATAAAAATGTTGTGAAGACAAACAACTCTGAAAGACTTAGAAACTCTAAGTAGTGCAATGACCTACCATGATTCCAGTACACTGATGATAAAAAAAATGCTACCAACATTTTAATAGGGAAGTAATGGGCTCAATAAGCAAGATGAGATACACATTTCTGGAAGATGCATATTTGTTTTAAGTTTCTTTTGGGGGCGAGTCAAAGGGAAAGAAAAGCTTGTTAATTGAAAAAATATTGAAAGAGAAATAGGGTAGGGAGAGAGGGAGAAACAAAGACAGACAGACACAGAGAGATGAGAGTGAGAGAGAGAGAGAAAGACAGAGAGGAAAAAAGAAAGGAAGAAAGAGAAAGAGAGTGAGAGAGAGAGAGAGAATTTTATGTGTATAGGTGAATGGATGAAAGGATACAGATGGAAGAAATATTGTGGAAGTATAACTGGGAGGACTGCAAAACAGATGGAAAATAAAACATGAAAGAGAATGGCAAGTGGAGTCCCTCCAAGGTTGGGCCCTGAATGAGTGGAAAGACGGTAGTACCCTAGACAAAAATAGGCAAATGAAGATCATCATTTGGGGAGAAATTACAATAACTTACTCTAAATGTGTTGAGCTTAAGAAGTCTATGGTACATTCATTTGAGAATATCTAATAGGTTTTTGGTAATGTAGGACTGGAGTAGAAGGGAGAGAAAAGGGCAAAATATATAGTTCTGAAAGTCATCTCCATAGAAGTCATATTTGAACCCATAGGAGTTGGTGAGACGACTAAAGGAATGTAGAGAGAGAAGGGAAGATGAATCAAGAAAGATTCTTAAGGAAGATAAAGTTATTTACTGTTGAAATGATGAAAAGGTTGTATAGATATAACTGCTCCATTACCATTATAACTGTGGTAGTTTTAGTTAAGCTTCAAGAAGGGAAAAGTACTCCCCAATATCCAACTTGATTAAACAGAATAGGCAATACTGCATATTGAAAAGGCAAGTTGTGTGGTCTTGAGCAAGTCATTTCCCCAAGAATTGAGTGGACATATATGAGAACAGTGAAGCTAGGACCAACAAGATTTGGCTAACCAAATTGATATCTGGCATGAGTAAGAGTAAGGAAATGAATATAACATCAAGCTTATGAACCCAGCTGACTAGAGGATAGTGGTGTTCTCAAGAGTAACAGGAAAGTTGAGAAGAAGGGAGAGCTGTTTTGGACAGTTTGAATTGAGTTGTCCCTAGAACATCTCATTTGAGATGTCCAAAAGGCAGTTAGCGATGTAACAGGAGCTTAACAGAGGGAGAAGGGCTAGAAAGTGAAATCTGGCAATGATCTTGATAGAGATGACAAATGAACCCACTGGGGTTTGATGACATCTCCAAGTATTTTTGTCAAGAAAACTCCCAAGTGGAGTCATGAATATTCAAACAACAATAATCTACTCAAGTGAAGATTCAGGAGAGAAATTAAAACTATCCTCATGTATTAGGAGGAGGGATTAAACTTGTTCTTTGTGGCCCTCCAAAACAGAGAAGGTCACGGATGGAGCCTTGGAAAACACCAGGGGGTTAGTGGTGTGACATGGTTGAAGAAACGGGAGACTGAGAGATAGGAGGTAACCTTTCCAGATTTGGAAGGCCCACTAGAGCTTAGATTTGTTGGTATGATGCTCAAGAATCCTTCATGTAATAATAATAGAATCATAGAATTTGAGAGCTGGAAGGGACCTTGACCATACATTGTAAAAAAGTAATTCCTTCTAAAGAATTCCCACTACAAAATAATTGAAAATTGTTCAGCCTCTGCTTGAAGACATATGAAGGAGAACCCACTTCCCCCACCCACTGAGGTATCACATTCCATTGTTGGAGAGCTTTAATTACTAAAGAATTTTTCCTGTTACTGAGTTGAAATTTACTCCTTTTCAACTTCTACCTATAGTTCCTGGTTTTGCCTTTTGGGGCTGCACAGAACAAGTTAAATTTCTCCTCCAAATACATGAGGATAGTTATCATTTCTCTCCTGAATCTTCACTTGGGAATACTGTTGTTGTTTGGCTATTCATGACTCCACTTTAGAGTTTTCTTGACAAAGATACTGGAGGGATTGGTCATTTGATTTTTCAGCTCATTTTACAGATGAGGAAACTGAGGCAAACAAGGTGAAGTTAATTGCCCAGAGTCACACAGCTGGCAAGCACCAGATCTACTGCATCATGTTAAATATGCCAATTCCTTCAGCTAATGATGACAAAACATGAAATTTTAGTGGAAAGCACATAGGGACAGCAGGTAAAAAGTGAACATAGGGAACTATATGGAATTCAATTTTGCACTTGGCCTTCTGGGTAAATTGAGAAAGGTTTCCTACAGTCATTTGAGGAGACCAATCTTAAAGGATTCCAGAGGCATGACTAACATTACAAAAAGTCAATGTATAAGTTATTTGAAAAATTGAAACCCTGTACACCAATAAGGAAATAACACACCTAGAGATAAGGAAATTCATAGAATCATCAAACTACTTCATATTGAATTCAAATTCTGAATAGATCAGCAACATAGAGAGGCAGTGTGCTGTAAGAGGAAATGGGTAGAAATATTGGGAGATGTCCATTCTATATCTGACTTTGCCACAGAGTTCCAATGTGAGGGAACTATACCATTTCAGCTGAGTTTCCATTTACGCTGATGTAAAGGGGAACAGGATCTCCATGGTTTCACTAGAGGCAAAACGAATTTTTTTTCTGTCTTTGTTGAAATGCTTTGTTGAGAGGCAGGAGGGTGTGGCCACTGTTTTCTAGATCTCTTCCCTCACACAGGAGTGTTGAGTACCATGCAAACCTGGGGTTACAGGAACTAACAGGGTCTGGTGCTGATTCCATCCAGCATCTCAAAGGACAAAAGTCCATAGCTGTCATGGGTGCCTCACCCCTTTGTTGGGCAACCATTTTTCTTCTCAAAGTAGGTAAGTCTTGGACTTTACTGTTACATTCTATTTCATTTTTAATTGTGATTTCATTGCCTTCAAGTGAAGAAGCTCCACCAATGAGAACTGGTTGTTCCTCTGTCACTGTAGCCTTAGAATGTTGCCTTGTACACTGTGTCATTAAGTGACTTGCCCAAGATTGCAGAATCAGTATGTCAGAGGCAAGACTCAAACTCAGGACTTCCCTGATTTGACCTTGGGACTTCCCGACAAGGCCAGAGCAGTCTCCACTATTTGATATCTGCTGCTAGAATATTCAGCACAAATGGTGACTGTCTGCTCAGTTGGCTACTTTCAATGCTAACTTTTTTCCCCTTTGTACAGTAACATGTGGGCTTCTTTTTCAATTTACCTCTGGCTTCTATCTCCTTCCTCCACAGTACACATGGAAGCTGGAGTCACTCAGAACTTGAGATATCTGATAACAGGGTCAGGACGTGAGGTGACGTTGAGATGTGACCAGGATCTGGGATATGACTATATGTACTGGTATCGACAGGACCCAGGGTTGGGACTACAGCTGATCTCTTATTCTTTTAATGTTGACTCCTCGGAAATTGAATTCCCTCAAGAATATAATGCTTCTCGGAAAGAGAAATCATTCTTCCTGCTAATTTTGAAGTCTACACACATGAACCAGACATCTGGGTACTTCTGTGCTAGCAGTTAACCACAGCAGAACAGAGTCAGCTCTTCCTTGTACAAAAAGGCAAGAAGTAAGATGACTTGGCCTCACCAGGTCCCACCTTAAAAATGGGCAGGAAGATACTGTCTCAGGAACTCATGTAGAAGCCCCTGCAGGCTCTTCATCTCTGCAGCACAGACCTCTAGGATCCACTCCAGCCCTTCCATCTCGAATTCTTGCTTGGGCTGCAGTGATTTTGAGATTAGAAAAGCAAGTACCATGTAGTGAGCATGAGGGCCACTGACAGTTTGCCAGTTCTCCTCTCTGCTTCCAACCATGTAGAATGAATAGAATGCCTCAGGAAGAATGCATGATACAGTGGAAACCCTTTTGGTCTGGGAGCCATAGAATACTCATTTCAGTATTGGCCCTCCCACTAACTACCTAATCTTAGAAAAGTCACTCAATCTGTTTTTGCCTCAGTTTCCCCATATAGAAAAGGAAGATGATAGTAACATCTACCTCCCATGGCTGTTGTGAGCATCATATAATATTTGTAAAGTGCTTTGCAAATCTTAAAGCACTGTATGAATACTAGTTATTAGTTCAAGCAATGTTGATCCTTTAAACTCTCACAGGATTGCAGTAATGTCTATCAGAAAGATGCCTTATCCTGATCTCTCTCTGATGACAGGCAGTGGTAACATTATTATAAAAGGCTGTCCCGACTTTTATCTGCTCAGTGCTTACCTTGCCCTCCCATTCCAAAGAGATCTGGCCAACTCTTAGATATTTGGCCCTTGAGAGAACTGTAAACCCATAGTTAGCACATATCTTAAAGAACATCTAGCCCAACCCCTTCATCTTACAGATGAGTAAACTGAGGTCCAGAGAAGATATGTAGCTTGTCCAAGAATCTGGAATGGAGAAAAGGCCAGAGATTTATAGAGCCAGAGTAACAAGCCGAAGTAGATTCATTGACATTATAGCATCATAAGTGAAATTGGCCTTGGAGACTAATCCTAACTTCAGGTACTGCATCCCATGATTCTCCTGCTGTTTATAGGAGCAAGAAGACTGCATTTGAAATATGTGGGATGGAGAGGAATTCCTTCCGTTAATCTTTCTCTCAAGCTGTAGGTACAGGAGGAGTATGGGAGGGATGATTGGGTTATATAACACTTAGAAGAGAACACTCGACAATTTCTTTACACTTTTACTTTGCTGTAATTTAATCAAACATGTAGCTGCAAAGTTTTCTGCCTGAGTCATTTCAGTGAGTTTAACTGAGATCAGGTGAACTCCCCCAGTGTCAACAGTGGGGACTCTAGAAATCTAGGCTGTTTTCTTTTAGAGTTCTGTTTTGTTTTCACATTTCTAAATCAGTGACAAATAAGATCCATAAATAGGAGAAATGGGAGAGAGAAATAGGATAAAAATGTATATGTTGACCACCCTCACCTGGGCCTTCAGGGTACTTCACCTTTTGTGAAGACCTGAAGGGTGCCCATCGAACTGCCTACCTGTTTCCTTGAAAGCATCACATCTTGGTGGATGTGTAATTACAGATTACCCACTCTTCGATGGCTAATTAATTCATAAACTGATAACCTCTCTTTCTGTTCAACTGCAGAAAAAACATCAGATTTTTACAGCATTCTAAGCTTTTGCAAATGTTTTACTTAATTTTTTCATTTGATACATACATCTGGTCATCAGGTATTCCCATTGTGTATGCCTTACTCATTCTTTTCATTTCTTGTCTCATATATTAACTACTTAAATACCTTTCCCTCCTGGTAGTGTGGTAGTCTGTGGTAAAGGATATTCCTGTGGATAGGAGAAAATCTTTTTGGTTAAATTTGCTTCAGGTTAATGGAATGACAACTTGGTATAGGAGATGGATAGCTGAACTTGGAGTCTCTGTTCAGTTTCAAGTTCAGTCTCTGATATGTAATGATTACAAGACTCTAGATAAGTCAGTTTCTTTCTCAACACCATCAGACACTCTCTAAGCTTAAAAAGTGGATGTCAGTACCGAGCTAGTATTTGTATTTTTTTTTGAGAGCCATTTACACATCATTGTCTACTTAGTGAACATCACAATGTGGATTACCATTTCCTTGGCTCCCCTTCTTTTATTTCTCTGCTACTGTTGAGGACACTACCTTTGATCAATTTATACATATTTGTAACCTCAGAGGACTCTTTTTAGTCTGTGTCCTATCCTTTATATTGCTGCTCAGATTTTCCCACAAGCCTAGAATGCTCTCCTCCTTTCTCACCTAAGAAGTCTCTCAAAATCTGTTTTCTGTTAAAGCCCAGATCAAGTACCACCTCCTACAAGAGGCTTTCCTCCTCTCCACCTCACACCAAATGAAATTAGTTTACATTCTTTTTGTGTGGAACTCCACTTCTGGTGACAAAGTAGAGATAAACATGACACAGAGAGAGCAATGGAAAGGTTCCTGAAGGGAGTGAGCAGGCTGAAAGGAACTCTGAAGAAGAGAGGCAAAGAATGCCATCAACAAAGTGCAAGTCAGAAAGAACAGATATACTGGCTATGTGACTTCAGTTAGGAACAATAGGTGGAAAAATCTCCACCATTTCTTTCTCCACAGATACCAAGGCCCTGACTATCAGATTATCAGATCCCTGAGAGACCAGGATGGAGAGAACAAGGCATCACAGAGAACATTGATGCCAGAGGGTAAGTGTTCTAAGGAATGATCTGGGCACATCTTCTCATCATTGCCATACTCCCTTGCAGCTATATGTGTTTACAAGCAGAAGATAGCACTCCCAAATGTTGAGTACGATGGTTTTAACTTTCATTGCACTATTCCTAAGGGGAGGCACCAAATAAGACTTTGTGTCCAGAATATGACAACTGGGTCCATAATTTCTAGCCACACCCAAACATTATCTGACTTCTGTGCCTACTATAATAATAACTACAATGTATATGATATATAATATAATAATGCCACACATTTTCTACTCCCTGATACATATAGAGTGGCTTGATCGATGGTACACCAGCTCCTTGCTTTCCCTTTCACTCCCACAATTACCCAGACTGACTGAAATACAGAGTAGAAGTGCCAAAGCAATCAGCCCACACCACAGCCCCAATTATTCTTTTTTTCCCTCTTTCCCCTTCTTCCTCCATCCCTAAGAGGGCAAAATTGTTTCTAGTGTGTATTCCATGCAAATTTGGCTATACTTCATTCTGTCCCCAAATTCTGTTGAGGTTTGCTCACATGCTATCACTCATACATGGCTTCAACAAGTGAGTTCACTGTACCCATTTTCAAATGCTAGCCCATTTTCAAATCCCCCCAGATGATAGTCATATCCAAAATATCTTGACAGGTTAGACCTATTAGGACATATATAACAATGTGAAATTTCATTACGAAAAAGTCACATGTCTCCAAGGGTAAAAAATGACTTCAAACATAAAATATGAAAGAGGTATATTGAGATAGACATTAGTTTCTGTTTAAAAAGCTGTTGGGTTTTGAAAGACCAGAAGTTTGTTATTTCACAATATATGCTATATATGATATCCATGAAACTTAATGGACACTTGGATCCATTAAAAGAGGCATGGAATATGGGACAAAGAAAGCAATAATTTTGCTCTACTATTAGCCCTAAAGACCTTATCTGGCGATGTTATATCCAGTCATGAGCTACAGATTTTAAGTCTGACTTTAGATGGGACATGGGATCTCTCTTCCAACATACAAAGAGTGGTCATATGGAAAAGGGCAATTAATCTTCTTTTACATGGTCCTTGAAGGCAGAATTAGAAACCAAAGGTGGAAGCTGCAAAGAAGGAAATTTAGCCTTGTAGTAAAGAAAACTCTCCAAATGTGTATCATTAATTAATCACTAGTAGTGGATTTTTCCTCACTAAAGTCCTTCAAGAAAATTCTGGATAAGTTTTTTTTAAAGTATGCTGGACAGAAGCCTCTTTTTTATGTGTGAGTTGGGATAGATAATTTTTGAGGTCCCTTCTAGCTCTGAGTTTCTGTGATTCTGTGTTCTTAAAGCATATCCAGGCCGATTCCCTATCTAATGCCAGAATCTGTTGGAAATCTGTCTTCCTCATGCTTGATATCTGATTATTTAGCTTCTGCTCCCATATTTCCAATGATGTGAGAATCACTATCTCTCAAGGCAGCCCATTTCTTCCATCTTGAAAAAAGTTCTCATTTTTCTGTCAATTTTTTGTGTTGTCATAACCTACCTAAAATGTTCATATGTTGGATCTAATCACTTCGCCCATGAAAAAGTAAAATCAATCCTTCTGTAAGAATATGCTTCAAATATTTGAAAGGAAGTATCATTTTCATTTACCAAAATACCAAAAAACAAATTTTCCAATTAAAAAATGCTAAAAAAGATATTCCTTAACTTTTATTTATGGCAAAAACATTAATCTCTAGGTGCATCCAAATGTATCTTAGGAATGAAAGGAGAGGGGAAATTATCTCACATAAGCAGAATGTTCAAGTAGACATTTCAGCAAAGAAGGAGGAGGAGGTGGGAGCACCATCTCCTTGAAGCTCACTGTCATCTCGACTGATCATTGAAGGGAGGAATATGGGAGACAAAGAGAGAGAGACACAGAGAGAGAGAGAGGCTAAAGGACGGGGGGGAGAGAGAGAGGACGAGAGAGAGAGAAGGAGAGAGGGAGAGGGAGAGAGAGAGAGAGAAGGAGGGAGGGAAGGAGGGAGAGAGAGAGAGGCAAATGAATAAGATCATCATTTGGGGAGAAATTACAATGACTGACTCTAAACCTGTTGAGCTCAAGAAGTCTATGGTACATTTCTTTGTAAATATCTAGCAGGTTTTTGCTAAAGTAGGACTAGAGTACAAGAGCTAAATATATAGTTCTGAAAGTCATCTCCATAGAAATCATATTTGAACCCATCGGAATTTGTGAGATCACTAAAGGAATATGGAGAGAGAAGGGAAGAGGAATCAAGAAAGATCCTTAAGGAAGGCCAAGTTATTTATTGATGAGAAGATGAAGGGGATGCATAGATAATACTGCTCCTTTAACGTAACTGTGGGCATTTCAGTTAAGCTTCAAGTGGGGAAAATTACTCCACAAGATCCAACTTGATTAAACAAGTGAGGCAATGCTGCATAATGAAAAAGCAAGTTGTGAGGTCTTGAGTAAGTCATTTCCCCTAGAGTTAAGCAGACATGTATGAGAGTTATTAAGCTAATATCAAGAAGATTTGACTATGCATTTGATATATGGCTTGAGTGAGAGTGAGTAGATGAATATAACATCAAGTTTATGAGCCTAGGTGACTGGAGGATGGTGGTGTCCTCGACAGTAATAGGAAAGTTGAGAAGAAGGGAGAGCTCTGTTTTGGACAGTTTGAATTGAGTTTTCCCCAAGACATTTCATTTGAGATGTCCAAAAGTCAATTAGTGATGTGACAGGAGTTTAAGAGAGGGAGAATGGCTAGAAAATGAGATCTGGCAATCATCTTGATAGAGATGACAAATGAGTCCACTAGGGTTTGATGAGATCACCAAGTAAGAAAGTATTGACGTAAAAGCAAAGAAGGTCAAGGATGCAGTCTTGGAAAATCCCAGGGTATTAGTGATGTGACATAGATGAAGAATCAAGAAAGGAGACAGAGAAGTAGTCAGATATATAGGAAGAAGCCTTTCCATATTTGGAAGACCCACCAGAGCTTCGATTTTTTGGTATGACCTTCAAGAATCCTTCATGTCTTAATAAAAGAACCATAGAATTTGGGAGCTGAAAGGGACTTCAATGATGAAATTGAACAAAAGGAATCCCCTCTATAGAATTCCCACTATAAAATAAATGAAAATTGCTCAGTCTCTGCTTGAAGACTTAAAAAGAGGGAAAACTCATGCCCCACTGAGGTGTCACATTCCCCTCTTGATAGCTTTAATTACTAAATAATTTTTCCTGACATCAAATGGAGATTTACTCCTTTTCTACTTCCTCCTATTGCTCCTAGTTTTGCCTTTGGGGGACACACAGAACAAGTGTAATCCCTCTTCCATACACATGAGGATAGTTATCATTTCTCTCCTGAATCTTCACTTGGGTAGATTGTTGTTGTTTGACTACTCATGACTCCACTTTGAGTTTTCTTGACAAAGATACTGGAAGGATTGGACATTTGCTTTTTCACCTCATTTTACAGGTGAGGAAACTGACGCAAACAGTGTTAAGTAATTTGCTCAGGGTCACACGGCTGGCAAATATTTGAGGAGAGATTTGAACTTGGATCTTCTTCACTCTAGATCCAGCGTTCTGTCTACTGCAGGAGATTAAATATACCAATTCCTTCAACCAATGATGAGGTAAAACAAGATTTTAGTGAAAAGCACGTAGAGACAAGTACAAAGTGAACATAAGGGACTACATAGAATTCAATGTTGCATTTGGTCCTCTGGGTAAATTGAGAAAGGTTTCCTACTTTCATTTGAAGTGATAAATCTTAAAGAATTCCAGAGAGATCATTAACATTTATTACAAAGAGGCAATGTCAAAGTCATTTGAAAAATTCGAGTCCTGTAAACCAGAATGGAAATAATACACTGAATTCAGATTCTCCATCGATTAGCAGTATACTGAGGCAGTGTGTTGTAGGAGAAAGCTGGGTAGAAATATTGGGAGCTGTGAATTCTATTTTTGGCTTTGCCATGGACCTCCAATATGTGGGACCTATATCATTTTAACTGTTTCCATTGACTTTGATGTAAAGTGAAACAGGATTTTTATGGAAAAAAGATTTTTTTTCTGTCTTTGTTGAAATGCTTTGTTGAGTGGCAGGAGGGTGTGGCCACTCTTTTCTAGAGCTCTTCCCTCTTACCCTGGAGTGTTGAGCACCATGCAAACCTGGTGCTATAGGAGCTGGCAGGGTCTGGTGCTGATTCCATCCAGCCATTGGAAGGACCAAAGGACAGAGCTGTCATGGGCACTTCATTCCTTTGTTGGGCAACCATTTTTCTTTTCAAAGCAGGTAAGTCTTTGACCATTTTGTTATATTCTATTTTATTTTTGTGATTTTATTGATCTCAAGTGAAGAAACTCCACCAATGAGAACTGGTAGATCCTCTGTCACTGTAGCCTTAGAAATTTGCCTTGTACGTTGAGTCATTAAGTCACTTGCCCAAGATTGCAGAGTCAGTATGTCAAAGACAAGACTCAAACTCAGGTCTTCCCTGATTTGTCCTTGTCCTGACAAGTCCTGTTTCGTGTCAACTATATGATAACTGCTGCCAGAGTCTTCAGTACCCATAGGGAATCTGTCTCCTGAGTTGGCTATTTTAGCACTATATTTTCCTTTCTTGTACTATAACATGTGGACTCCCTTTTCCACTTACCCTTTGCTTCTATCTCCTTCTCCCACAGTCTCCATGGATGCTGGAGTCACTCAGAACTTGAGATATCTGATAACAGGGTCAGGACGTGAGGTGACATTGAGATGTGACCAGGATCTGGAACATGATTATATGTGCTGGTATCGACAGGACCCAGGGTTGGGACTACAGCTGATCTCTTATTCTCTTAATGTTGACTCCTCGGAAATTGAACTCCCTCAAGAATATAATGCTTCTCGGAAAGAGAAATCATTCTTCCTGCTAATTTTGAAGTCTATACACATGAACCAGACATCTGAGTACTTCTGTGCTAGCAGTTAACCACAGCAGAATAGAGTCAACTCTTCCTTGCACAAAAAGGCAAGAAGTAAGATGACTTGGCCTCACCAGGTCCCACCTTAAAAATGGGCAGGAAGATACTATCTCAGGAAGACATGTAGAAGCCCCTACAGGCTGTTCATCTCTGAAGCACAGACCTCAAAGACTAACTCCAGTCTTTTCATCTCTAATTCTTGTTTGGGCTGCAGTGGCAATGAGACAAGAAATGGAAGCAGTACGTGGTGAGCACGAGGGCCACTGACAGTCTGCCAGCTTCCTTCTCTGCTTCCAATCATGTAGAATGAGTAGAAAACCTCAGGAAAGGTGCATGTTACCATGGAGATACTTTTGGTCTGGGAGCCTTGGACCCTGAGTTCCAGTATTGGTCCTCCCATTAACTACCTGGGTTACCTTAGACATGTCACTTAACCTCTGCTTGCCTCAGTTTCACCATCTAGACAAGGAAAATAATCATAATATCTAACTCCTAAGGCTGATGTGAGCATCATATAATATTTGTAAAGTGCTCTGCAAATCTATAAGCACTGTTTAAATACTAGCTATTACTTCAAGCAACGTTGATCCTTAGAACTCTCACAGGATTATAGCAATGTCTATCTGAAGGGATGCCTACTCCTGTTGTCTCTTTGGTGACAGGCAGTGGAAACATTATTATGAGAGGCTGCCCTGACTTTTATCTCCTCAGTGCCTACCTGTCCTCCCATTCCAAAGGCTAGATAGGCTAGATCTTAGATATTTGGCCTTGAGGGGCCTGGAGGCCCAGCCTTCAGAGTATTAAGGATCCTAAACTAACTGATATCTTAAAGAATATCCAGTCCATCTTCTTTTTCTTACAAATGAGTAAACTGAGGTCCAGAGAAGATAGTGGCTTGCCTAAGACCCTACAGTGGAGACAAGGACAGGGCATTGTAGAGCCAGAGTAACAGGCAGAAGCAGATTCTTTGACACTTCTAGAATCATAGTTGAAATTGGTCTTGGAGACTATACCTAACCTCAGGTATTTTGTCCCATGCTTCTCACTATTCATAGGGGATATCAGAGTGCATTCCAAATATGGGTGTGGGGAAGAATCCCTTCTTTTAACCTTTCTCATAATCTGTAGGTACAGGAGGAGCCTAGGAGAGATGATTGGGTTACATGACAGTTAGAGGAGAAGAACACTTGACAACTTCTTTATACTTTTACTTTGCTGTACTTTAATCAAATATATAGCTGACAGATTGTCTGCCTGGATTATTTCAGTGAAGTTTGATTTCCCTTCTCCCCATATCAACTCTGGGCAGTCTAGAAATCTAGGCTGCTTTCTTTCTGAGCTCCATTTTGTTGCCATATTCCTAGGTCACTGACACATCTGCTTCACACCGGGAGAAGATCCATAAACAAGAGTAATGGGAAAGGGAGATAGACTAAAAGTGAATATACTGACCACTTTCTGCTGGGTATTGAGGGTACTACAGCTTTTGAGCAGAACTGAAACTGCCTAGTTGTTGGCTCAGAGCATCACATCTTGGTGGATGTGTAATTATAGATTACCCATTCTTTGTTAATAATTGGTAAAGCAATAAACCCCTTTTCTGTTAGATTGCAGAAAATAGGTCAGATTTTTATAGCACTGTACAATTTCAAAAACGTTTTACTTAATTTTTTTCATTTGATACTCATTTGATACATACATCCAGCCATTAGGTATTCTCTACACTTATGTATGCAGTGCTTATCATTCCCATTTCTTGTCTCATATCTTAACTCCATAAATACCCTTCTCTCCTGGTAGTGTGGAAAGGGATATTCTTGAGATTAGGTGAAAAATGTTTTACTTAATTTTTTCATTTGATACTCATTTGACACATACATCCAGGAATCAGGTATTCCCTTGCTCAACCTTCACGTTTCTTGTCTCCCATATTAACTGCATAAATACCCTTCTCTCCTGGTAGTGTGGTTGTCTGTGGAAAAGGATATACCGGTGGCTAGGAGAAAATTTTTTGGTTAAATTTGTTCCAACTTAGTTGAATGACAACTTGGTATAGGAGGTAGATAGCTGACCTTGGAGTCAGGAACATCTGATTTCAAGATCAACCTCTGATATGCAATGATTATGTGACCCTAGACAAGTCACTTCCCTTCTTAATGCCCGTGGACACTCTCTAAGAGTATAAAATGTAGGAAAGGACATATCTAGTACTCGTCTTTCCCTTGAGAGTCATTTACAAATCATTGCCTGCTTAGTGGACATCACAAAGTAGATTACATTTTCTTGCCTCCTCTTCTTCTAATTTCTCTATTTCTGTTGAAGAAACAATCATTGTTTCATTTATACATTTTTGTAACCTTCGAGTAATCTTCAGTCTATCTCTGATCTTAATATTGATGCTCAGGTTGCCCCACAAGCCTAGAATGCTCTCCTCCATTCTCTCCTAAGAATTCTCTCAGAATCCCTACTTTCTGCCAAAGCTCAGCTCAACTACCACCTCCTACAAGAGGCTTTCCTCCTCTCCACCCACCACACACCAAGTGAAATTAGTTTAAATTCTTTTTGTGTGGAACGCTACTTCTGGTGAAGGACTAGAGATAAACGTGACACAGAAAGAGCAACGGAAAGGTTCCTGAACTATATGAGTAGGCTGTGAGCAGGTGAAGGACAGGAGTGGAGAATGCCATCAACAAAGTGTAAGTCAGAAAGAAAAGATGTGCTGGCTATGTGATTTCAGCTAGGAATCATAGGTGGAAAAGCCTCCACCACTTCTTTCTCCACTGATACCAAGGCCCTGACTATCAGATTTACAGATCTCTGAGAGACCAGGATGCAGAGGACAAGGCACCAAAGGCAACAGTGATGCCAGAGGGAAAGTGCTTTAAGTGATGACCTGGGCACATCTTCTCATCATTGTCATTCTCCTCTGCAGGTAAGCCTACCTACAAGCAGAGGATAACACTCCCAAATATTGAGTAAAGAGGCCTTAACCTTCATTGTATTCCTAAGGGGAGGCATCAAACAAGACTTTGTCGAGAATATGACAACTGGGTTCATAATTTCCTGCCACACACAAATCACTGGCTTCTGTACCTGCTATTATAACTCTAATGTGTATGATATATACTATGATAACCCCACACACATCTTCTACTCTTTGACATAGATAGAGTGGCTTCATCAATGGTACCCCAGCTCCTTGCCTTGTCTTTGACTCCCACAATTACCCAGACTGACTGAATACAGAGTGGAAGTGCCAATGCAACCAGCCCACATCCTAGCCCCATTTATTCTTCTTTCCCTCTTTCCTCTTTTCCCTCCATCCCTGACAGGGCAAAATTGTTTCTAGTGTGTATTTCCTGCAAATTTGGCTGTACTTCATTCTGTCCCCAAAACCTGCTGAGATTTGCTTGCCTGCCATCATTCATTCCAGGCTTCAACAAGAGAGTGCACTGCTCCCAGCCTGCTTGCCTGTGTCAAATCTCCCCAGGTCATTGTCATCACCAATGTTCTCTCTTACCAAGGTCTCTCTTCCATTTCCAACTTTCCTCTAGGGGCAATGGCATACTTGGAATTGTTTCCTTACATACCTCACTCCAAATACCTTCAGTGGTTGTGTCTTTCCTCTGATATTACCCTCCCCCACTTTTTCTATCTATACTTTGCATGTAAACAGGTACATGCATGTTACCTCCCCCAATAGATTGTGAATTCCTTGAGGGCAAGAATTATGTTTTAGCCTTCCTTTGTATCCTCAATGGTTAACACAGTATCGGGTGGATATTAAGTATGTAATAAATTTTTGTTTATTCACTGACTTCACACATCATATTTAAGAAATATTTTGGTATCTTCAATCACTACATAAAGGATATAAATCTGGGAGAATTAAAGCTTTAGTGATAGTCATATCCAAAATATCTTGACAGGTTAGTCCTATTGGGACACATACAATAATGTGAAATTTAGTTATGAAAAAGAACCCACATGCTGTCTAAGATAAAAAAAGTCTTCAAACATAAAATGTAAGAGAGGTAAAACAAGACAGACAGTAATTCCTCTTTAAAAAGCTCTCAGGTTTTACAAGACCAGAAGTTTGTTATTTCACAATAGCAGCTACATGTGATATCCAAGAAAGTTAATGGATAGTTGGTTCCATTAAAAGCGGCACATAGTACGGGATAGAAGAAGCAATAACCTTGATGTGCTATGAACTCTCAAAGATCATATCTGCCAACGTTATGTTATCCTGAGCAACAGATTTTAGGTCTGACTTTAGGTAGGACATAAGAACTCTCAGCATACAAAAAGTGGTCATATAGAAAAGAGCAATTAGTCTTCTTTTGCTTGGTCCTAGAAAGCAAAATTAGAAACCAAGGGTGGAAGTTGTAAAGAGGAAAATTTAGTCTTGAAGTAAAGAAAACCCACCAAAAGCTTATCATCAATCAATCAATAAACATTTGTAAAGCACCTGCTATATGGCAGCCATTCACTAAGCACTATATAACAATACAATGATCTTCACAGGGAGGTAGTGGGTTGTCTCTTACTAAAGTCCTTCCTGAAAATACTGGATTACTTTTTTTAAAAGTCTCTTTTTCATGTGTAAATTGAAATAGATTGTGTTTGAAGTCCTTTCTAGCTCTGTAGTTCCTTGTGGTTCTATGTTCTTGCAGCACATCTAGACCAACTCCCTGTCCCATACCAGAATATGTTGGAAGTCTGTCTTCCTCATCCCTGATATCTGATTATTTAGCTTCTGCTCCTACATTTCCACTGTTGTGAGAGTCACTATCTCTCAAGTCAGCTCATTTCTTCCATCCTTAAAAAGATCTCATTTGTCCATCATTTTTCGTATTAAGCCATAAACTACCTAAAACTTTTCATGCCTTGGTTCTGATTGTTTCCTTTGCCCATAAAATCAATTCTTCCATAAAAAATGCTTCAAATATTTCAAAATAAGTATCATTTTCCTCTACCAAAATGCCAAAAATCAAATTTTCCAGTTAAAAATGTTAAAAAATATTCTTTAACTTTCATGTATGGCATAGACATTAATCTCTAGGTACATCCAAATGTATTTTAGGTATGTAAGGATAGGGGATATTATCTCACATAAGCAGAAAGTTCAAGAACGTATTTCAGCAAAGAAAGAGGAGGGAGTGGGAGCACCATCTACTTGAAACTCACTCTCATCTCACCTGATCATTGAAGGGAGGAATATGAGAGAGAGAGAGAGAGAGAGAGAGAGAGAGAGAGAGAGAGAGAGGGAGAGAGAGAGAGGGAGAGAGAGAGAGAGAGAGAGAGAGAGAGAGAGAGAGAAAGAGAATGAGAGAGAGAGAATGAGAGAGAGTGAGGCAAATGAAGATCATCATTTGAGAAGAAATTACAATGACTGAACTCAGTTGAGCTCAAGCAGTCTATGGTACATTCATTTTTAACTATCTAATAGGTTTTTGGTAATAGAGAGAAAAAATGGTTAAATATATAGTTCTGAAAGTCATCTCCATAGAGATCACATTTGAACCCATAGGAGTTGGTGAGATCACTAAAGAAATGTAGACAGAGCAGGGAAGAGGAATGAAGAAAAATTCTTAAGGAAGACAAAGTTCTTTACTGTTGAGAAAATGAAGGGGATACATAGATAATACTGCTTCATTATCATCATAAGCTTCAAGTGGGGAAAATTACTCCCCAATATCCAACTTAATTAAACAGAAGAGGCAATACTGCATACTGAAAAGGCAAGTTGTGTGGTCTTGAGTAAGTCATTTCCCCTAGAATTGAGTTGACATATATGAGAAATGTGAAGCTAGGACCAACAAGATGTGACTATCCATTTGATATGTGTTTTGAGTGAGAGTAAGGAGATGTAGATAAGAGCAAATTTATAAGCTTAGGTGACTGGAGGATGGTGGTGTACTCTAGAGTAATAGGAAAGTTGAGAAGAAGGGAGAGCTCTGTTTTGCACAGCTTGAATTGAGTTGTCCCTAGGACATCTCATTTGAGATGTCCAAAAGGCAGTTAGTGATGTGACAGGAATTTGTGAGAGAGAGAAGGGCTAGAAAGTGAGATCTGGCAATCATCTTGCTAGAGATGACAAATGACCCCCCTGGGGTTTGTTGGGATTACCAAGTAAGATAATATTGAGGCAAAAACAATGAAGGTCAAGGATGGAGTCTTGGAAAACACCAGGGGGTTGGTGAAGTGATGTGGATGAAGAACCAAAAAAGCAGACTGAGAAGTAGTCAGATAGATAGGAGGAAGCTTTTCAGATTTGGAAGACCCGATGGAGCTTGGATTTGGGGGTATGACCCTGAAGATTCCTTCATGCTATAATAAAAGAAACAGAGAATTTGAGAGTTGGAAAGGACCTGAAATTTGCATTGTATAAAATGAACCTCCTCTATAGAATTCCCACTGTAAAATACATGAAAACTGTTCAGCCTCTGCTTGAAGACCTACAAAGAGGGAGAAGCCATGCCGCACTGAGGTATCACATGCCACTGTAGGGTAGCTTTAATTACTAAACATTTTTTCCTGACATCCTGACTCCTTTTCTACTTCTACCTATTGCTCCTGGTTTTGCTTTTGAGGGACACACAGAACAGGTGTCATCCCTCCTCCAAATATGTGAGGGTAGTTATCACCTTTCTCCTGAATCTTCGCTTGGGGAGATTATTATTGTTTGACTCTTTGTGACCCCATATTGAAGCTTTCTTGTTAAAGGTACTGGGGTGCTTGGCCATTTACTTTTTCAGTTCATTTTAACGATGAGGAAACTGAGATAAGAAAGAAGGCTTAAGGGATTTGCTCAGGGTCACACAGCTGGCAAACAGCAGAGGCCAGATTTAAACTTGGATCTTCACTCTAGGCCCAGCATTCTACGTACTGCACGAGGTGAAATATAGCAATTCCTTCAACCAGTCATGAGGTTAAACAAAATTTTAGTTGGAAGGACATGGAGATACCAGGTAAAAAGTGAATATAGGGGATTACATAGAATTCAATGTTGCATTTGGCCCTCTGGGTAAATTGAGAAAGGCTTCCTACAGTCATTTGAGGAGACAAGTCTTAAAGGATTCCAGAGATTTCATTAACATTTATTAAAAAGAGGTAACATATAAGTTATTTGAAAAATTTGAGCCCTGTTCACCAATAAGGAAGTAACACACATAGAGATGGGGAAATCCACAGAGACATCAAACTACTTCACACTGAATTCAGATTTTGAGTAGATCAGCAATGTACAGAAGCATTGCAGTGAAAGGGAAAAACGATTAGAAATGCTGGAAGCTATGGATTCTAATTCTGGCTTTGTCATGGACCTCTAATGTGTGGGAGCTGTAGCATTTCAGTTGAGTCTCCTTTTACTTTGATGTAAAGTGAAAGAAAATTTCTGTTTTCTCTAGAGGCAAAATGGTTTTTTTTTTCTGTCTTTGTTGAAATGCTTTGTTGAGAGGCAGGAGGGCGTGGACAGTGTTTTCTAGAGCTCTTCCCTCTTACCCTGGAGTGCAGACCACCATGCAAACCTGGTGCTACAGGAGCTGGCAGGGTCTGGTGTTGATGCCATATAACATTTCAATATACCAAAGGCCAGAATTGTCATGGACACCTCATTCCTTTGTTAGGTAATCATTTTTCTTTTTAATGCAGGTAAGTCTTGGACCTTTTTGTTATATTCTATTTTATTTTTAATTGCAATTTCATTGACTTTAAGTGAAGAAAATCCAGCAAAAGAACTGGTAGATCCTCTATCGCTGTAGCCTTAGAAATTTGCCCCATACATTGAGTCACAAAGTGACTTGCCCAAGATTGCAGAGTCAGCATGTCAGAGGCAAGACTCAAACTCAAGTCTTCCCTGATTTCACCTTAGAAATTCCTGACATGGCCAATTCCAAATCCACTATATGATAACTGCTGCTAGAGTCTTTAATACAAATGGTGAATCTGTCTCCTGATTTGGCTACTTCCAGCATTAGTTTCTTCCCCCTCTTTGTGCTATAACATGTGGGCTCCTTTTTTCACTTACCCCTGCCTTCTATCTCCTTCCCCCACAGTCCTTATGGATGCTGGAGTCACTCAGAACTTGAGTTATCTGATCACAGTGACAGGACATGAAGTGACATTGAGATGTGACCAGGATCTGGGACACAAATATATGTAATGGTATTGAGAGGACCCAGGGTTGGGACTACAACTGATCTCTTATTTCATTAATGTTGATTTCTGGGAAGTTGAAGTCTCTTATGGATACAATGCCTCTAGGAAAAAGAAATCATTCTTCCTTCTAACTCTGAAGTCTACACTAACAAACCACTCATCTGTGTACTTCTGTGCTAGCAGTATAACCACAGAAGAACAGAGTCAACTCTTACTTGCACAAAAAGACAATCAGAGTAGGTGAGATGACTTGGCCTCCCCAGGCCCCACCTTAAAAAAGGGCAGGGAGATACTATCTCAGGAACACATGTGTAAGCCCCTGCAGGCTGCTCATCTCTGAAGCACAGACCTCTAGGACTATCTCCAGCCCTTCCTTCTCTCTTCTTGTTTGGGCTGCAGTGGCTCTAAGGAAGGAAAAGCAAACAGCTGGTGGTGAGCACACAGGTCACTGACAGTCTGCCACCTCTCCTCTCTGCTTCCAACCGGGTAGAATGAATAGAATGCCTCCGGAAAAATGCATATTACAGTGGAAACACTTTTGGTCTGGGAGCCATAGAACCTGAGTTCCAGTATTGGTCTTGCCACTAACTGCCTACGTCACCTTAGAAAAGTCACTTAACCTCTGCTTGCCTCAGTTTCTCCATCTAGAAAAGGAAAATAATAACATCTACCTCTCAAGGCTGTTTTGAGCATCATATAATATTTGTAAAGTACTTTGCAAATCTTAAAGCACTGTATAAATACTAGTTATTATTTCAAGTAGCGTTGATCCTTAGAACTCTCACAGGGTTGTATTAATGTCTTTCTGAAGGAATGCCTACTCCTGGTCTCTCTTTGATGACAGGCAGTGGTGACATTATTGCCAGAGGCTGTTCTGAGTTTTATCTCCTCTGTGCCTACTCTGTCCTCCCTCTCCAAAGAGTTTTGGCCAACTCTTAGATATTTGGCCTTTGAAGGGACTATAGATTCACCCTTCAGAGGATTAAGGATCCAGAACTAAGAGCTGTCTTAAAGAACATCTAGTCCAATTCCTTCATTTTACAAATGAGTAAACTGAGGTCCAGAGAAGATAGGTGGCTTACCTAAGACCCTGGGTTGGAGACAAGACCAGTGTGTCATAGAGCCAGAGTAACAGGCAGAAGCAGATTCTTTGAAACTTCTAGCATCAGAGTTGAAATTGGAGACTAGTTCTAACCTCAGGAATTTCATTCCATGCTCCTCCCTCTGTTCATAGGGGCAATCAGAATGAATTATAAATAGGGGGTGGGGAGAGGAATCCCTTTTCTTAATTTTTCTCACAACCTGTAAGTACAGGAGAAGGCTTGGAGGGATGATTGGTTACATGATAATTAGAAGAGAGGAACACTTGTACTTGTATATGTATCAAACATGTAGATGAAGTGTTTCCTGGGTCATTTCAGTGAAGTTGATTAACAGAGCTCAGGTGATTTCCCCCCCTCCCCTCCAACTATGGGCACTCTAGAAATCTAGGCTTCTTTCTTTTTTGAGCTCCAATTTGTTTTATATTCCTAGATCACAACTTCAAACCGGGAGAAGATCCATAGAAAAATAGTAATTGGAGAGTGAGAAAGGATAAAAACATACATACTGACCACCCTCTGCTGGGTATAGAGGATACTGCAGCTTTTGAGGAGACCTGAAGGGTGGCCATGAATCTCATTGAGGGCATCACATCTTGTTGGATGTGTAATTGAAGATTACCCAGTCTTTTATGGTTAATTGATTTATAAAGTGATAACCTCCCTTTCTGTTAGTTTGTAGAAAAGAGGTCAGATTTTTCAAGCACTGTAATGTTTCACAAACGTTTTACTCTATTTTTTTCATTTGATATTCATTTGACACATGCCCAGGAATCAGGTATTCCTTACATGTTTGCCTTGCTCAGCCTTCATGTTTCTTGTCTCATATACTAACTGCACAAATAGCCTTCCATCCTGGTAGTGTGGTAGTCTGTGGAAAAGGATATTCTTGAGGCTGGGAGAAAATACTTGCGGTTAAATTTGTTCCAACTTAGTGGAATGACAACTTGGTATAAGAAGTATACAACTTGACCTTGGAGTCAGGAAGACCTAGTTTCAAGACAAGCCTCTGATGTGCAATTATTATGTGGCCTTAGCCAAGTCACTTCCCTTTGGACACTCTGTGAGATTATAAAATTTAGGAAAGTATATAGCTGGTACTCATCTTTCTCTTGAGAGTCATTTACACATCATTGCCTGCTTAGTGGACATCACAAAGTGGATTGCCATTTCCTTGCCTCCACCTCTTTTAATTTCCCTATTTCTGTTGAGGACACTACTATTCTTCCATTTATACATATTTGTAACCTCAAAGTAATCTTCAGTCTATCTTCTATCTTTAGAATGCTGCTTAGGTTGTTTCATAGGCTTAGAATCCTCTCCTCCTCCTCACCTTAGAATTCTCTCAGAATCCCTACTTTCTGCCAAAACCCAGATCAGCCATCACCTCCTAGAAGAGGTTTTCCTCCTCTCCTCTGCCACATACCAAGTGAAATTAGTTTGTATTCTTTTTGTGTGGAACACCACTTTTGATGAAGGACTAGAGATAAACATGACACAGAGAGCAATGGAAAGGTGCCTGAATGGTGTGAACAGGCTGAAAGTAACTCTGAAGAGCAGGGGGAAAGGATGCCATTAACAAAGTGTAAATCAGAAAGAAAAGATATACGGGCTATATGATTTCAGCTAGGAACAAAAGGTGGAAAAGTCTCCACCATCTCTTTCTCCACAGACACCAAGGCCCTAACTATCAGATTATGAGATCCCTGAGAGACCAGGATGCAAAGAACAAGGCACGAAAGTGAACAGCGATGCCAGAGGGAAAGTGCTCTAAGGAATGACCTGAGCACGTCTTCTCATCATTGCCATTCTCCCCTGCAGATATCCTGCTTACAAGCAGAGGATAACATTCCCAAATACTGAGTAAAAAGGTCTTAACCTTCATTGTACTATTCCTAAGGGGAGGCACCCAACGAGACTTCTTCTCCAGAATATGACAACTGGGTCCCTAATTTCCAGCCTCACCCAAATCTTACCTGGCTTCTATGCCTTGTATTATAACAATAACTCTAGTGGGCATGATACATAATATGATAACCCCACACACATTTTCTACTCTTTGACATGTATAGAGTGGCTTGATCAATGGTATCTCAGCTCCTTGCCTTCTTTTTGGCTCCCACAATTACCCAGACTGACTGAATACAGAATAGAAGTGCCAAAGTTATCAGCCCACACCACAGCCCCAATTATTCTTTTTTCCCTTTCCCCTTCTTCCTCCATCCCTGACAGGGCAAAATTGTTTCTAGTATATATTCCCTGCAAATTTGGCTGTACTTCATTCTGTCCCCAAATTCTGTTGAGTTTTGCTCACATGTTATCACTCATTCCAGGCTTCAACAAGAGAGTGCACTGCACCCAGCCTGTTTGCCCATTTCAAATCCCCAAGGTCGCAGTCATCACCAGTGTTCTCCCTTATCCAAGGTCTCTCTTCCATTTCTTACTTCCCTCTAGGGCAATGGCATATTTGTAATTGTTTCCTTGCATATCTCACTCCAAGTGTCTTCAGGGCTAGTGTCTTTTCTCTGACATTACTCTCCCCCATTTTTTCCCATTTATACCTTGCATGTAAACAGTTGCATCCATATTACCTCCCCCAATAGACTGTGAACTCCTTGAGGACAGGGATTATCTTTCAGCCTTCCTTTGTATCCTCAGTCATTAACACAGTAACTGGCACATAGTTAGTATGTGCTACATATTTGTTTACTCACTGACTTCGGTGATCGCATTTAAGAGGTATTTTGATAAAACTACAATCAGTAGATAACGGATACAAATCCGGGAGAATTAAAACGTTGGATGATAATCGTATTCAAAATATCTTGACAGATTAGAACTATTGGGACACATGTAGTAAGGTGAAATTTAAGTAAGAAAAAACCCACGTTCTGACAAGGGCAAAAAAATGACTTAAAATATAAAATATAAGAGAGATATAATGAGACAGACACTTGTCCCTCTTTGAAAAGCTCAGGAGTTTTAAAACGCTAGAAGTTTATTATTTCATGACATATGCTATACATGCTATCCAAGAGAGCTACTGTACCCTTGGCTTCATTAAAAGAGGCATTGAGTATGGGATAAAAGAAACAATAATCATGCTGTACTATGACCCCTCAGACCATATCTGCCAATGTTATGTCCAATCTTGTGCAACAGATTTTAGTTCTGACATTATGTGGGACATGAGAACTCTTCTCCATCATACAAAGAGTGGTCATATGGAAAAGGGCAATTAGTCTTCTTTTGCTTGGTCCTAGAAGGCAAAATTGGAAACCAATGGTGGAAGTTACAAAGAGGGAAATTTTGTCTTGAAGCAAAGAAAACCCACCAAGTGCTTTTCATCAATCAATCAACAAACATTTATGAAGCACCTACTATATGACAACCATTCACTATGCACTATAGAATAATACAGCCATCTTCATAGGGAAGCAGTGGGTTGTCCCTCATGAAAGTCCTTCAAGAAAAGGCTGGATAACCACCTTTTAAAAGTATGTTGGATAGAAGTCTCTTTTTCATGTGTGAGTTGAAATAGGTAGTCTTTGAGATCCCTTCCTGCTCTGGGCTTCTGTGATTCTGCATTCTTACAGCACATCTAGACCAATTTGGTGTCCAATGCCAGAATATGTTGGAAGTCTGTCTTTCTCATCCCTGATATCTGATTATTTAGTTTCTACCTCCATATTTCCATTGATGCAAGAATTGCTATCTCTCAAAGCAGTCCATTTATTCCACCTTTAAAGATGTCTCATGCATTGGTCCTGATTGTTTGCTTTGCCCATAAAAATGTAAAATCAATCCTTCTGTGAGAATATGCTTCAAATATTTAAAAGTAGGTATCACTTTCATTTCCCAAAATTCCAAAAAACTAATTTTCCAGTGAAAAAATGTTAAAAAGGAATCTTTAACTTTCATTTATGGCATAGACATTAATCTATAGCTGCATCCAATTGTCTGTAGATTTCTTTGTTACTATAATGGACATGGCTTTCTGATATATGAATAAATATCTTGGTTCTGTCTTTGATGAAGAGGATTTGTTATATCTTGTGATTCAAACCTAGAAATATTCCGGCATATTCAAAGCAATCATTGTGGGTATTGCCTTGGCGATATTACTGGGCTTGCTCAACTCTTAGGCATTTGGCCATTGGAGAGAAATGACCCTAATTAGTTTGTCTTAATTTCCATTACCAGACAGCTTGGTGGATGAGCACTGAGCCTGGAGTGGGGAAAACCAGACTCAGACATTTACTAGTGATGTGACCCTGAGCAAGACACTTAATACTGTTTACCTCATCTGTAAAACGAGCTAGAGGAGGAAAGTGTCAAACCATTCCAGAAACTTTGCCAAGAAAACTCAAAATGGAGTGATGAAGAGTGAGACACGTATAAAAGGACTAAACAACAACAACAACAGCTGCAAACTCGAACAGTCATTTAGTGTAAGGACAAAAGGGCAAACATAATCCATAACTTCTATTCTTCTCAACTTAGGAATTTTCATGAAACTTTGAAGGACTTAGTAGACATAAGATTTCAGAGATTAAAGATTCACTGAAGTCCTTTCAGTTTTCCTAGGTAGAAGCCCTGGGAATCATAGGAGTACAACAGCTATTAAAATGAATTTTCTGATTTCAAACTCACATACAACCCTGAGAGAGTTCAAAAAACATATTTAAGATGTCTAAGAGTTTCAAAAAAGAGTGAAACATGACCCTTGGGGCTATCAAACTGAAGATGTGTCAGAATCATTCACCTATGAAGGAAGAAGAAACCCAAGAGCCACCTTGGGCTTCACAAACCAACATTTTCAATCCCTTGACAAGCCAGAATATCTCTTCCATTCTTTCATTCTGTCCTCATATTGAGATGCCACTTTTGTTCAAACCTCTCACCCTGAGTATTGAAATAACTTCATATTGATTTCCCTGATTCCAGTTTCTCCCCTCTCCAATCCCTTCTCCATACAGTTGCCAAGTGATTTTCAACTAAGTTACTCCCAGTTTGAATAAGCTGTAATGGATGCCTACTGCTTCTAAGAACCCTCTCTCGGCTGGCATTTAAAGACTTTCAAAACTTGGTTCTAATCTAACTTTCCAAGCTTATTGAACATCGTTACTTTTCACCAACTCTTTGTTCTTACTAAAATGTCCTTCTCATTCTCTTTCATGCATAATACTGTATCTCCTATTCCTTGTGTTCTTGAACAAGTGGTTCCAAACATTCCATTTTGGGAATATACTCCCCTCCTTACATCTGTCTTTTAGAGTACCTTCCTTATAATAATAATATGTAAGGTAATATTTGAGATATAATCACTGGGTTTACTCAAGGGTAATGTTATAATCTTTTAACAAGGTGTTAATTGCTATGATCCCTTTCCCTTAGGAGCAGAAGATGACAGTGATCTCATTGAAGGAATTAAAAAAAAAACACCCCTTTACCAGGCTTTAAATATCTGAGCCATGGAAGAATTTAGCAGTTTTCAAGCGCAGATCAAAAGCTTTTCAGGGAGATGTCTGCAAGGAAAGTGAAGAGATTTCTCATTCTTTACCTCCCTTTCACTACACTCTTCCCTCACTGGAGAGAGAAAATCAAACAGTAAGAAATACAGCATGTAGTAGGGAGCAGAGACAAACATTTGAAATAGAAATAGATGCAGAAAGTCACCACCAAAAAAAAAAAAAAAGGAAGAGTATCCTCCACAGTCAGTACTTGGCCTTCATTTCTCTGAGCTGTTCACCTCCCAAGATCTCTCTTGAATCTACAGCTGACTTGCTTTTGTATTGCCATTCCTTAAAGCTTACTGATTAAAAAAAAAGAATAAACATAAGCATGCAAATTATAGTTCAGAGAGTTGGACTTCTATTCCTGGGGGGGAAACATAGAATCTATTATTAAAGGAATAGTTAGTGAGTATCTTGAAAAGGAAGCAGTGGTCTTTTGGTCAAGATAGGTGCCCCAAAGCAAGCAAACCACCCAGCTTTCATACTTACTCCAACAAAAATAAAACCTTAAATTTGTGCCAGATTGAATAATGAGGAAGGAATTCAATGAGAAACTGTAATAAGTTACTTCTTCTACCCTTAGAACTTTACAAAATGTAATTCAGTTCATAGGAAACAGGAAAGGTAGCTACCCATTCTGGATTAAGCAGAGATGTGATCCACCACAATTCAAAATTGGCCAAAGACACCTGTAGCATTCAGAGTTCTATGTCTAGGAGCATTAAGAGTAAAGATGGAGAAAGGGAGGAATCATCAGATAAACTTCATTTTTATCTGAAATGGATGAAGAATTTGACACATATTCACATATAACTTCATTCAGAGACATATCAAATAATTCCAGATAGAGACTATTGTTAAGAGGGAGGATAATACCAGGGAGGGAATAGCCCCAAACACCAGAGACATCCTTATCGGGAAGGGGGAATTAAAAGGAATTAAACAAAATAAAAGCAAAGAAGGAGAATCCAACGGAGTGCCCATCAATTTGGGAAGGGCCAAGCAAATTGTCTTCCATGAATGTAATGATAGTTAACATAAGGGGAAAGCAAACAACTAAATTGAAAGTAAGGAGGTTCAATTAAACAGTAGCTCCTTTGGAAAAGAAATGTGGTTTAATAGATTAGAAGCTTCATATGAATAGGGTGGAATAGAACAGCAAAGATAAGCCGTATTAAAAATACACCATGCCCTGGACTAGGAATATTGAAACCTTCCATGAACTATGTTCAGATCTGGGTAATATATTTTAGGCCAGACATTAGATGGTCCATGATAGATTTTTTCAAGTATTTAAAGAGTTCTTACATACATAAAGGATTAGGTTTATTATATGTGGTCTCAGATAATAGAACTAGAAACCAAGGACAAAAATTTCAGAGATGAAAATTTAAACTTAAAGTAAAATAATGTGGGGGGGGCGGAGCCAAGATGGTGGAGTACAAAAACACACATTTGGCAGCTCCGAACCCACAGCCCATGGATTTCCTCTAAAAAGAACTCCCAACAAATTCTGGAACAGTGGAAGCTGCACAGCAACACAGTGAAGGAGATTTCCGTTCCAGAGAGCCCTGAAAAATCGATCCCAAAGGTCCATCGTGCCCCGGACAGGAGCGGAGCCCTCCCCTTCCCCTGCCCTGGCCGCACGGAACTGAGAGGAGTGAGCAGATCCGAACAGGCATCAGGGACAGAATCTCCATCGGCTGCGAAGTTCCCTCCACCCACGGACTCGCAGGTCAGTGAGAGAGACGGGCTGAGGGGGGAGCGGGGTGTCTTTGGGACTCAGGCCCCCATGGGAGGTGGTGGCCGTGGCAGCAGCAGCAACAGAGGCAGCTGGTGGCCAGGGGCTCCCGGAGCAGGCGACCAGAGGCTCCCAGAGCAGGCGACCAGAGGCTCCCAGAGCAGGCGGCCAGAGGCTCCCAAAGCAGGTGGCCAGAGACTCCGAGAGCAGGCAGGAGCTCCTCGGCAGCAGCTCCATTACAGAAGTTCTCTGCATAAACCCCCTGAGGGAACTGGGCCTGGGAGGCGGCCCTGCCCCCACCTGAGAACCAGCAGATAAGCTCCCATTGAATAGCAGCCAGACCTGCCACCAAAAGCCCTGAGGCTGGGGAGCAGCATTTGAATCTCAGACCCCAAGCACTAGCTGGGCAGACCTAGGCCAGGGTGGAGAGGACTCTCAGAAGTCAAGGAACTGGCTGGGAAAATGCCCAGAAAAGGGAAAAAAACTAAGACCATAGAAGGTTATCTTCTTGAAAAGATGATTCCAACCTCCACCTCTGAAGATGAAGAAGATAACTGCTTACCATCAGGTAAAGACATAGGAGTCAAGGCCTCTGTATCCCAAACATCTGAAATAGG
>CM053770.1:82511078-82529852 GCA_028658325.1 Potorous gilbertii | reverse complement strand
CTGAAATAGGTATCCCATGGGCTCAGGCCATGGAAGGGCTCAAAAAGGATTTTGAAAATAAAGTTAGACAGGTGGAGGAAAAACTGGGAAAAGAAATGAGATGCAAGAAAAGCATGAAAAACGGGTCAATACCTTAATAAAGGAGACTCCCCCCCCAAAAAAACTGAAGAAAAGTAAAATAATGTGAAAATGAAATTAATATACCTCATTATTAAATCTAAGTCTTCCATTAAATAGGTCTGAGACCCTGAATGAGGTGTTTTTTCCTAATGGATACCAGTTGAGTCATCTGTACAATGATGAGAATAAACAAGGTGGTCAACAAGTAGCCAGGTTGAACAATGGATAGTGATTAGACCTGGAGTCTGGAAGATTAGACTCAAATCTGGTTTCAGAGTCTTACTGCATGATGCTGGGTAAGTCATTTAATTTCTAACTGCCTTAGTTTCCTCATCAATAAAAAATAAAAATAATAGAATCTTCTTCCCAAAGATATTGTGAAGATAAAATGAGATAATAAATGAAAATACTAGCTATTATTATCTCTAAGGACTCAAACAATTGCAAGATTGTATGTTTATAAGAGTATTTATTTACAACATACCTGGGGCTTCCTCTTCTGTTGGTCTCCAAGAAGACCTTACCCAGTTTGAAAGCATTCAATCTCATACACTTACTCCAGCAAAAACATAAAATTTGGACTGGACTGAATGATGATCGAGAAATTCAATGAGAAACTATAACAAATTATTTCTTCCACCTTAGAATTTTATAGAACATAATGGATCCACATCCACTCAAAACTATAGTTCACTACCTTTAAGCAATCATTTAGAGGAAACTATTGTTTCAAAGCACATCTATTGAATAAAGTAACATATTGAGAAAGTAGAAATAAAATGTTTTGGCTATACATCTAGGTTACAGTCTTAAAGGAATATCTCTCAGGGAAATAAATAAGAATTATACATAAAGAGAAGAGGTCAGTACAGGCAGGGAACTTGTGTTCAGCACACACAAGGAGAGAATACTATATGGGGAAGAAATGTAACTGAGGAACATGTCTGGACGGGTAATACATGCTTCTTATGCTTCACCTATGTCTTTACGTGATGACATTGTGCTTTTCTAGGATGGCTGGGTGGGGACTATGCTCACCTGTGTTGAACTTGGGGGTTCCTTGTACCATTATTTTTTTTCCATTGGGTTTCTATCACTATTGACGCATACCTGGTCTTTGTCTCTTGTCTTCATCATTACTTCTACTCTTCCTCATTTGAGGAGACAATTCTGACATCTTTCTTTTTTTTTTTTTTTGAGTTTGTAATCCAGAGATTGAGTTTTTTTACTAAGAAAGTTAGTTCCTTATAATTCAATTACAAGACTAGAGAAAACCAAAACAAAACACTTCATCTGCATTGTAGCTTTCTTTCCGTAAGGAAAGACCTGTCACTTCCTAGACTCTAACCCTAACCCTTGGCTTTTTTGGAACCAAAACCTGACAGTCAGTTAATGATAATCCATAGGCATTTTCTGTCTATTGAACATGCTTCATCCTGCTACCAAGATCAAAGTGTCTACCCCAAGCCTTATGTACTTTAGAGTTTCAAAGTACCCTTGAATTCCTCATCAATTCTTGATTTTTTTAAATAAAGTCAACCTACATCTCCCCTTAACCCAATTTGTGAGCTGTCATTCTAGCGTATTGCAGAGGGCTATATAGGACTACACCACTAAGATTCTCAGGCTCTAAAATTCCCTGGATTCACTATGGAAAAAAAAGAGAAATAGAACCAAGACAAGATAATTGGAGCTACTATGAGATAATCACTTTCCATTCCAACTCCTTCAGTCTAAATTTCTGCCTTTCACCTGCAAATATGGGCAACCACAAATCTCCCAGGCTTTAAGCTGCCCTAAACTATCCTCTGAGGAGATTTGGGGAGGTTTGATATACTCTATGGAATCTTCAGAGAGACAAAACAATAGAAATAGCAATGAACACATGGAGCTATGTCTCAGAAGGCCCCAAGAAGTTCACTAACATTTATTACAAAGAAAATGAATATATAGATACTAGACCAATTTAAATCCAATACATAGACCAAGATATATCATAGACATCAGAAGAGACATATTCAGAATGAATACAATAGAGAAATAATATACATGACTGATGACTAGGGGGCAGTATAGAGAGGTACAATAATATAATGGTAAAATAGTAGATAAGAAGTCCATAGAAATGCTTTCTAGGCATAGCTTCTCCATTTCCACCCTCAAAATTTCCACAACTCTACCCTTGATCAGACAACATGGAGCAGGTGGGCAAAGCTACATTTTTTTAAGAGTTCTTATTCTGAAGTCTTTCAGTACAACAGAAACATCATGGGCTGTAGAATCTGGTAGGAACAATGATATTAATGACAGACTCCATTTAAAGTCTTTCTAATTCCCCTTACTCAGATGTTGGATATCAGAGCTGAGAGGACACTCTACTCCTTTCTGCCTTGACCTTTCCATGGACACCAAGTTCTTTATCACATGATCATTTTTTTTTTCTCCTGGGAGCAGGTAAGTCCTGAGAAATTCCTTTATTGAGATTGAAACCAGCTCTAAATCTTTTCTAAGTGGTCCTAGCATCTAACTCCTTTTTATGCTGATTTTCAGTCCCACTTCCCTTGCTCCACAGACCACCATGGATGCTGGAATCACACATAACGAGATACTTGGTAACATCGACAGCACATGGGGTGATACGGAGATGTGACCAGGATCTGGGGTATAATTATTTCTACTGTTATAGAGAAGAACTAAAGTTGGGGTACAGCTAATCAATTATTCTGTTAATACTGGTGTGACTGACAGAAGAAAAGTCTCTAATAAGCACAATGTCTTCTAGTAGAAGAAGACATTCTTTCTCTTAACCCTGGAATTTGCTAATATAAACTCGGTAGCAATAAACACATGAGTATAATGCTGCTTGATTTGTGTTTGTAGATTAAATGCAGCAGTTCAACCACAGCACCATAAAATCATCTTTTTGAACAAAAAGTCATTCAGAAAAGGTGAGCTGTCCCAGCTGGGTCAGTGTCTCCTGTGTCATGCCATCAATTCTAAAGTTCTTAAGAGAGATCTTGAGAGTATCCTTGTAACACTTTTTCTGACCACCATGTGAGTTCTTGCCCTCTGTGAGTTCTCCATAAAATAGTAATTTAGCAAGTGCACTTTTGGTATTTGAACAATGTGGCCAGACCATCAGAGTTGTGCTCTCTGCAATAGAGCTTGAATGCTTGGCAGTTTAGTTTCATAAAGGACCTCAGTGTCTGGTATCTTATCCTGCTAGATGATCTTTAGCATCTAAGACACAACAAAGAAAATGATTCAGTTTCCTGGCTGGGTGCTGGTACACCGTCTAGATTTCACAGGCCTACAACAGTGAAGTAGCACAATGACTCTGTAGACTTTTAGTTTGGTAGTCAGTCTAATACCTCTTCTCTCCCACACTTTCCTTTGGAGCCTGTCAAACACTGAATTAGCCCAGGTAATGTATGCATCAACCTCATTATCCATGTGTACATCCCTGGAAAGTACATCACCAAGTTAAATAAACTTATCCACAACATTCAAAAATTCTCCATTTGCTGTAACTTATACTTCCACATTGGTTGATGAAGCACCTGTTTTATTGGTTTTAATTATTAGGCCAAAATTAGCACAAACAGCAGAGAATTAATTCATTCTTTGTTGCATTTGAGCCTCAGAGGCAGCATTGAGTGAACAATCATCTGCAAACAGAAAATCATGCACCAACACTCCCTCCATTTTGGTCTTGGCTTGTAGCCTTTCCAAGTTGAATAATTTACTATCAGTGTGGTAGCTGACCTTGTTGCCATGTTCATCCTTGTTGAAGACATTTGACAACATGTCTGAAAACAGCATGCTGAAAAGCATAGGAAGAAGTATACAGCCTTGTTTCATTCCATTGATGACTGGGAAAACCCAAGAGTCCATCATCCAGAATCCAGACAAGCATGAAGTCACGTAATTGATCTACAATGCTGATAAACTTCTTTGGACAACCAAATTTTGACATAATTTTGTATAAGTTCTTGTGACTGACAGAATCAAAGGTGTTGGTAGAATCTACAAATGCTCTGTATATTCCTTGTTTTGGTCTTGGCATTTCTCCTGCAGTTGTTGAGGAGCAAACACCATTCCAACTGTTCCTTGGCCCTTTCTGAATCCATGCTGGTTTCAGGTAGATGACCATCTTCCATGTGAAGGATCATCCTACTAAGGAGGCCTCTGGCAATAATCTTGTCAGCAGCGACTGAGAGAAACCCACTAGTG
The DNA here is from genome assembly GCA_028658325.1 of Potorous gilbertii. Taxonomy (NCBI): domain Eukaryota; kingdom Metazoa; phylum Chordata; class Mammalia; order Diprotodontia; family Potoroidae; genus Potorous; species Potorous gilbertii. Next base: position 82,525,499 of record CM053770.1, on the reverse strand, counting down.
CTTGTCATAGGATAATCCATTTCCTTTACCTTTGTAGATATGGACAATATAGGCATCCTTGAATTCCTGGGGGATAATGTACTCTTACCATATAACCCAGGAAAGTTCAGTCAGCTTCTGTATAAGCAATGAACTGTTGAGGGCCAGGATGGAGTGTGGTTGGCAAGCTCAGGATAGACCTTTGGGGAAACTGTTCTTTGACACTGTGCTCATTATCATCCAGAATGGCTCTCCATGCCCCCTGGATATTGCCATCTCTATGAGATAAACAAGAGAACTACGGAATACACGGGATATGTAAAATAGATGCCCTCTGGGCTGACAGTCTTTAACACAATAAGACTGGCTAAATCACGAGGACAAGAGATGAGCAGAATGTTAGGTAGACTTGCAGTTTCTGTCTATAAATATCCTGACCTTCGGATCAATAAATGGAGTTGCCCTATCTTTGTCCACCTGCCTGTGTCTTTCTTCTTCACCACATCACTGAGCCATGTGGGGACATAGACCATCCACCACAAATGGCGCCCGAACAGGGACCTGACCCAGGAACAAGACTCGTCTTTTGGTGACAGTGGCTCCCTGGGAAGGTGCGCTGAGTTGTGATAAGGCAACTAAGGTAAGGTGAAGCCTCAAAGAACCCCTGCAGGGGCATTTTACTTTATCTGAGATTCATGTTGATATAGTAAAATCTAAGCAATTACAGGCTTATGAGGAGAGCTTACTGTGTTAACAGAATAAAAAAGCAGATTCTGTTCATAAGAAATTAAAACTGACAGGTCAATAGCAAAAGTAAGGTTAACAATGGGTCAGATACTTTTTAAAGGCAGAAACAATCAGGTAGGGGTGGACACGGAGAAGGAGGAAGGGGGAGAAGAGGTGGATTCCTTGTCAGAGGAAGCCTCAGCATCCCTGGAATCCTCACTGCCCACAGAGCAGCTGCCATTCTATACTCCTCCAGAAACCCCAGATCCCAATAACCCAGGAGGAATTGCAAGAGAATTCACCTCTCTGGATTTTAAATTTTTAAAGGAATTAAAACAAGGGGCAATCAATTATGGACCAAGTAATCCTTACATTCAGTCTCTTCTAGACAGCATTTCTCAGACAGCTCTATGCTCCACTGATTGGTGTAATTCAGATAAAACCACTCTTGAAGGAGATTACTTAATGTGGAAATTTAAATTTCATAGGGTATATTTGGAACAAAGTAAAAGAAATCAAGCCAAAGGTCTAATTTGTGCAGAGGATTTCTGACAATCTTTTCTTGGTTCTTTGAATTCTTTTTTATTGTCTGTATATGTATTCTGTCTCTATGTTCTATGTGAGTGTGTTCATATGTTAATAATCTCTTTCTCATGTTTTCTCTTTCCTTCCTCCTAGTCCCTTCTCTCTGATGACTGTAGCATCAGAGAGGAGAATGATATAAAGAAAGAGAGAAACTAATCTTATGTTGCTAAAGGCAGTTTCAGATAAGGTATACAAGGAAATAACACATGTGGAGTTTTAAGGAAAGCATGAAAATTTTGGAAAGTTGTTGGTAAAATTCTCTCTTTCTTTCTACCTTCTACCCTGGTGAGTTTGTGAAGGTGGAGAGAAGGACAAGAAGAAATCAGGGACACTTTCTCCCTCATATCAAGGAGCAGGCTGACTAGCATTTTAATTATCTCATACCTCACCTAAAAGAGAAAAGTTTTTGTATAATGGGAAATAACCAAAAAGTAGTTGTTCTGGTCATATATTAAGTGAAATATGTCACTCCTAATTGGATGTTTAAGACAGGTCAGAATTTGTTATATTATTTGGCACTAAGATAAATTGGAAAAATGCATACATCTGAAAAAGAGACACCTGAGAGATAAAGCTTCTGAACTCTCCAATAGAACAGAGGGGACTTGGAGCCACTGGATAATTGTCCAGAAGTCTCCCTCACTTCAGATAGATTCAAAAGCCCTCTCTTTCAAAGAAGTTCTTAAGAAGTGGACACAGATGTAAAATTTACTTGAGTAAAAGTTAGAACTATTAAGATTTATTTTTGCCCTGCCATCCTGACATCATCCAGCTAGGGCTACAATGAACCGTTAGGACTGATAACTCTTATCATCCCAGATTAGATAAAGGGAAGAGAATGCTAAAGAATAGCAGGGAATTTAATTTACCCTCCCAGAGAGTGGGGGTTGGGCCACAGCAGTATGAGACCACAAGCCAAGCAGCCCCTACATTTAATAAGCCCAGTGTTCTATTAATAATATTTATATGAGTTGGTTTGGAAAAGTAATTAATGACACCTAAGGTTCACTATTTGTGTTACTGTTGTGCTTGTAATAGTCTTGTATTGTAAAAAATTAGTAACCCCTGTAATCCAGAAACAGTATTAGAGAAACCAATTTCCAATCTGAATTTTGTTGAAACTCAAAGATATTGGGAAAATTGTGTAAAACCAGTTATGTTATTTTAAATTTTATCAATCCTGCTAACCTTGTCTTATAATGTTTTGGTTTTTATAATTGTAATTTAGAAAACTTTCACCTTTGCCTTTTAAAGAAGTTTCAGTTAAAACAATTTGGCTATCATTTTAAAAGTTGTAAGATTGTTAAGTTATTTGGAGTTATTGTTAATTGATTACTGTGTGTAGAAAGAAAGAAATTGAATGATAATTTTATTTAGATTAGTTTTGCCCATTCAGAACAGTCCTCCTGTATGCTTGGGGGTTGGCAGGCATAGGTGTGGTACCAATTTCCTTTGTTTTGTAAAATTGCTCAAGATAAGACTTGCTCAGAAATTCTAATAAATGGAGAGGATTTTTGGCAATTGGCTTTTACATCAGGACAAGTTTTAAACTTGAAAAAGAAAGATCTTAAATGGAATTCCCTTATGCATATGAGTCCTGGTAAATCTTTATTGCTTACTGAAACTCCATGAGAATAGAAATGACTACCTGGCTCTGAGCTGATTAGTGAATTTTGCTATTTAAGGTGAAAGACATTGGAGACTATAAATATTTTTGTATTGAGTTTGAATTAAAACAGTATCTGATCTGAGAGAAATGCCACAAGTTACTCAAAGGGAATATTTCCCACCTGATTATTCCTGAGTCTGGCTGTGAAACAGATACTACATAATTGGAGAATTTTACTCTTATTTGAATTCAAACAGAGTCAAGGATGTTTTATCCTGTCATATTTGCTATGTCACATGTCCCTGTTTTCTCTTTCTGTAGCAAATTTCTATGATCAATAGCAAGTGACGAACAAAACATGTGAGGCCCTTTTGTGTAATCTTACTGGGAAATCTAATATTATTTTTATCTGAAATTAGAACATGTTCAGCAACTTAAGTAAACTACTTAAGACTCATGTAAGATGTTCCCATTGTTTAAAAGGTTTTTATAAGCAGTAGTGTTTTTCTGTCATCAGTCTCTTACTGTTATCAATGTGAGAGTATATTGTACCTTTTTGACTAAAACATTTTGTGTTATCTAGGAATTCTGTGATAATTAAGAATTGGGTTTGTTCTAATACTTTGGGTATTCATATCACTTAAGGACATTTTCATACTAAGCTTTAATAGATTTTAATTTTGAAAAGTTTTATTTTTGTTTCAAAGTTAGAAGAGAACTATCATTTTAACGGTTTTCAACTAATTTTCTTTATAAATGTTTAGTGACTGTTAACATCTGGACAAATTTTAAACTGTTTTGAAACAAAAGAAAACACTTTTAGAAGAAATATTTTAAAACAGTCTCTTGTAAAGCCTGCTAAATTTTCATTTTCAAGACAATGTATTGATTAATATATAAGGATCTATAAAGCAGAAAAGATCTTGCTGTTTTAATCTGAATTTGTAGTCATTCCATGGCCTAAGCAAAAGTTAAATTTAGTGTTTGAGCTTATTAACAACTTAATTTCTAATCAGAGAAGGAGAAATTAGGCTGTGAAACAATGATGTACATCTATTCAGTTGTAAGGTTCAAGTTTGAAATCGCTTTTGTTGAAGACAATACAGTTAATGCTAGTGAAGAGTAGTAACTTGTGAGCTATCTTGTCTATGGTAGAAATATAAAGGAGAGTAAAAGAATCTGAATGATGGGGTTCAGACTCTGGCAACCTCTCTGAATTCCCCATGAATCTTGCCACTTACCTTGGCTTTTCATACTCAAATTGGTAGCTAGGTCTTCCTAAATCTTCCCACTTAATCTGGTCTTTCATATTCAGATATGTTGCCCTTGGCCTAGCCTGGCTTCCTTTGTCTGTTATGCCAGGGAAATTGTCTTTTATTTATATTTCTTTTGTGCCTATTTGGTCTTTGTCTAACCTCCATGCCAGGTTTGTCTTTTCCAGAGTGCCAGCTATCAATTTCCAGATAACTGCTCAGTCTGTGTATCCCTTGAAAAGGACCCATAGAGGCAGGGACAGCTCTACATCCAATCTTAGTAGGAAGCAATTTCAGAAGCTGAGACCCTCATCCCTTACCCCAAAACATCTTGGGTCCCATCTCATACACAACTGCCAGGGAAATAGATAAGCAGACAGCTTGCCCACACTGACAGTTTTAGAAGCACAGCATTCTCACAACCAATTTCATCAGTCAGCCTCCATGCTTCACAGGCCATTTCGCATTACTAGAGAACAAGTAAAAAGCATTGTAATAAAGTCTTGTCCACACTGCATTCTATTTTTGCCAGCTCCATCAAATACATCCAACAATCCTTGAGGGTGCAATCCTCTTGAAATATGGCAAATGAACATCACACGCATCCCAGAATTTGGAAGGAATAAATACTTTCATGTGACTATAGATGCATATTCAGGTTATATTATTGCCATTCCACTGACAGGGGAATCAACAAAATTTGTTATTGATCATTTGTTTAGGTGTTTTGCAATTCTAGGTATTCTACAAATTATAAAAACAGATAATAGCCCAGCTTTAACTAAGTTCTGTCTATCATACAGAATACAGCATAGAACTGACTTCCCATCTAATCCTACTGGTCAGGCCATTGTAGAACATCACAATCATAACATAAAAACTCTCCTCCAAAAACAAAAGAAAGGGAGAGAAGAAGGCAAAAGAATAAGGAGAAGAGTTGACATGGTGTTGTATAGCTGATACCAGATAGAGAGAGGCTCACGCCTGCTCAAAAACGGTTTCAAAAAAGTCAAAACACACCTCACTGGTTGGAAAAAAAGTGAAGGTGAAATTGAACAACCTAAACTGTTAATTTTGGGGGCAAGGGTATGCCTGTATTTCCACAGGAAATGGTGAAGAAACAATCTGGATACCGGAAAGAAACATCTGCCCTCTGCCATACATTGGAGAAGATAAGGATTGAGGGAAAAGAAGAATCCGTGATCATCAGACAGACAGAACAATGAAGACACTCATTCTGCTTCTGGGCACCCTCCAGCTGACCACTGCAGCAGAAGGAACTGATTGAGAGGAAGATAGATGGACTTTTTGTACATAATCTGCTTTAGGTTAGGGTGGTGACATGGGGAGGAAAGAGAGGAGGTAACTATGGTAGGATATGGGTCAAAGGTTTTTGGAAAACAAATCAATATAGATAGAATTTTTGCTTTTATGACTGGGAAATAACATGTTTTAATTGTACTATCACTGAATACATTGGTTTTCATATAACTAATACTAGCATTATATCTGTAATTATGTGTCCTAGCTTTGCTTTAATGCTTATCAAAAGTAAAGGTTGGTATGTGTCTGTATCTGATCAAAGTTTTAATCAGTTAATGTTGAAGGTAAGACAGAAAAGATGTATAAGTTGCATTATTTTAGGCATTATAAGCTTTGTGGCCGCATTGGCTTCCTCTGTATCAATTGGTTTATCTGTACATACCACTTAATGGATGCTTTAAGGGAAACTATTGTGGTGGTGGGAAACAAAATTGATGTTTTTGAAACAAGATTGTCCATGAGATTCGATTATAGGTTCATTTCTATTTGTGTTACTCCTGTCTATAAATAATTGAGCTAATGATATAGATTGGGCCTCCAAGGGAAATCTTGATCCTGATGAAGCTGCACATATGATTTGGGATTATTTTGCTAATACAAATCCCTTTGCATCCCTGTTCCATTGACTCATGTCTATATTACCTCTATCCCTTTGTTTCTCTGTATCAGCCACCTATTTATAGGTGCCTTCTCTCTCATAGGAAAGATCTTCAAACCCAAGTACCTCATCTCTGATTACAACAAAAAAAAGAGGGAATTGTTAAGGGTCAGGATGGAGTGCAGTTGGCAAGTTAAGGATTGCCCTTTGGGGAAACTGTTCTTTTATCCTGTGCTCATTATCATCCAGAATGGCTCTCCATGCCCCCCCGGATGTTGTTGTCTCTGTGAGATAAACAAGAGAACTACAGAATACAAGAGATATGTAAAATAGATGCCCTCTAGGCTAACAGTCTTTAAGACAATAAGACTGGCCAAATCACTAGGACAGGAGATGAGCAGAATGTCATGTAGACTTGCAGTTTCCGTCTATAAATACCCTGACCTTCGGATCAATAAATGGAGTTGCCCTATCTTTGTCCACCTGCCTGTGTCTTTCTTCTTCACCACATCACTGAGCCATGTGGGGATGCAAGCTGTCGGCCACAATGGACTCCAAACTACTAAATCTTATCTGAAAGACAATCAACCCCAAGTCCTTTGCCACATGAAAGGAGACTAATGGCATTCAAAACCTTTTCTTGAGTAGAAGGTTTTTCTAGACAGGGATTGACTTCAACCTGAGGCAAACGGTCAACAGCTTCTGTATTTATTGATGATGGTCTCTTTAGAACACTATGAAAATGTTCAGCACATCTCTTCAGGATCATGTTCTTATTACTAATCAATGTGACTCCATCAGCACCGAGTAGTTGATATGCACCATATATGTCTTTGGCCCATAAATAGCCTTCAGGGCATCATGAAAGCACTTGTTGTTAACTATCAGCACAAAACTGAATTTCATCTGCGTTTTTACTCAGCCAAGAATGCTGCATCTCTCTAATCTTCATTTGTACTTTACTTTTGATGGGGTTAAATACTGCCTTCTTAGAGATGGATGAACTATCCTACCGGCAAACTTTGGGGGGGTTCTTATTTTTCACTTAGCAGCTTCTGAATTTCACTTTTAAATATGTGATTTCATACGTAATCTGAATGCCTTTGCTTTGAAGAAATAAGTATATGATGAAAGATGAAATTACATATATTGGAACATGAATCTGTGAATTGCTACAGTGAGCTTGAGATTTGTGACTCCCATGAAGAAAAAGGTTGTGAGTTACAATGGTTTGGTACAAAATTTGAATATTGGTATTATCCACCCAGATGCTCTCCACTGGCATAGTACCAGTGACAATGGTGATGGGAGTAAAAGTACTAGCCACTGGTCTATGGTGGTACATAGCACCAGTGGTTGTTGTCCTTCATTCTCAAAGAGGACCAATATGACATAATTATTTTGGAGTCAAGGTTACAGTGTGTCTGACTGTGGTCAATAAGATCAGTATAGCTTGGATCACAACTCAGGCACAAGTAGTTCTCAAGAACACTTGGAGGGAAGAGTTATCTAAATTTGCATATCTTACATTTCTTTTGAGCTTCTGCAATTTTTTTTTTTTTTTTGCTCATAGAGTATATGTAGCACCTTCTTAGATGAAGGCATGCCATGCTTGGAGGTCCTTTGCCAGTTTCTCCTATGTCATGCAAGGTGGGTGGTACAGGGGAGAGAGTACCAGGCTTGGAGTCAAAAAGATTCCTCTCTGTGAGTTCAAGTCTGGTCTCAGACACTTACTAGCTATGTGACCCTCTGCAAGTCACCACCACTGGTAGGGCAGAGGTAGCAACCTACACTGTTAAGACTTTCATTTTATAGGAACAACAAGTGTGATGACTGCAGCATGATCATGGTTGTATAGGTTGGTATATACACAGAATGAAAACAATCAGAGGCTTGAACTTCTAAACAAAATACTAAGGGTAGTATTTCCTTAGTTGTGGACTGAACCAATTGTGAGAGGAGTTTATAGTTTTGATTTTATTAATAACTGATAGAGTCTTTAGTGAAATGGATTCTAGTTGCTTTAAGCCAAGATGTCAAATATGCACATGCAGCCCATAATACTTGTGAGTGCAGTCCCAATCAGATTAAAATGCATTTGAGAAGTATTTAATAAAATAAAATAAAAATCCAACAAGCTCTAGATAGCAACATATTTTAAAGCTAAGTCAACATACATCTTACAGAGATTCTTGGCTTTGACATCATTGGCTTAAATCATAGACAATTCAGGGAATCTCCAATCTTCAAAACAAGGAAGTGAGGTAGAGACATGATCAATGCCTCCTGACACAATCAGTTGTCTAGATAAAATCATCCCTGACTACATTCTCATGTTGGGGGAAGAAGCAGAAAAGTCACTTTTTCTTCCTTTTGTTTTTCCTTTCCACCCTAAATTCCAAATATTTCCAGAGAGTGGCATCTTTGTTTACAAGTAGTTGTGGCTTCTCCCTCAGTAGATAGCTTCTGTGAATTTACTGTCAGCAAAAAAGAAATGTATCCCCTGGTGACCAATATCTGGAAATAAGCCTATACAACATTAGCAAGACTTTTTAAAATGATGAATATATAGTCCATGAACAAAATTAAAAAACTTTTTTTAACTAATAAGGAACCACTGAACTTTGTTTTCTTCTGGCATAGGACTTAAGATCCATGATTACCTCCATGTCATTATAAAATATCAGAAGAAGACTTTAATGGAGAACGTACATTAATTAACATATAATAAAAGTGCATGCCCACATAGGGGACTGTTAAGGGTCCAATTTAAGGATCAGGGATTAGAAACCAAGTTTGAGGAGTCAAGGCTTAAAAGGCTTCTAGGAGACCATTTTGCATGTATGACAGAGATAAAACATACAGATATTTGGAAAAATTCAAATTCAGTACACAGGTGAGACAACATCACAGTTGCAGATTAAAAGAGGTGCAAAATGACTTCTGGAAAAGTATAGAGAAATAACTTGTACAACATGTTGGAACGTGTAGAAATAGAGGATAGCATATTGTTTTCCATATCTATGTAAGTCCATAACGTGTATGGAGACAAGAGTACACTGGAAAACAAAAGCTGGATGTAGAATTGGCTTCCCCATTAACTAGCTATGGGATTATAGGCAAGCTCCTTTACCTAAGCTTCAATTTCTGTCTTCTGATTTGTGATTTCTTTGTGGTCAACTCTAGTTCCATAAATCTAAGGTTCTGGAATTTTACTATTGATGAGATGCTATGTAAGAGAAAGGAGGGGCCACTTCTTTCTAGAGCTCTTTCCTCTTACCCCAGAGGCTTTGAGTGCTACAGAAATATCTGGGGCTGTATGAGAAGGCCTCTCACTCATTTCCACCCCAATGAGTACCATGCTCCTCTACTATATGAGCTTTTTTCTCCTGGGAATAGGTGAGTCCCTGACACAGAAGAGAAACCTCTTTCTCAAAATTTTCAAATCTAATTCTGAACTTTTCCCTTGTGTTTCTAATCCCTAGGTTCTTCTTCAGCTGTTTCTCAGCTCTTTTTTCCTTTCTCTACAGATCCCATGGATGCTGGCATCACTCAGAATTTGAAGTATTTTGTTATAGGTATAGGACGTAAGGTGACACTGAGATGTGACCAGAATATGAAGCATGACTATATGTGCTGGTATAGAAAAGACCCAGGGTTGGGGCTAAGGCTTATCTACTATTCTGATGATGTGGGCCTTGAGGACAAAGGAGAGATCTCAGTTGGCTACAAAGCCTCTAGGACAGAACAGCACTTCTTTCATCTGATCCTGGAGCCTACGAACAAAAACCAGACATCTGACTATTACTGTGCCAGCAGTTTAACCACAGTATAGCAGAGTATCTTCCTTCCTGAACAAAAAGGACATTCATAAGAGACAACGTGGCTGAAATGTATCTAGCCCAACTCTGAGAGAGAGGGGAGAGACAGAGAGAGAGAAACAGAGAGAGACAGAGACAGAGAGATAGACAGAGACAGACACAGAGAGAGAGAGACAGAGACAGAGATAGAGAGACAGAGACAGAGAGACAGACACAGAGAGATAGAGAGAGGAGAGAAAGAGAAAGAGATCACTTCAGGGACATATATCAACATCATATTATTGTTCCTTAAAAATCTTCCCCATTATCCATCTATACTGTTAATCTCAGTCTGAATGGATATCTATCATGGGTGTCTCTGATAATAGCCAGGTGGTGTCATCTCCATAATGTATACTCTCTATTTCTATTTCCAGAAGGGTTTTCTCACCTCTTAGGGACTTGGTAATTGAAGAGAAATTTTCCTAAGAAGAGTGACTTACATTGTGTGACATTACATTATTAACTCTTGGAAGTAAAGATATCTTACTTTTTCTCAAATACATTCAAGTCACTTCTCTTTCTCTAAACATCATAGGCCTGATTATCTGGGTGCTTAATGCTTGATAATCCAGGATCCAGAGAGCCAATTGTTAAAATTTTCATATGAACATTTACACTTCAGGAAATAAGATGCTACAAATCAGGGTTTGACTTGCTGCTTTTTTTGATTGTCCAGATTTTAAAAATTGATGGAGAAAATGTTAATAACGCAAACTAAATTTTAAAATGTGTCACAAATGAATTTTTTCCTGCAGAGTCACTGATTAAACACTTCTCAGCTCATCCCTGATTCAGACCCAGACAAACTCTTAGAGAAAGGAATGGCTTCAAAAAAATATTCTGAGTGATACCCTTGCCACATTTTATTAGCATTTTCTCCATTCCCTCTCTTCCTCCCTCCACCCTTTGTAGTAATACTAGCTCCCAAACACTGGTCAATGTGTCTAAAAACACACAGCATCACCTAAAGGGTGATTCCCTTTTGCCCTTTATGAAAGTGGGAAACCTCACAGGAAGGATTTGTTCAGAATTCAGTAGCTGAGTCCTTGCTGCCCGATTATAACAAGCTCTTCACCTGTGTCTGTAATTATGGTATTCCAATAACAAAGATGATGATGGTGGTGGTGATAACTAGCATTTATATAATTTTTAAGCTTTAAAAAGTATTTTACAAACATATAATTTTATCCTCACAAAAACTCCTGAGAGGTAGATACTATTATTATACCTATTTTATATATGAAGGAACTGAAGCAGATAGAGATTCTTGCCAAGAATCACACAGCTAACTTATGTCTGCGTTGAGATTTGAACTCAGGTTTTCTTGATTCCAAGTTAAGCATTCTATCCATTGCACCATCTAGCACTCTTTCTACATGTATAGAGTGGTTTAATTAATGATATAGAAGCTCTTTTCTATGACCCATAAAAATGCCCTTGTTAACTCCAAACCTGGATGGAAGTTCTAATGCATAATTCCACAAAATCATATATTCAGGGACTGAAAGATCTTAGGGGACCTTCTAATTTTCAACCACTCTATTGTTCCCAGTTTTTTTCCTTCCCCCCTCAGTCATGCCAGGTTAGAAGTGTCATAGAGTAGCCTTCAGTATGCAATGCCTGAAGTCTTAGGTATGCTTCCTTTCCCTGAAAATTTTGTTAAGTTTTATCTATTGCTTATCTCCTTGCTTTTCCCGTGGGTGTCATATAAGCAATGCATACCTCCTCACTTCTTTCCCTTATAATCTCTACTTTTTCTTCAAAATTTATTTTGAGGATCACTTATGCATAAAGGCTTTTTAAAAAATTAAATTCTCTTCATTTTTTACTTAACACTAATTTATTTTCTCTCTTCCTTCCTCCTCCCCATTAGAAAGTGTGTGGGGAAAACAAAAACAAAACAAAATAAAAACACTTGTAACAAAGTGTATAGCTAAGTAAAACAAATTTCTGAAGTGGCCATGTCCAGAAAATATATCTCTTTCTGCACCTGAGTCCATCATTTCTCAGTCAAGAGATGGATAAACATGCTTCATCATCAGTGCTTTGAAATAATAATTGTTCATTGCATTGATAAAAATTCTTAAATCTCTCAAAATTCTCTGTTGTTACAATGTGTTATTATTTCAATAATTCTACTTCTGATGACTTCATTCTGCATCAGTTCATAGAAGTTTTCCCACATTTCTCTGAAACGGTCCTTTTCACCATTTCTGAGAGCACAACAGCATTCCACAGTATTCACATGATAATTGTGTAACCATTCCCCAAATGATGGCCACTCTTGTAGTTTCCAATTCTTTATCATCACAAACAGAGCTGCTATAACTTTTTTGTATTCACATAGAACCTTTTTCCTCTTTCAAAACTCTCTTTCTGCTGCTAGATCTGATAGTTGCATTGCTGGGACAGCTTTGAAATTTCGGGACATAGAAACTATTTTCCAGACCAAATCACAGCTCTATCAATAGTATGCTACTGTTCCTTTTTTCCTGAAGTCCCTCCAACATTTGATAGTTTTCTTTTTTTTTCAACTTTGTCAATCTCATGAGAGATGCTTTAATTTTATTTCTCTGATTATTTGCTTATTTAGGATACTTTTTAATATGTCTATTGATAATTTTTATTTCTTCCTTAGAAAATTGCTTGTTTATATTCTTTGGCCATTTATTAATTGGGGATGGCTCTTATCATTACAAATTTGAATCAGTTACTTACATATCTTAGAAATAAGACCTTTATAAGAGAAACTCATTGCAAAGATTTCTTTCTCCCAGTTACCAGCTTATGCAAACTTTCTTAAACCACCCCACTATCAGAAGGAAATATCTCCTCCCTCTAACATTTATCTTATATGTATATATTGTGTATACTAATATATGTGTATATTATTTCTCAAGATAGAAATTAAACTCCCTAAAGATAGATTGTTTCATTTTTGTCTTTTTTATTCTCCTTATCTAGCATGGTGCCTTGAACACTAGACCCTGAATAAATGCTTGTATGATTAAGAGATTGATTGACACAGTCTGCTTTTCCACCTTCCAGATGGCAGTTCCTTCACTTTTCCTACCCATTTCCAATACCCAGTCTTTTTTGCTCCCCTTCTTTTTGAGAGTTTCTTCTTCTAGATGGTTCTCCACTAGGTGGCAGTGGAATATTCTGAATTGTTTTTTTCTCACACTCTTCACTCCTGGTCTCTTAAATGATTCCATTTAACATACAGGTGAGTAAAATGAATCTCAGCTAAGTCAATCAAAGGATGAATGATGAAAAGAAAATGTCTTTTTCAAGCAATGATTCTCCACAGACTTCTTGCTCTCCTGTTGTGCTTGATCTAACTTCTCATGTGAACAATTATAGGAGGAGGAGCCAAGATGGCAGAGAAGAAAGATTCACATATGCTAGCTCTGAACCCGCAGCCTGCCTGTTAAAAGGAACTCCCAACAAATTCTGGAGCACAGAAGCCACAGAGCAATGGAGTGGAGGAGATTTCTGTTCCAGAGAGCCCTGAAAAACTGGCACCAAGGGTCCATCGTGCACCGGAACCAGAGGGGATCCCAGCCCTGAGTTGGCCATGCGGCACTGAGAGAAGCAGATCAGAGCAGGCTTCAGGGATGGAATCTCCAGCAGTCGCGAAGGTCCCTCAACCCACAGATGCTACAGGTCAGTAAGAGAGACTTCTGGACTGGCCGAGAGGGGAGCAGCGTGACTCCATAACTCAGGCACCCTCAGGAGGCAGCAGCGAGGGAAAGCAGCGGACAGGAGCTCGGCTGCATTACTGAAGGTCTCTGCATAAACCCCCTGAAGGAACTGAGCCTGGGAGGCAGCCCTGTCCCAATCTGAGAACTTGAATTTAATCTTACCCTGAATAGCAGCCCCACCCGCAGCTGAAAGACCTGAGGCTGGGGAGCAGCATTTAAATCTCAGACCCTAAGCACTAGCTGGGCAGATCTAGGTGGGGGTGGAAAGAAATCTCAGAAGTCAAGTAAATGGCTGGGAAAATGCCCAGAAAAGGGGAAAAAAATATAAGACCATAGAAGGTTACTTTCTTTCACCAAGTAACAGGTGGTTTCCTCCTTTCCTTTTTGATGAGGAAGAACAATGCTTATCATCAGGTAAAGACATAGGAGTCAAGGCCTCTGTATCCCAAACATCTGAAATAGATATTCCAATGGGCTCAGGCCATGGAAGAGCTCAAAAAGGATTTTGAAAATCAAGTTAGATATGTGGAGGAAAAACTGGGAAGAGAAATGAGAGAGATGCAAGAAAAGCATCTCCTTAATAAAGGAGACCCAAAAAAATGCTGAAGAAAATAGCACCTTGAAAAATAGGCTAACTCAATTGGCAAAAGAGGTTCAAAAAGCCAATGAGGAGAAGAATGTTTTCAAAAGCAGAATTAGCCAAATGGAAAAAGAGGTTCAAAAGCTCACTGAAGAAAATACTTCTCTCAAAATTAGAATGAAACAGATGGAGGCTAATGAC
>CM053770.1:82471333-82510578 GCA_028658325.1 Potorous gilbertii | reverse complement strand
CAGATGGAGGCTAATGACTTTCTGAGAAATCAAGAAATCACAAAACAAAACCAAAAGAATGAAAAAAATGGAAGATAATGTGAAATATCTCATTGGAAAAACAACTGACCTGGAAAATAGATCCAGGAGAGACAATTTAAAAATTATGGGACTACCTGAAAGCCATGATGAAAAAAAAGAGCCTAGACATCATCCTTCATGAAATTATCAAGGAAAACTGCCCTGATATTCTAGAACCAGAAGGTAAAATAAGTATTCAAGGAATCTACCGATCACTGCCTGAAAGAGATCCAAAAAGAGAAACTCCTAGGAACATCGTGGCCAAATGCCAGAGTTCCCAGGTCAAGGAGAATATATTACAAGCAGTTAGAAAGAAACAATCCCAGTATTGTGGAAATACAATCAGGATAACACAAGATCTAGCAGCTTCTACATGAAAGGCTCGAAGGGTGTGGAATAGGATATTCCAGAAGTCAAAGGATCTAGGAGTAAAACCAAGAATCACCTACCCAGCAAAACTGAGTATAATACTTCAGGGGAAAAACTGGTTTTTCAATGAAATTAAGGACTTTCAAGCATTCCTGATGAAAAGACCAGAGCTGGAAAGAAAATTTGACTTTCAAACACAAGAATGAGAAGAAGCATGAAAAAGTAAACAACAAAGAGAAGTCATAAGGGACTTACCAAACTTGAACTGTTTACATTCCTACATGGAAAGACAATATTTGTAACTCCTGAAATTTTTCAGTATCTGGGTAGTTGGTGAGATTACACACACACACACACACACATGCACACACAAATGTACATGCTTGCATGCACATACACACATACATACATGCATGCATGCACAGAGACAGAGAGCACAGAGTCAATTGAATAGGATGGGATCATATCTTTAAAAAATTAAGGTAAATGTGTTAGAGAAATGTATTAGGAAGAGAGAGGGTGAAATGGAATGGGGCAAATTATCTCTCACAGAAGAGGCAAGCAGGAGACTTTTTAGTGGAGCAAAAAAGAGGAGAGCTGAGAAAAAAACATGAAGTATACTGTCATCACATTTGACTAAAGGAGGGAATAAAATGCACAATCATTTTGGTATGAAAAAAACAATTTTAGCACATTAATAGTTTATATTTAGTTTACAAAATATGTTCCTTACAACCTTGTCAGGTTTTTGGCAAAATTATTATCACCCCCCATTTTGTGGATGAAAAGAACAAGTCTCAGAGATGATATTAGTGACTTTTAATTCCATAGCTAGAAAATAACAGAGGTAAAACTAGACCTCAGATCTTTTAATTCTAAATCCACTGCATTTGATACTCTACTAGGCAGAGTCCTGGGCCACATAGCCCATATCTTTTTCAAGATGAATGCTTATCAAAATCTTTATTCAGTTAACCTGAATTGAACTAAAAAAAACCCCAGACAGGAATGATGGGCTTGAATTATTAGAAAATGGTATGTTCTAAGGACAAGGACAATAACAAAAAAAATTTATGTAACCCTTTAAGGTTTGCAAAACCCTTTGTATATCATCTCATTCAATCCTCAACAATCCTATTAGGTAGGTTATCTCACTTTTACTGGTGGGGAAACTGAGGCACAGAAACTTTAGGTGACTTGGCCAGGGATTACACATCTAGTAAGCATATGAAGTGGGGATTTGAACCCTGGTCTTCCTGATTTCCAGTTCAGTACCCTAGCTACTCTAAAATGGCGCATCCGATTATATACTGGAGTTTAGAATCTGACCCTCTCTAGAGGGATAATCCTGTTACTTTGTGTGTTCATGAGGTGAATGATGTCACAAACAGGTCTTGTTTAGAAGGGATGGTTAATTGTCAGAGTGCTAGAACTTCCTCCCACTGGTGCAGAGCCTTGAGCCAGATACATGCTTCATTCATGCTCTAAACTCTTAATGGACATCTACTGTCTCTGCTGTGCAACCTTCTGTCCCTTAGGTGCAAGTGAGCTCTGGTCACTGACACAAAATTCCATTGCTAAGTGAGACCAGTTTCAGCTCCAATCTGTCTGAAACATCTCACTTCTGCTGTTTGTCTCCTTCCCTTACAGGCCTTCTGAATGCCAGAGTCACCCAGATTCCCAAACACCTGATCCTAAGGACTGGTCTGGAAGCAATCCTGGAGTGTGAGCCAATGTCCACTTATAATGTCCTCTACCGGTACAGACAGAAAGCAGAAGAAAGGCCACAGTTCCTGTATGACTTTTAGGACAATGAAATGATGGAATCAAAGGTGCATAAGTCTAGGTTTACAGCTCTGTGACCCAAGGACACATCCTCCACTCTCAAGACTGGTTTCACTGAAGTGGAAGACTTGGCTATATATCTCTATGCTAGTGGCAAAGGCACAGTGTTACATTGTCTTCTCCTTTCTGTGCACAAACGCAGTACAGGAAACAAGGGAGTGGCATGTGGTTGGCTGGTATGATGCAGTCACGGTATAATCTGGGGAACCTTGGGGAGACACCAGGGCTCTAAGACACAAGAAACTAAATGCAATCATTGGGATGGATTTATTCTTTTTTATTGAGATTTCAAGAAGTGAGGAAGCCCCTGAGCAGGAGTCAACTAACTGTTGCTAAGTTAACCAGCTGAAGATGAATCCAATTTTCTTTTACTATTCCAAATTCCAGCATCTTATTGACAAAGATCAAACTTGGAGACTTTTTCAGTATCTTTCCTTAATTAATGTACATTATAGTTTTGGCATTCTGATAACTAAGGAGAGAAAAAAGAGTAGGGAGAGAGAGAGAGAGAGAGAGAGAGAGAGAGAGAGAGAGAAGGAGGAAGGGAGGGAGAGGGAGAAGGAAAGGGAGAGGGAGAGGGAGAGGGAGAGGGAAAGTACAACTTGCCATGATTTGTCCTTCATTTGTTCCTGATGATCATATATTCTTTTTCTAAAGGCTCACAAATCATCTCTTTAGTAATGCATTGTAGAATTTTGCTAGGAGCTAACATCTCATTGATCAGCAGTTTTGAAAATCCATCTTTATTCTTTCTTTTATAAAACTTTTATTAATGCTTTTTATTTTTACATTAAATTTGCTTCCCAATATTCTGAGCTGCTATTAAACCCTTCCTTCTAACAGCTATTAAGACAGACAGCCTAGCCCTTACCTCTGACATGCATACTCTCTTCCTCTCTTTGTCCTTCTCCATCCTTCTATAAAAATAAGGTAGTAAAAGGAGATTGTTTATGACTAATGGCATGTTTCCCATCTTTTCTTCTCATGTTCCCACTCCTAGTCTTTCTTTAATTTTAATTCCTACTTTACATTCTACCTTCTGATACTGGAGTTTGTTTCACTTATTACTACTCCCTTACCTACCCATCAGTACCTCTTAAACTCCCCTCTCCCTCTTCCTTCCTATTTCCCTGTTGATTGAAATTAATGTATTCCCATATTATGCTTTTTGTATGTACATGTTTCTTATTGTGTGTGTTCAACTTTCATATCAAGCTCAGATGAAAGTGAAGTTCATGGGAGGTCCATTCATTCACTTCTCTCTGTTTGAAGAGTCATCTCATGCACTGTTGCTGTATAAGACAAGGTCCTTCACTTTCCTCATTTCCCCCAGTTTATTCTTATAGTCAACCTATTTTCCTCTTCTCCAAAGACCATCAGAAAAGAATAATGGCAACCTTAGGCCTTTGCTAGTCATTTTATCTTTTAGTCTTCAAAACCTTAGGGTTCTGAGAAGAGGCTTGGTTTTTTTCTTCCTCTATGAGAATGTAAATTGTTAATTATCATAGAAACACAAGTGTATTTATATTTCTATAATTCTTAGTATCTATGTAGCCATTTTAAAGTTTCTGTTGAGTTTGCCTTTTCATTAGAAATCCATGGAAGTCTTCTACTACATTTTTAATCCATTTTTTTTTTCTTCCTGCAGGATTATATTCAGTTTCTCTGCATAGGTGATTGTTGACTGTAAGCCTTTTTCTTTATATTCTAGGCTCTCTTTTCTTTTATTTGATAGTTGTCAGATTTTGTGTGATACTGACATCAGATTATTGGTAAGAGAACCCCTTTTTTTTGGATACTTCTAGTATTTCTTTTTCCTTAATCTGGAAACAGGATTTTTGGTTGTGATACATTTAGGAGTATTTATTTTGGTGTTTCTTTCAGGAATCAATTTGATGAGTTCCTTCTTTTTTTCATTCTTCCTCTGGTTCTAATAGATCAAGGCAGTTTTAATTGACGGTTTCTTTAGATTTGGCAAGTAAGGTTTTTTGGGGGCGAAGAAGGATCATGATTTTCACATAGTCTGATGAATTTTCTGTGTTCCCTCCTTGATCTGGTTTCCAACCAATTGTATTTGATAATATATACACTTTTATTTTCTTCAGTTTTTAATTTGTTATTTTATTTTGATATTAGTATATTAATATTACACTGTTAGTATTTTAATATTTAATATTTTCATGGAGCCATCGCTTTCTGTTTTGCTTCCTAAAATATTTTAAATGATTAATTCTTCTTGCCATCCATTATTCTCTGTCTTTTCCTTTAACATCACCTGTCTTTTTTTTACATTTTTATTTTCCAAATTTTATCCCTCCATTCTTATCTCCTTCCCCCACCTTCCCGTTCCCTGAGACAGTAAGCAATCAGATATAGGTGAGATATGTGCAATCGTACAAAATATTTCCAGATTGGTCATATTGTACAAGAAGACTCAAATATAAGAAAAAAAGTAAAAATTAGTGTATTTCAGTATGTACTCAAGTAATATCAGTTCTTTCTCTGGAGGCAGATAGTATGCTTCATCATCAATCCTTTGAGGTTTTTCTTGGATCATTTTCTGGTTGAGAATAGCGAAGTCATTCCCAGTTGTTCATCAGACAATATTGCTGTTACTGTGTACAACATTCTCCTGGTTTTGTTCACTTCACTATGAAACAGTTCATGTGAGTCTTCTAGGTTTTTCTGAAATCATCATGCTTGTTATTTCTTATAGCACAATGATATTCCATTACAATCATATGCCACAACTTGTTTACTCATTCTCTGGTTGATGGGCAATCCTTTGATTTCCAATAGACTGATTTCCCTAATGAATATTGACACATGACCAAAAGAGCTGCTATGAATATTTTTTTTACAAGTAAATCTTTTTTCCTTTTGAGGGGGGATTTCTTTGGGATATAGACCTAGCAGTGGTATTGTCTAATCAGAGGATATGAACAGCTTCTTCTTTGGGCATAGTTCCAAATTGTTCTCCAGAATGGACGGATCAGGATACAACTCTACCTACAGTGCATTAGTGTTCCAGTTTTCCCACATTGCTTGCAATATTCAACATTTTCCCATTTTATCATCTTAGCCTATCTGACAAGTGTGAGGAGGTACCGCAGAGCTGTTTTAATTTGCATTTCTCTAATAAATAGTGATATAGAGCACTTTTTCATATGACTATTAATAGCTTTTGCCTTGTCTCAAATCTGCCTGTTCACATCCTTTGACCATTTATAAATTGACCATAAATAAATATAAAATGATCTTTATTTTTTATAAATTTGACTCAGTTCTCTATATATTTGATAAATGAGGCCTTTATCAGAGATAGTTGTTACAAAAATGTTTTCTTACTTTTCTGTTTTCCTTATAATTTTAATTTCATTGATTTTGCTTGTGCAAAACTTTTTTAAATTTTATATAATCAATATTACCTAATTTATATTTTGTAACACCTCATACAGCTTTTTCAATCCTAAATTCTTCCTTTCTCCATAAATCTGACAAAAACTCTTCCATGATCCCTTATTTTGCTTATAGTAGCACCCTTCATGTCTAAATCATGTATCTGTTTTGACCTTATCTTGGTATATAGTGTGAAATGTTGATCTATTCCTAGTTTCCGTCCTATGGTTTTCCAGTTTTCCCAGCAGTTTTTGTCAAATAATGAGTTTTCGTTACAAAACCTTTGATCTTTAGGTTTATCATATACAAGATTATTGTGGTATTACTATAATGTAATTTGTACATAAACTATTCCATTGACCTGCCATTCTATTTACTAGACAGTGTGAGATTGTTTTGATTATCACTACACTATAATACGATTTGAGATCTAGTGTGGCTAGACCACCTTTCACTTTCTTTTTCATTGATTGCTGTGATATCCTTGAGCTTTTGTTCTTCCAGATGAATTCTGTTTTTTCTAGTTCTAAAAATAAGTCTTGATAATTGCATTGAATAAATAGATTAATTTAGGTAGAATTGTCATTTTCATTTCATAGGCTCAGCTCACCCATGAGCAATTAATATTTTTTCAGTTGTTTAAATCTGATTTTATTTGCATGAAAACTGTTTTATACTTGTATTCGTAGAGTTTTTGGATTTGTTTGGCAAGTAGATTTCTAAGTATTTTATATCATCTATGGTTATTTTAAATGGAATTTCTCTTATCTCTTGCTGTCAGATTTCGTTGGTAATATTTTGAAATAATGATGATTTAAGTAGGTTTATCAGATTTATGTAGATTTTTACAGGTTGCATCTTACAACTTTACTAAAATTATTAATAAATTCAAATAGTTTCAAAGTTGATTCTCTAGGATTTTGTAAATATAACATATCATCTGCAAAGAGTGATAATTTTATTTCCTCGTCTATTTTAATTCCTTTAATTTCTTTTTCTTCTCTTATTGCTATAGCTAAGATTTGTAGTTTAATATTAAATAATGGAGCTTTTAATGGGAATCCTTTCTTCATCCCTGATTGTATTGGGAAGGCTCCTAGCTTATCCCCAACACAGATAATGTTTGCTGATGGTTTTAGATAAATGTTACTTATCATTTTAAGGTAAGCTCCATTGATTTCTATATTCTCTAGTATTTTTAATAGCAATGCTTGCTGTATTTTGTCAAAGGCTTTTTCTGCATCTATTGATTTTATTATTGATATGGTCAATTATGGTGATAGCTTTCCTAATATTAAACGAGTCCTGCACTCCTGGTATAAATCCTACTTGGTCATAGTATCTAATCCTTGTGATATAATACTGTCATTCTTTGTTAGTATTTTATTTAAAATTTTTGCATAGATATTCATTTGGGAAATCAGCTTATATGTTTCTTTCTCTGTTTTGGCTCTGTCGATATAGGTATCAGGACCATATTTGCATCATAAAAGGAATTTAGAAGGACCCCACCTATTTTTAAAACTGGTTCAGTAGTGGGACTAATTGTTCTTCAAATGTTTGGCAGAATTAAGTTGGGAATTCATTTGGGTTGAGGGATTTTTTTTCTTAAAAAGTTCATTGAGAACACGTTCAATTTCTTTTCCTAGCATTGGGTTATTTAAATAGTTTGTTTCTTCTCATGTTAATCTGGCTAATTTATGCTTTTGTGGGTATTTATATATTTAATTTGGATTGTCAAATTATTGACATATAATTAGTTAGAAGAACTCCTAACAATTTTCTTAATTTCCTCTTCTAACTTTTCCAAAATTTTATTCACTTCATACTCAATTCTGCTTCATTTATAAAATGATCTGGAAAAGGAACTAGCAAACCACTCCATTATCTTTGCCAAGAAAACCCCAAATGGGGTCACAAAGAGTCAGACATTACTGAAATGACTGAACAACTTGTGAGTGAAATACAAGGAAAGATTAAAGAGCATGTGATATAGCCAGGGAAAATAAAGGGGAAGATAGAACAAATTGAAATATTTTTCTTTTTTTAAATTTATTTATTTTTAATTTTCAACATTCATTTCCACAAGATTTTGAGTTCCAAATTTTCTCCATATCTCTCCCCGCTACCCCAACACACCATGCATTCTGATTACCTCTTCCCCTAATATGCCCTCCCTTCTATCACACCCCTCCCTTCCCTTATCCCCATCTTCTCTCTTTTCTTGAAGGGTAAGATAGATTTCTATATCCTATTACCTGTATTCCTTATTTCCTAGTTGCATGCATAAACAATTTTCAACATTCATTTCTTAAATTTTGAGTTCCAACTTATCTCCCTTCCTCCCTCCCCAACCATTCCCACTGAGAAGACAAGCAATTCAATATAGGCTATGTATATGTAGTTTTGCTAAAGACTTCCATAATAGTCATGTTGCAAAAAACTAATTTTATTTCCTTCCCTCCTATCCTGCCCCCTATTGATTCTATTCTCTCTTTAGACCTGGATATCCCTAGGGACATCAGAATGTATCTTACATCTGAGTCTCCACAGATGTGTATGTTCTCAGTTTCTTTTCAGAAAGAGGCACCATGCAACTCTTAACAATACATATTGTACACAAGACATAAAACTTTATTTCACCCTACAGAATATATGAAATTCACAGAGGGTTTGCAGAAATTCATAAGCATTTAAGCTAACTCCCTTTTCCTCCTTGTCTGTCCCCTAAAGTGTTTACTTCTAACTACTCCCTCCTCCCATTCGGCCTCCCTTCTATCATCCCCCACCCCACTTATCCCCTTCTCCCCTACTTTCCTGTAGTGTAAGATAGATTTTCAAACAAAATTGAATGTGCATGTTATTCCCTTCTTAAGCCAAACACTCTTATTTCTCATGATTCCTCAAAGATTCAAAAGCAGTAGCTTTTAAATTATGTCTATATATTACTGGAATTTATTTCTCCATGATAGTGCAGTTAAACACATTTAAAGTGATTAGAACAGAACTCTTAGAAGGAATCTAAGAGAAAGACTTGACAGAAGATAGATATGCTCCTGGGAGAGATTAAGTCCCTTTTGGAAATATTCATCCTCAGAGATAGCAAGAATGGAGCTTACCTTAAAATGATAAGTAACATTGATCTAAAACCATCAGCAAACATTATCTGTGTTGGGGATTTTGGCAAAGCAGCTAATTCATGTTTCAAAAAGGTAACCAAGTCCCAGAAAAGGAGGCAACTACATATCTCCAGGGATGGCAGTAAAAAGAGGCAATGGTGAAGCAATACAAATTTCTAGACAAAACCTCCCAAAGAGAAAATGAAAAGACTGATGTGAATTTCACAAGCAACATTCTTAGAAGTCAAAAACTTAAATGAATACTGTAGAGAGAGGGAAAGCAATGGCCAATCAAGACATAGACTAGCAACACGGACCCTTCATTATACAATTACTGTAGGCTAGTTGGTTTGTGCTTCTCAATAGGGAAGAGGATTAATCAAGAACTCAAACCTAGGCAAAGATGGTGGAGTAGAAAGACACATATACTCTAGAGTTTCCACCACAGCCCACAAAATACTTGTAAAAAATAACTCTCAACAAAGTCTAGAGCAGCAGAAGCCACAGAACAACAGAAGGAAAGAGGTTTCCAGCCAAAAGTAACCTGCAAGGCCAACAGGGAAGGTCTATCTCATGGGACACTGAGTGGAGGAGAGCCCAACCTTGACCATGGGGCACTGGAAGGAACAGGACCTGAATAGACCTCTGGGGCAAAATTCCCAGTGGGGGAGGGGGCTCCCAGATTCCCTCAACCCACAAGTTACAAAGAAAGCTCCAAAGGTTACTGTGGAAGGGCTTTTCCAGCTGGGCAAGAGTGGAGTGGGGTTGTCCCAGCACTGGCCCCAGGTTGTGGGCAGAGGAGGCAGCAGCAGCAGTGGAAAACCCAGGGTTTTGGAAAAGCCAGATGTTGCTCGTTTCTGTGTATGCATATTAATGGTCAGACATATGGAAGCATGTCTATTGATTTTTGATTTCTCTGATACTTGTACTTGATTAAAGTGATTTCTAACCCCTCAAAAGTTGCCTTTCCTTTTAGAAAAGCAGATCAAAAAACCTGTGATAGCAATTCCCTAGGTACATGTTGGGGTACTTACTGATAGAGTCAGCTAATATCACCCAAACAAATTTAATACCAAGATGTTAGTCTTGTAGAGTGGAGAGACTCAAGACATTGATGCTCTATCTTCCTTATCCTCTTTCTCTTCCTCATTATTCTCCTCCTTCTTCCTTCAAACATCACTACCACCACAAGTTTATCTTGCAAGATTGCACACCATCAGAAAAATCTTCAGTTCCCTTGTAGAGAGTCTGCCATTCTCTCCATCTCAGTTAATTCTCAGGGGCATTAATTATTTGGAATGCCCATGGGATCTTTATCATTTAAAAGTAATATATCTATAAAAAGTCTAAAATTAGGAGAACTGACACAGAATGGTAGAAAAGGGAAGGGTGGCAGATGTGTAGGGTGGGTGGGGAGAGTGGAGAGGTGACTTTATGCTTTACACTTTCTACTCCCCCACAAGAATATAAAAATCAAGGACCTTCATGAAAAGTCCACCAAACCCTGCTAAAATGAACTCTCTTCTCATCCTGACTTTTTTTTTTTTTGGAGCAGCTGGTGAGCCCTCCCAATCACCTTATGTCCCTTACTGCCTCTGACCATTCTCTCAATAGTGCCTGATTCACTTCCCTTTTCTGTATTTGGATCTACTAACCAGTCAGTTCCTACAGATCTAGTTCTCTCTGTGGGGGAAGCTAGGTGGTACAGTGGATAGAGCACCAGTGGAGGGGTCAGGAGGACCTGAGTTCAAATCTCACCTCAGACACTTGACAGTCACTAGTTGTGTGACCTTGGGCAAGTCATTTAACCCCAATTGTCTCATCCTGGATCATCTCTAGTCATCCTGATGAACTGGTCATCCTGGTCACTGGATTCATATAACTCTGGAGAAAAAGTGAGGCTGGTGACCTGTGCAGCCTTCCCTCACTCAAAACAAAGTCAAGTACAAGTCATGTCATTATTTCTCTGATGGCATGGTCTTCTTCTGCAACAAAGGACAAACACACACAGTTCCCTCTATGGGGGGCAGTTAGGGAGTACAGTGAGTAGAGTGCCAGACCTACAATCAGAAGACTCAAATACCTGAGTTCAAATCTAACTTTAGACACTTACTAGCAGTGTGACCCTGGGAAGTCACTATTTGTCACAGTTTCATCATCTGTTAAAATGATCAGGAGAAGAGATGTCAAACCCCTCCAGGATATTTTCCAACAAAACTGCAAATGGGGTCATAAAGAGTCAGAGATGACCAAAATGCCCAAATATGCCCAGGGTCAAATAAATGTCTAAGGCCAGTTTTGAACTCAGGAAGTAGTCTTCTGAGTCCAGGCCTGGCCCTCCTCCTAGAAATCCATTTTTAATTTTCTAGAAGTCTATGCTCTGTTTTTAGAGGCACATGTTAAGTCTGTCAAAAGTGCAAATGCTTTACATATACAATATTAATAACATGCTATTTCTAGTGAAAGTAAGGACAGGGCAATATTATTTCAGCTCATACTTAGACCTCATACTAGTATTCATTCATCAAACCTATTCAGGTAACTATGAATTACAAGGCATTGTGCTGTGTGCTATGGAATACATATGGACATGAATATACTGGGTTCTTTCCTGGAGGAGGTTAGATTAGAGGAGGACTAAGGATAGAGCCTGGCCCAGGGATTTCACTGCAGTAGGGAGCTCCATAGTAAGATCTGCCTCTCCTCCAGAGCAGCTCCTTCTCTGCAATTTAACACTCAGAGAGAATTGCCTGCAAATCTAAGAAATGAAGTGATCTGCCCCATGTCAAATAGCCCATATGTGTCAGAAACAAGATTTAAATGATCTTCCTGCTTCCAAAGCCCCTTCTCTATCCATTCTACATCAATGTCTTTCTATAGTCTAGTAAAAATGAAAAAACATTTACGTAAAAGACCACCATAGAAAGAAGTATGATATTTCCATGAAAAACATCTGGAAATTATAGGAGTTCAGAGGAAGAAGAAATACAAACTGTTTTCTCTTTTCTGTACTGAAGCTTCTGTACTGTACTCTCTGTCTCCCAACTCCGATTTTAGGAATTAGCTGTTAGGTAGGTTGTGATTCCTTCTTTAGTCTGACAGCTGCTCTGACCTGCCTCCAAATCCCATTTTCTTCACAGCTGACTACTCATACCTTCTGCAGTATTTAGATGTGCCCATTCTGTCTGATGCTGATTCCAAGTCCTCCTATCCTAGTTGGATCACAGAAAACATGGTCTGTGTTGGTTTCCTGGAGGGTGGCAAGGATTCCTGTCAGATAAGGACATGCCTTTCCATAAATGGAAGAAAATGGGACTTTCAATAAGTCCAACAGAGATCAGGGTTTGAAAAAACATCAAGATCTGAAAAGAAAAACAAAGGGAGTATGTTCTCACCAATACCTTCTGGAGCACCTCTAGATGAGTGGAAGGTAGGCTGAATGGGAATAGTCATGAGCATCTAGAAGGACAAGAATGGTAAATGGAAGGGGATGTAGCAGAAAGACTAGATGGCCATAGAGTCAGGAATTTGGCTGGATGACTCCTGAGATCTCTTTGAAACCTGAGTCTATGACCCCAAGCTTCAGACTGAGGTGGGGACAGCAGTCTCTTCCTTTCCTTCTCTTTACTCTTCCATATTCTCCATTTCCAGGGTGACTCAGATGGCCCCATGGTGTGTAATGGAGTACTCCAGGGTACTGTCTCCAGGGGCTATGGCTATGCCCTGAGGAACAGTCCTAGTGTCTACATTAACGTCTGCAAGTATGTAGACTGAATCGACGAAACTATTGCTGCCGACAGCTAAAGGCACCTGAGCCCTGCGTCTGCCCCTTCTTTGGTATTCTCTGTTGGGACATAATGTCAGTAAAATAATGATGTATTCATTGCTCCGTCTGTGCTTGGGTTTCCAGTCATTTTTCTTCTACAAACATGTGAATGCTTTTAAATTTATACGGAACAATGCAGCACAGCCTGAGGGTTAAATCATGCCTCCAGAGGTTAATTCATGGAGCTAATTATATCTAGACAAGAGAGTGGCTCTGTCTGAGACAAAAAAAAAAGAACATAATTGGGGCATTCTTCCCCTGTCAAATGTACATGGAGACATGATGGGGGCACCTCTTTGGGCAAGTCATCACTTTACCTCTGGTATCCTTAGTTTCTTCAACTATAAAATGAGGATAAAAAGAGCACTTCTATTGCAGGGTGGTTACAAAGATCCAATATTTATAAAACACCGAAGAGAGTGCCTGGTACATAGAAAGTGTCATGTGAATGCTTCCTCCTCGTGTTGTTATATTTTTCTTTGCATATATGTTGTAGCAGCAACTCAAGTGGAAAATCACAGCATTTCCCAACTGATGAGGTGACTATGACCCTCTCAAACATGGCAGGATTAAGAGAAGGGAGGAGAAACTGAATTTCTTGATTGGAGAAGGAAAAAAACTGAAATTTAGTTGTTGCGATAGTTTTATTTCTCCTGTGAAGGGTTGGAACTGGTAATACAAGTGTTTTTTTGTATTAATTTTTACTGTGTTCAACCATGACCTTTCATAAGGATCATTGACTTAAATAACACTCAGGAATGGAAAGGAAAGGCACATGAGCTGTAGGTGAAGAGGAGTCATCCATATGAGTGAAATGCAGGCAGTGACATGGATTCTTATGAGTCAGCTAGGTGGTGACATAGGGCATAGAGTGCTGCGAATACAATCAGGAAGACTCATCTTCCTGAGTTCATATCTGCCTACTGTCACTTACCAGCTGTGTGACACTAGACAAGTCACTTAGCCCTGTTTGCCTCAGTTTCCTCATCTGTAAAATTATCTGGAAAAGGAAATAGTAAACCACTCTAATATCTTTGCTGAGAAAACCCCAAGTGGGATCATCAAGAGTCAGACATGAATGAAATGACTGAACAACAATTTATGAGTCAACTATAAGGAATGATAAAAGTGCATGTGATAGAGCTAGGGGAGATAAAGGGGGAAGTAGACTATACTGCACAGTTTTCAAGGAAAAAAGATCAGAAAGACAAAATGGTCACTAACTTAATCAGCCCATTTTTCTGCCTTTCCTCAGCCCTTGTCACTGTTTTCTTCTGGTCACATTAATTCTCTGTCTTCTGGCTTTTCTTTCTCTTCATCATCCATCATTTGCTCCTTTCTCCAAATATCTATACAACTACAAGTTTACCCTGCCAGAGTGTAGACAACTAGAAAAAAATAAAATTTCCTCGTATAGAAACTCTCATTCTCTCCATCTTGATTAATGTTCACAAGCCTCAATTATTTGGAACGTCTATGGAAATTTCTTTATGATTTTAAAGCCATTTATCTATGAAAAGGTTAAAACTAGGAAAACGGGTATAATGTAGTAGGAAAGGGAAAGGTGGCAGGTGTGTGGGATGGGTGGAGAGTGGAAAGAGTTGACCTTCTCCCTTATGAACTTTCTACTCTCCCCTAAGAATATAAAAAGCTGAGGACCTCCATGTAAAAGTTAATCAAATCCTGCCAACATGAACGCTCTTCTGATCCTGGCTTTTGTCGGAGAAGCTGGTGAGTCCTCCCAAGCACCTAACATTCCTTACTGCCTCTGACCTGTCGAACATTCTGGCCATTCTCCCAATCTATGCTTCACTTCTTCAGTTATTGTTCTTCCCCACCTTACCACACTCCCATATCTGTCTAGTTTCTCTCTTCACTTGCCAAATTCTTCTAGCTTCCCTTTCAAAGTCCTTTGCAACTTCATTCACCTCTCTTGGTCCCCAGTATGCACAACTATAGGATCTTCTGTTAACTCAAACCTCTCCATGCAGGGATAGAACAGGAAATGTGTGCAAATGAAATAAACTAGGAAGAAAGGAAACAGGAGCAAGTGGAAAAAATCAATGGGCTAAAAACAATATGGTCCAAGATCAGAGAGAACTAGTGAATGAGGAGGCTAGTCTGAATAGGAAGCAACAGGAGAAAGGAAGGGATAGGATCGCATTCAAAGTAGTGAAGTGTGAGCTTCTTAAGGAAAGAAAATATTTCATTTTTATCTTTGGGTCCTCCATATCTAAGAAGAATAGGTGCTTAATTAATGATTGTTGATTGATTCTACTGCCTGTGAAAAGAAGAATATTCTTCCGTGTTTTTAACCTAGGGAGGCAGAATGAAGGAGAGCCTGTGTAAAATAAGGTAGAGTTAAATGCTGGATGCCGTTTGGGGAGAAGCTACAAGAGGCTAATAGGTCATGAAGGACGGAAAGAACAGTGGAGGGCAGAGGATCCTGTCATGTAGAGGGGGTTAAAAGAATTCTTAAAGGAACATGGATAAATGAAGTAGCATTTATTACTCATTGTTATTATACTCACATATATGATTCTAGGGCTCCTCTCAGATTATATATTGTTAAAGTCTTGTAGAAACCAAGGATGAGATGGAGAGAGAAGACAGACAGACAGAGACAGAGTCCGAGAAATATTGAGACAGAAACAGGGAGGAAAACAGAGGCAGATACACAATGAGGAAAATAGAAATAGAGACACAGAGCAAAATGTAGGAAGACAGAGCTATTGACTTTGCTAACCATGATTACAATAGCAGTGGTGTTCAGACTTTTGAAAGGACTATGTAGAAGATAAATTCTAGAAATCAAGCCTAGGGCTTAGACTTCACATGCTGCTAAATTCTCCTCTTCAAATTTTCCCCTCAAGTTGCTTTTTCCACTGATGATGATGATAAGATAATCGGGGGCTACACCTGTGAGGCAAACAGCCTCCCCTATCAGGTATCCCTGAATTATAATGGAAGACATCGCTGCGGTGGTTCCCTCATCAATGACCAGTGGGTGTTGTCAGCTGCTCATTGCTACAAATCGTAAGTGATTAGCTCAGTGGTTGTATCCCCAGGGTGGGTTCTACAGCTGACTAGCCATGGTACCTTTTGGAGACTTTGTAGAGAACAAGGGACCCAATCTGCTGAACAGCAGAAACCCAGAGAAGTCAGACTGATCATCCACACAGCAGACTGGAATAAAAAAGATCAAAGTTAAGAGTGGAGCAGAAACAGGATGTTTCCTAGATTAACTTTGGTGCTACAAGGTTCAAAATGAGAGATACATAGTAAGCAAACCCCCAGAGAGTTGAGAAGATGGACACAATTTTCAAATGTCTAGGAATAATGTTTCATTTCCTTATACCACCCTATCACTAAGACAAGAAATGGGCAGGCATTTGCAACATCCACACCCATCCCTAGCATTTCCACATAGAGCTGAATTGTAGTCAGTGCTTCTGGACACACACATACACACAAGCACACATAATTCCACAACATACATAATTTTTTATTAAATTTAAAGTGATCTAATCTGTATAGAATCTTAGGTAGAATGTCTACCCAGTTCTTAGAAGGAAATATCCCTTCTGGCCACAGCCTGCATTGAAAATAATTTTCCTTAACAGCCAGCTTCAGGTGAGACTAGGAGAGCATAACATAGATGTCTTTGAGGGAAATGAACAGTTCATCGATGCAGAAAAGATCATCCAGCACCCAAATTACCACAGTCCATCTCCAAATAATGACATCATGCTACTCAAGCTGAAAACTCCAGCTGTCCTCAACAGTCATGTGGGTACCATCTCCCTGCCCAAGTCCTGTGCACCTGTAGGCACTGAGTGTCTCATCTCTGGTTGGGGCAACACTGCTATCTATGGTGGTGAGTAGCGTTGCCCTGTACCATACTTTGCATCAGATCAACCCCCCAGACCTTAAGTCAACTTCTCCCTTCTTTCTATTGTCTATACTATGCCCCTACCTGTCCTACCCTTTCCTGATATCAGGAAGTCCATGATGGAAATAAGTATTTCTTGGATGCTAAGAACAACCAATACAGAAAAGCTTCAAAGAGTCTTTTGTCAAAAATTTCATATTTTCTTGACTATCCCACTAACATTGACCTATTTCCAAGGTACTCTCCTATCACTTCCTACTTTCCACTAAGTATCACACTGTTGAAAAGAAAAAAACTTTATGAAGGAATTTGGAGAAAGAATAAAACTCATCAAAATAACATCCAGAAGAATTTAATAGTCAGGTTACAAAAATGCATAAGTTTTTAAAAATTTTTTTATTTAATCTGTCTCTGGAATTCTAGTCTCACCTCTGATTTACCTCTCTCCTCTATGCTCATATCTATACCCTAACACCTATCAGGTTAGAAAAACTTGTTTTCTCTCTTTGTGGGCATCTAGATGGCACAGTGGATGGAATGCTATACTTGGAATCAGGAAGAATGATGTTCCTGGGTTCAAATCTGGCCTTAGACACTTACTAGTTATATGACCCTGGACAAAACACTTAACCCTATTTGTCAGTTTCCTCATCTGTAAAATGAGGTGGAGAATGAAATGGCAAATCAGTCCAGTATCTTTGCCAAGAAGAACCCTAATTGGGTCATAGAGAGTAAGAGATAATTGAAATGGACAAACATGCCTAGGATGACACAGTGGTCTGAGGCCAGATTTGAGCTCAGGAATTTGGGCAATCTGATTGTCCATCTGGCACTCTATTCATTATGGAACCTATCTGCCCTAGTATACAGGATACTGTCCTAGAAATCCATTTTGTAATTTTCCTGGAGTCCATTTTCTATTTCTAGAGGTACATGTTAAATTTGTTAGAATTATGAATGTCTTAAATAAACAATAATAATAGCATTCTATTTTCAGTGGGAGCAAGTCAGGAGCATCTTATCGCAGCTCATAATTTGGGGTCATCCTAATATTCACTCATCAAACACATTCAGGTGACTTTGATGAACAAGGCACTGTGCTGTGTGCTGTGGAATACATAAGGACATGAATAAACTGGGTTCTTCCCTGAAGGAGATTAGATTGGAGGAGGGCTAAGGATAGAGCCTGGCCCAGTGATTTCTCTGCAATACAGCGTTCCACAATGAAATGACTGCTTCTACCACTCCAGAGTCACTTCTTTGTAATTTAACACTCTAAGAGAGAATTGCCTGCAAATATAAGAAATGAAGAGACCTGCCTCATGTCAAATAGCCCATATGTGTCAGGAATAAGATTTAAATGGAGATCTTCCTGGTTTCAAGACCACTTCTCTATCCATTCTGCATCACTGACTTGCTGCAGTCTAGTAGAAGGGATAAAACATTTACACAAATGACCACCATAGAGAGAAGTATGAGAT
Source organism: Potorous gilbertii (assembly GCA_028658325.1). Taxonomy (NCBI): domain Eukaryota; kingdom Metazoa; phylum Chordata; class Mammalia; order Diprotodontia; family Potoroidae; genus Potorous; species Potorous gilbertii. The sequence goes on along the minus strand of CM053770.1, from coordinate 82,492,587 downwards.
GTGCCATGAGAAACATCTGGAAATTATATGAGTTCAGAGGAAGAAAAAATAAAAACTGTTTTCTCTTTTCTGTACTAAAGTTCCCAAGTCCCTTTCTCCCAACTCTGTTCATAGGCATTAGCATTGTTAGGTAGGCTGTGCTTCTTTCTTTACTCTGACACCTGCTCTGACTCGCCTCCAAATCCTATTTTCTTCACAGCTGACTATCCAGATGTTCTGCAGTGTTTAGAGGCTCCCATTCTGTCTGATGCTGATTGTAAGTCCTCCTATCCTGGTCGGATCACAGAAAACATGGTCTGTGCTGGTTTTCTGGAGGGTGGCAAGGATTCCTGCCAGGTAAGGCCCTGCCTTTCTATAAGTGGAAGAAAACAACACTTTCATTGAGCCCAACAGGGATCAGGGTTTGGAGAAACATCAAAGTCTCTGAAAAGAAAGAAAAGAGAGAGGATGTCCTTATCAGTACTTTGTCAACTACCTCTAGATAAGCTGAAGATGGGCTGAATGAGAATAGTCATGAAGATATGGAGGGACAGGAATGGTAATTAGAAGGAGATTTTCCAGAAAGATTAGATGACCATAGAATCAGGGATTTGGCTGGATGACCTTTAAGATCTCTCTGACCCCAAGCTTCAGACTGACATGTGGGCTGCAGTCTCATCCTTTCCCTCTCTTCACTTTTCCATGTTCTCCATCCCTAGGGAGACTCAGGTGGTCCCATGGTGTGTAACGGAGTGCTCCAGGGTATTGTCTCCTGGGGCTATGGCTGTGCTCTGATAGATAATCCTGGTGTCTACACCAAAGTCTGCAACTATGTGGATTGGATCGAGGCAACTATTGCTGCCAACAGCTAAAGACACCTAATCCCTGATTCTTTCCCTCCCTTTGCTATTTTGTGTTGGGACTTGATGCCAATAAAATGATGCTCTATTATTTGCTCTGTCTGTGCCTGAGTTTCTTTTCAGTTTTCTTCTAAGAACAGGGGAATGCTTTCGAATCCATATGGGACAATATAGCACAACCTCCGGGCTCCAGTGGTCAATTCATGTAACTTCTTATATGTAGACAAAAGAATGGTTATATCTGGGATATGAATATCTTTCCTTGGTTATAAAGCAAAGAAGAAACATAATAGACACATTTTTTCTATGTCAGACGTACAGGATTTAAGTTTACCATAAATCCTTCTTTATCTTCAGCTACTGAGGAGTTAGTGGTGTTTGAACCCTTCCTTCCAGGTTATCATAGGCAAACTAGGAGACATCCCTAAAGGAAGCCTGTGGAGGCAAGGCTGTGGAGGGATTATCTACCCACACTGTTTCTCCCTGAAACTCTTTTCCACAGTGCAGACCTTGAACCTCTCATTCATCCCCTATATCTTTTCCCTTTTTGATCATCTATCATTTGTTCATCCAATAATCACTTTGGTGAATACTACTAGACCCTAGGCTGGAGGATTGAAATATTAGGTATGACTTGATGCTTGGCCTGTACAGTTAATAGTATAGAATCAAAATAAGAAACAAATGCAGGAAAGTAAAATATAAAATATTATGTAGTACATGAGAGAGTTGCAGAATAAACTAATCTATTGTCTGAAGCTGTGTGGCACTGGACAACATATTGACCTCTCTCGGTCCTTCAGGTTTCTCATTTGTAAGATAGGAATCATAATACGCCTACCTCACAGGGTTGTTGGAAGGAAAACCTTTAAAGTGTTTTATATACCTTAAACGCTATGTAAGTGTTAGCTATTATTATATTGCTACCACTACTAAACATCAGCAAAAGCTTTGTTTAAGAGGTAATAGTTGAATTAGGCTATAAAGAGTAGAAGGAATTAAGGAGGGAAAGAACAGATGTTTCAGGGATTTCAGGTGTTGAGACTCTCTCCAGGTGTTGTGACTCCCAGGTTATGAGACTCCACAAAGACAATTTCCACCTCTGAGAGTAGGAATAGTGACTAGGGTATTCTTAGCCTGGTGATGATGACTTGCTAGAGACAGAGGCTAGGAGTCCGGAGAAGTAAGTTTGGTAGTTTCTAGGAAGGCAATATAGAAAGAGAGGGGTAAAGAATGTGAGGGAATCGAAGGAAGAGAGTCTCATGAAAAGATAAGAAAGAAAACAGAGAAAGACTGCACCCTATATGAGAGGGACAAAAAAATTGAACATAAGAGAGATCTGGGTTCAAATCCTGTCTCTGATATTCATTAGGTATGTGAATCTGCACATGCCATTTAAACTGTCTACACTTCATTTTTCTAACCAGTAAAATGAGGACAATAACATAATTTTTGGGCAAGCATGGTACAAGCTTCAGATGCTATTTAAATATGAGTGGTTACTGAGAGCTGTTAGAATCTGATGAGAGATTTTGGGGGGGCAGTCAAGGAAGGATAAATTCACCTTGAATTGAGAGAGAATACAGACATTCTAAAGAGCTGGACCAAAGAACTCCTAGAATGGATTGGAGTTAGGGCATGAGGTTGACAGAACACATTCAGCCTGAATGAAATCAGTAAGACGTTTCCAAAGCCACACAAAGCAAACATCTATGCATCTATGGTCATCTTATTTGCCAATTTACATTGTTTGTAGCTCTTTCTTCTCCATGAATTTTTGATAAATTGAAGGCTGCTGAAATTGAATGCTTTGGGGCATGGGGAAGCAAGAGAGAGAGAGCACATGGAAATGACAACATCCCTGGAACCAGTGCCACGAAAGGGACTCCCAAGTCCTTCACTTAATGACAGTGGAGATAGATTGCTTATGAGTAGCTTCATCCCTATATTTCTAGGACTCTCCTCCTGCCTGCTCACAGTGTTTATTATTTCTCATTCCTCCCTATATGACTCTATTCAAAGCATTCATACTTTTGATAATATAGCAAGCATAGTGAGAAACAACTGGACCTTCAAATTTCATGACTGCATAGTATGTTTCCTATGAGGAACTCCACACAAGAAGATGTAAGTCAGAGAAACATAGTTCTTTCAACTAGAATGATTTCTAGAAGGATGACAAGGTTTGTAACCTGAGCCTTCAGGGATGTGGTTGGAGTGCTATCTTCTTTGAGCCTAAGTGAATATATCATGTCACAGTATTAATTATGCATCAAGAGAGTCTAGTAAGCTGAGTACAACATTTGAATTGCCCAACAAATGACATTCTGCTTGAACTACTAGCCCATGCTTTGTTAATTCTCTAATATATGCAATCGGTAGCTTCTCCACTGTCCACAGGGAGAACAGAAAACCTAGGGTGCCAATCCCTAGGGGCCACAACGACACAAAAACATCTTTGACTTATCTCTCTTTGACAAGGTCCCGATTTAATCCAGGAGATGGAATAGAACCCTGTTCAAAATATTAAAATCTCAAACCTACTCTTACCAACTCACAGTATACTCATAGACTCAGAAATTACCTTAGTTTATTCATAGAATAAAGTAAAAAGAATGTTAGAATAAACACTCTTTAATTATTTGTTTTCAGTTTTCTACAATCACTTCCATAAATTTTAGATTTTCTCCCTCTCCCTCCTCCCTCCCTTCCCCCTTTCTCCTCTCCCTCCCCGAGATGTTGTGCAATCTTATGTGGCTTCTACACATACATTCTTACTAAATACATTTTCACCTTAGTCATGTTTCATGGAAGAATTCAAATGAATGGGAGAAACTATGAAGAAAAACAAAACAAAACAAAACATAACACAAGAAAAGTAGTCTGCTTCATTTTGTGATCGAATTCCATAGTTCTTTCTCTGGATGTGGAAGACACTTTGCCTCAAGGGTCCATTGGGAATTTTTTAGGTCCTTGCATTGCTGTGAAGGGCTAAGTCTCAGAAAAATTCCTCACAAATCGTTGTTACTGTATACAAAGTTCTCCTGGCTCTGCTCCTTTTACTCAGCATCATTCATGTAAGTCCTTCCAGGACTTTCTGAAGTCTTCCTGTTCATCATCTTTTATAGCAAAATAGTATTCCATTATATTTATATACCACAACTTGTTCAGCCATTCCTCAGTTGATGGGCATGCCCTCAATTTCCAGTTCTTGGCCACCACAAAGAGAGCTGCTATAAATATTTTTTGTACATGTGGGACCCTTTTCCATTTTTATAATCTCTTTGGGATAGTCCTAGAAGAGATATTGTTGGGTCAAAGGGTATGTACATCTTTGTAGCCCTTTGGGCATAGTTCCAAATTGCTTTCCAGAATGGTTGGATCAGGTCTCAGCTCCACTAATAATGAATTAGTGTTCCTGTTTTGTAATGTTAGCCAACCTGATAGGTGTGATGTGGTACCTCAGAGTTGTGATTTTCATATCTCTAAATCAATAGTGATTTAGAGCATTTTTTTCATATGACTATAGATTGCTTTAATTTCTTCCTCTGAAAACTGCCTGTTCATATCCTTTGACCACTTATCATTTGGGGAATGACTTGTATTCTTGTATATTTGCCTCAGTTCTCTATGTATTTTAGAAATTAGGACTTTATCATAGACACTAGTTGCAAAAATTCTTTCCCAGTATTCTGCTTCCCTCCTAATCTTGGTTGCAATGGGTTTGTTTGTGCAAAAACTTTTCAATTTAATGCAATCAGAATTATCCATTTTACACTTCATACTATTCTCTAGCTCTTGTTCGGTCAAAAAATTTTCCATTCTCCATAAATCTGACAAACATACTATTCCTTACTCCACTAATTTGTTTATAGTTTCAATCTTTATACCTTGATCATGTATCCATTTGGATTTTTTCTTGTGTATAGTGTCAGGCATTGTTCTATGCCCAGTTTCTGCCACTCTTATCCAGTTTTCCCAGTAGTTTTTGTCAAACAGTGAGATTTTATCCCAGAAACTGGGGTCCTTGGTTTTATCAAATAATAAATTGCTATATTCTTTGACTACTGTGTTTTGAGTAACTAACCTAAAGAATAAACACTCTTAGGTGGCTAAAATTGCCTTTAACCCTCTCCTTTTACTTGCCCTTTACCCAGTACCCTTGTAGATTTTTGGGTGAGGATGGGAAACAACCCATACCACCCAGGCCCATTATTTCTATAAAAGAATGGACGTAATGGTCATGAACTACATTTTAAAATCATTAACTGAAAAGGAGAGAGTTCTTTTCCTGCCCTCACCAGTTGAACAGAATTCATAATACATAGCATTTTCTGCTTCCAGGTCTCTAGATTTACTGATTTCCCCAATACCACCTTTAACCTCATGCCTAATACCTCCTTTAGACACACTGTAATAATGGTAACTGTCAGAACTTTGTTTTTCTTTAGTTCTGGTAGCAGTTTCCATGCCTTTTTTGTATTACCTCCATTAACTGTATCTAACCCCAAAAGTCCAAATAGAAATGCATAAAAAGTACAAATATCCTTCTCTCCTATTGACTAGCTTCCTCCAAAACTAAAACTGCTTCTCCTACCTTCTTTCCATCCTAGACACAATTATGGTAGACTAATTGACGGTGATGTATCTGACCAATTCTCTTTCATCTTTTTTTGACCTTAATATCTGCACTGATTTTTTTTAAATACAGTGTACAGTTAAGCTACAGAAGATTTTAAATAATCTACCCCTATCATTATCAACAAATCTAGATTTTGCATTCTTTTAGTTTTTCATCCAGTTGTATCTGATTCCTTTTGACCTGGTATGAGATTTCTTGGTAAAGATGGTTTGCCATTTCCTTCTCCAATACAGTAAGGTAAACAGAGGTTAAGTGACTTTCCCAGGGTCACATAGCTCATATTTGAGGCAGAATTTGAACTCAGGTCTTCCTGACTCCAGACTCATAACTCTATCCAATAGCCACCTAGTTGCCTCCTTTGAATACTTAAAGTTAGATTAATTTATATTATTTATCAGGATATAATTCATCTGGTAATGATAATTTAGCTTAGTTATAGTTATGGTCAGGTAGGTGGTACAGTAAATAGATCACTGGGGTTGGAATCAAGAAGACTTATCTTCATGAGTCAAAATCTAGTCTAAAACATTTACTAGCTCTCTAACCCTAGGCAAGTCATTTAATCCTGTTTGCCTTAGTTCCTAATTTATAGAATGAGATGGAAAAGGAAATAGCAAACAGCTTCAGTATTTTTGCCAAAAAAGAGAAAACAAAGCCAAAATAGGGTCTACAAAGAGTAGACACAACTTGAACAACAATTAAATCAGTTTAGAAATCATTTACAACATTGATGCCTAAGGAACCATTTTCCTGTTATTATAACATTATAATTCTATTTTATTATTATAATACATGTTATATATGTATTACATATTATATTTTCCTATTATTATATTGAAACTCCAGTCTAATTTCATAATTTCTGAAACAAGCAGAGTACCATTTATCATTTGCCCTTTAGGCATGACAAGGATTACTTCAGCAGGTACTAGGGCAAACTGAATTGCTGCAATTAAGTACCATGTAAAAAATTAACTCATAATCTACTTTCTCCTGGTGAAGTTCATGATTATCAACAGGGTCATGTTGTTCTGAACAATTTCTTTGGGTTCCTCTAGCATTATCTCTAGCAATCTTTTTCTCAAATGTCACCTGTAGATATTCCCAAACTGCATTACTACCCAGTTCCTTTGTCATCCCTCAACCCACACTGTAATCTGGAGTCTTGGTTTGCAGTCCTACACTTGTCAAATCCTGTTTGTATGGTCAAATCAAAGGCTTACTGAGTATTACCTTCCTGCTCTAGAAAAAAGGGAATGATAATATTAGGCCTTTAGATTCTGTCCTTATTGAATCTCCTATAATTAATATATAGTATTTGACATATTTCTCTTGGCTCTTTTATGCCAAATCTTCTATTAAGATTTTTTTCTTAAGAAAGTCCCGAAAGCTAAGAAATTCATTAAATGCCCTTTTTTCCTTCAAAATTATGCTTAGCTTTGCTGGTTATGATGTTTTCAGCCAGAACCTCAGTTCTTTTGACCTTTGATATATAGTGTTCCAAGACCTACAGTCTTTTAGGGTCATTGCTGCTAGGTCTTGTGTGATTCTAATTGTGGCACTGCCGTATTTAATTTTTTTTCTTGTTCCTCATATTACTTTATTCTTGCACTGGGAGTTTTGGAATTTGACTATAATATTCCTATGAATTTTCCTCATAAGATCTCTTTCAGGTGATGATCACTGATTGATTTTCTCTTTCTGCTTATCTATCTTGTTCTAATGGCTCAGGATAATTTTCTTTATTTATTTCCAGTATTGTTATATCATGATTCTTTTTTTTAAAAATCATATCTTTCAGTTAATCTGATTATTCTTATGCTTTTTCTTCTTGATCTATTCTCCATACAATTGGTTTTCTTAGGAGATGTTATATTCTCTTCTATTTGTTCATTCTTTATATTTTATTTTATCATTTCTTTATCTCTTATAAAGTCTCTATCCTCCTTTTGTTCAATTCATATTTTCAAGGATTCATTTTCTTCTTTAAGATTCTGGATCTCCTTTGTTAATTGGTTCACTTCCTTTTCATATGTTCTTGTTTTTTCTTGGATTGTTCTCTGTTTTTCTTTTTCCTTAATCTCTCATTTGATTTTTAAAGTCTTTTTAAAGTTCTTTTATGAACTCTTTTTTCCACAGATGATCATTTGACATTACTCTTTGAGATAGAATAGGGGTTCTTTGCTTTAGTTTCCTCCTCTGAAGATGAATTCCAGCCTTCTCTATTTCCATAGGAACTCTCTATGATTTAATTCTTTCTCCTTTGCCTGTGCATTGTTTTTTGTTTGTAGTATCTTAGTTTATGTAATCACCTCTGGTCATGTGGGGTGGTACCTCTGGCCTCAGATCCTCCTTTGGATCTCCTCTCTGGCCTAGAATGTAAACCAAGATCTCCAACCTCATGTAATTGTCCACAACCAGCAATGTCCCTGCCCCACTGCTTCTGAATGTTCCTTTGCACCTGCTACTCCAGGTTCCCCTAAACATTACTAACAGTATACAGGATGCTATTGTTGTTCAGTCATTTCAATCATGACTGAGTCTTTCTGACCACAATATTTTTGGCAGAGATACTGGAGTGGTTTGTCATTTCCTTCTCTGGCTCATTTTATAGATGAGTAAACTGAGGCAAACAGGGTGAAGTGACTTGCCCAGGATCACATAGCTAGTAAAAGTCTGAGGCCACATTTAAAGTCAAGAAGTTGAGTCTTCTGACTCCAGGATGAGAACTCCATCTACCTAACTGCCCTAATATAGACAGTAGAATGCTAGGAGACTATTTTGAATTTTTTAGAAGTCCATTTTTTGTACCTAGAGGCATGTACTAAATTTTTCAAAATTGTGAATACTTTAAATGCACAAAAATAATAACTATTTATTTCCAGTGCAAATAAGGACAGGCACATCTTACTGAAACTCATAATTTGGCCTCATACTAATATTCACTCTTCAAACATATTCAGGTGACCATGATGTGCAAGGCACTATACTGTGTGTATGGAATGCATAATGGACGTGAATAAACTGGGTTCTTCCCTGAAGGAGGTTAGATTGGAGGAGGGCTAAGGATAGAGTCTGGCTCAATGATTTCTTTGTAGTAGGAAGTTTCACAGTGAGATAACTGCCTCTACTACTCCAGAGCTGCTCTTTCTCTGTAATTTAACACTTAGAGAGAATTGCCTGTAAATCTAAGAAATGAAGTGACCTGCACCATGTCACATAACCCGTATGTGTCAGAAACAAGAGTTACATGATTCTTCTGATTCTAAAACCACTTCTCTATCCATTCTGCATCACTGCCTTTCTACAGTCTAGTAGAAGGGATGAAACATTTACACAAAGGACCTCCACAGAGAGAAGTATGAGATGTGTCATGGGATACATCTGGAAATTTCAGTAGTTCAGAGGAAGGAGCAATTCAAACTGTTTTCTTTTTTTCTCTATTAAAGTTCCCAAGTCCCTTTTTTCCAGCTCTGATCTTGGGAATTAGCACTAGTAGGCTGTACTTCTTTCTTTACTTTGACAGCTGCTCTCACCTGCCTCCAAATTCCATTTTCTTCACAGTTGACTATCCAGACTTTCTGCAGTGTTTAGAGGCTCCCATTCTGTCTGATGCCCAATGCAAGTCCTCCTATCCTGGTCGGATCACAGAAAATATGGTCTATGCCGGTTTCCTGAAGGGTAACAAGGATTCCTGCCAGGTAAGGACCTGTCTTTCTGTAAAAGAAAGAAAATGGGACTCTCATTAAGTTCAATGGGGATCAGGGTTTGGAGAAATATCAAGGTCTGTGAAAAGAAAGAAAAGAGAGAGAATGATTTTACCACTACCTTCTCAAGTACCTCTAGATTAGTAGAAGGTGGAGTAAATGGGAATAGTCAGGAAGACATGTAGGGATAAGAATGGTAAATTGAAGAAGATGTTCCAGAAAGATTAGAGGGCCATAGAGTCAGGGATGTGGCTGGATGACCTCTGAGATCTCTTCCCAAGCTGAGTCTATGACCCCAAGCTTCAGAGTGAGATATGAGTTACAGTCTCTTCCTTTCCTTCTCCTCACTCTTCCATGTTCTCCATGCCCAGAGAGATTCAGGTGGCCCTGTGGTGTGTAATGGTGTACTCCATGGTATTTTCTCCTGGGGCGATGGCTGTGCCCTGAAGAGTAAGTCTGGTGTCTACACCAAAGTTTGCAATTATATAGATTGGATAGAAGCAATTATTGCTGTGAACAGCTAATTACCCATCATCTCTATTTTTATTTTTGGTATTTTTTGTTGGAACTTGATGCCAATAAAATGATACTCTATTAATTATTTCTCATGCATGTGATTGAGTTTTTATTCATTTTTCTTCTAAGAAAATGGGAAAACTTTTGAACCAAAGTGTGGAAATGCAGCACAGCCTCAGGGCAAACTCCCCTTTCCAGTGATCAATTCATATAATTCCTTATATGTAGACAAGGGAATGACTCTCTCTGAAATGGAAATATTTCCCCTTGGTTATAAAAAAAAAAAAGAAACGTAATAGACACATTTTTTTCCATGTCAGATGTATAGGGTTAATTTTAACACCAAGCCTTCTTTATCTCCAACTGCTGAGGAATCATTCCAGGTTATCCTAGGCAAATTGGGAGATATCCCTCAAGGAAGTCTATCCCACAGGGAAGCTGTGAAGTGGTTATCTATCCCCACTGTTTCTTCTTGAAACTATTTTTCATAGTGCTGACCTTCAACCTCTCTTCTTCATTCCCTACATATTTTCCCTTGTTGGTCATCTATCAACTCATTCATTCAGAAATCACTATATTGACTCCTACTTGATTCTAGGCTAGGCCATAACAATTTTAGTTAAGACATGGCCCTAGGCTTGTAGAGCTTACAGTGTAATATGGAGATAAGGAACAAATGTAGAAAAATATTAAATATATATGTGTGTGTGTGTGTGTGTGTGTGTGTGTGTGTGTGTACATTATAGAGTTGCATAATAAAGTACTCTAATGTCTGAACCTGTTTAGCACTGGAGAAGTCATTGACTCTTCTCAGACCTTTAGTTTTCTCATCCGTAATATGGGGATCATAATCCCACCTATGTCACAGGGTTGTTGGAAGGACAACATGCAAAGGTTTTTTATAAACCTTAAATGCTATATAAGTGTTAGGTATTATTATATAGCTATCACCAGTGGGAATCAGGGAAGGCTTCATGTAGGAGGTGATATATAAGTTAGTCTTTCATAAATAGAAGGAACCCAGGAGGAAAAAGAAGAGATGTTTCAGAGATCTTTTGGTTTCTCCTCTCATTCTCCAGGTGCTCTGATTCCCAGACTCTGGGACTCCAAAAGGATAGTTTCCATCTCTGAAAATAGGAATAGTGACTGGGGTATTTTTAGCCTAATAGTGAGGAGTTGGTAGAGCGGGGGACTGAGTCCCGGGGAAGTAGGTTCTGGTGTTTCTATGAAGGTAATATAGAAAGAGGAGGAACCTCGGAGGAACCCCACAGACAAGAAGAAATAAGCCAGAGAAACACAGTTGTTTGAACCAGAATTATTTCCAGAAGAATGGCATGGTTCTCTACCTAAGATCCTTCAGGAATGTGGTTTGAGTGATATTTTCTTTAAGTCTAAGTGAATACAGCATGTCATTGTATTAATTACGTAGCAAGTGAGTTTAGTTAGCTGAATGCAATGTCTGAATTGCCCAACAAATGAAATTCAACTTGAACCACTAGCCCAGGCTTGGTGAACTCTCTAGGGCATGTAATAAGTAGCTTCTCCACTATCCACAGGGAGAAGAGAAAACCTGGGTTGCCAATCCCTTGGGGTCACAATGGCACAAAAGACATCTTTGATTTATTTCTCCTTGGTGAGGTCCTGATTTGGCACAGGACATGAAATGGAACCTTGTTCAAAATATTTAAGTGTGAAATCTGCTGTTTATAGTTAGCTATAAGCCTGTGCCCTGTAATGGACTACATTTTCTCATGCCATTTCCCAGTGCATTCATAGACTCAGAGATTTACCATAGTTTATTCGTTGTGTGGTTAAAGTTGCCTTTAACTATCTCTTTTTCCTTGTCATTTCCTTCCAAAATCTCCTAGATTTTGGGGTGAGTATGGGGAACAATCCATACCACACATACCCACTACTTCTGTAAAAGAAAGGAGGTGACAGGTATAAGTTGCATGTTTTAAAGTCATGAATCAAAAAGGAGAACCTCCCTCACCAGTTGAACAGAATTCATAATACCCAGTATTCTCTGCTTCAAGTTCAGGAAATCTCTCAGCTGCACTAATTTCCTGGTTACCATCTTTTGCCTCTCTCCTAGTACCTCCCTTAGACACATGATAATAGTGGTAACTACCAGAATTTTGTTTCTTTTTCTATAGTTCTGATAGCAGTTTCCATGCTTCTTTGTACTATCTCCATTCACCCTATCTGACCCCAGAAGTCCAAATGCCAGAAGCATAAAAAGTACAAATGTCGCAATTTTGTCCTATTGACTAGCTTCCACCCCACAACAACAACTAAAAAATTGTTTCTTCTACCTTCTCTCAGTTCTTGACATAGTTGTGGTAGACTTATTGGTGGTGTTTCTGAACAATTCTATTTCATCTGATTTTCTTTCTTTTTGTGGAAGATTCCTTTGCCTTAGTACCTCCACAGATTTTTTTCAAAAGGTAGTGGAGAATCAATAGGCTACACAAGGAAAGCTTTTAAATAATCTATCTACCCTTATCATTGGAGATACATCTAGATTTTGGATTCTTTTAGTCATTCAGTGAATCATATTTGACTCTTTGTGAACCCATATGGGACTTTCTTGGCAAAGATTCGAGTCATTTGCATTTCCTTCTCCTGTTAATTAAGGCAAACAACTTGCCAGGATCACACAGATCATGTGTGATGTGGGATTTGAACTCAAGTCTTCTTGAATCCAGACCCAGAGCTCTAACTACTGAGTAACCTAGTTGCCTCCTTTGGATACTTAAAGTTAATTAAATGGTGCTATTCATCTGAGATGAACAGTACTTAGGATGCAATTCATCTATGAATATTTCTATAATTCAGCTTAGTTATACTTATGAACAGCTAGAGGTGTAGTGAATAAAGCACTAGAATTGGAAATCAGGAGGTCTCAACTCTCTGACTTCAAATATGGCCTCAGACACTAGCTCTGTGACTGTGTACAACTCACTTAACCTTCTTTGCCTCAGTTCCTCATTTATAAAATGAGTTGAAGATAGAAATGACAAACCATTCCAGTATATTTGCCAAAATTTCCAAATGAGGTCACAAAGAGTTGGACACAACTGAAACAACTAAATAACAATAAACTCAGATTAGATATCACTTTAGTACATCGATGCATAAGGATGCCTTTTCTTATTATTTTCTTAAAAATTCACCATCTGGTTTTCTTGCTTCATGAAACCAGAAGAGTACTGTTTATAATTCACGCATTAGACATAACAAGGACTACTTCAGCAGGTACTATGGCAAACTGAAATGCTGGAATTGAGTATTATGTAAAAAATTAACTCAATATTTTGGTTTTTTTCCTGGTGGAGCACTTGACATCAACAAGGTCATGGTGTTATGAACCATTTCTATGGGTTCTTCTGGTATTATTTCCAGTAACTTTTCTCTTAATGTTACCTGCATGCATTCCCATCCTGAATTACTCCCCACTTCTCATGTCCTCCTCCAACCTCCACTGCAATCTGTTGTCTTAGGTTACAACCCTACATATGCCACATCCTGTCTGTGTGGGTAAGTCAAAGCCTTAATGAGCATTAGTTTCCTGATCTATAAAAAAAAAAGGTATTTGCTCTGTCTACCAAATGGAATTTTTAAAGGTTCAAGTGAAATAACATTGGTAAAAATGCTTTGAAAAACCAAAACTTTAAACAAAAATATGGTTAAATTCTTACTATTCTCACTATTATTTTAAAGGAAGGATCCCTGAAATGAGGCACAGGATCACACAACTTTAGAATTTAAGAAGTGGAAGGGATTCATTCTAATCTCTAATTCAGTATAGAAATCGTTCTTCCTGATATAGAAAACATCAACAAAATAGGGATTGAGTAGTTTTCTTCCCTTTGACCACTGTGATTACCCCATCTATTCTTTCTTTGATCTTTCTATTTAATCCAACATCACAAACACATGAATATTTATACAAACACACATACACGTACACACACTCACACACACACAAATTTTGCCTCAGTTCATTTTAGGATTTACCTCTCCTGATTAAGCTCTTTTTTAGGAATATATGATTCTTCTCTCTTAATTTTCAGTGACTTATCCTTGCCTTCTCCTTCTATAGATGGTCTCCAAAAATGTAAATTTGATAATAAATTCATTTTATATCTGTAATCTCTTTGATCAACTTCCCCTTTTCTCATCAATCAGAACTTTATTTTTGTATTTTCATGATTTTATTTTTCAGAGTTTGGTATTTCTTTCCAGGTTACTTTGGTTAACTGATGGTCAACATGGTCAGGATCATGACACAGATGGCTGTCCATGACCCAGCCTTCCACCTATTACTCTTACATCTTAAGTCTAGGGTATGTCTGGCCTACCTACTGACCTCTGTCAAAACACAATTCTGATGACTAAGAAAATGGAAGGCTGTCTAAAGAGACTAAGAGATATGAAAGGAATTCATTTTCCTACTTACATTTTAAAATGAAATATGTAGAAGAAAGTATGGAAGGTCAATAAGTATAAAGAAAGAAGAATCATGTATTCCTATCTGAGTGTTATCAGAAGAACTAAAGCCCAGAGTGAACTGAGGCCAAGAAAATGTACAAGGGTTGCGTGTGTGTGTGTGCGTGTTTATGCACATGTGGAGTTTAACCTATGTTGGAGTAAAATGGAAGGTCAAAGAAGGAATACATGGGATGATCACAGAGGTCAAAGGAAAGAAGCCAGAGCCACCCAGTCCCTATTTTGTTTATATTTCCTTTATAAAGGAAAATAATTTTCAGACTAAAATGTGAATTAAATCTAAGAAAAGTGAGGAGTGAGTAAATGAGCATCATATATCTCAAATGAATTTAAGTCACAAAGAATAGATACCATTAAGGGTTAGTTAAAAAAAATTGCAAATGTGAGTGCTAAATCAATGGCAATGATTTTGAAAAACAAATATAAACAAATACATGCAAAAGTAGTGAAGAATAGGAAAGGTGTCGCAGGACTAGATATAACAAAAGGTATCCAATATTAAAAAAGAAAGATTTTTCAAATAATAGAGCAGTGAACTTGAATTCCACTCTTGGCAAAATTCTAGAACCCATAATTATATTATTTGTCTTAGAAACAAAAATTATGATCCCTATAAGTTATGAAAGATCCACTAAGAATAAGGTACACTAGACTATCCTCATTTCTTTTTTGGAAATGATTATTAAACAAGCTGTATAACTAGATTTCACTAATATATTGGAAAACAACTCTCATAATTTGTTTGTGGACAAGATGTCCTATGTCCCTGGAGGTCAGGGTTCTTAGATATATTCTGAAATTTTTTGAAGGACAAAATTCAAAGAGTAGTGATATTATGAATTGATGTTGAGATTTTTGAGAGAAGGGAATATTTATTTTTCATATCTCCAGAACAGAGTACAGTGCCTTCCCTATCATAGGAGCTTAATAAATATTTGTTGACTGTAAACTGGAAAGATTTGAGTCAATGCTATGAGGCTGTCTCCTTGATATACTGCTTAACGTTTTTATGACTAATTAGAATAAAGGTATCAAATTATGGAGGTTTAAAAGTTGTGAGAGTGCTAATTACTTGGATAGAAGAATCAGAAGATCCAAAAACATCCCCAGATGGTAGAACAATGATTTATAAACCATATCACCCCATGGATTGTATTCCCATTAAAGGCTAACAAATGTCTGGGACAGGAAAAGGAAATCAAGTCATTTTGTACTCAGAAAAACCTCTTAGTAGCATCAATATCCATTTCTCAATGGAAATTCGGAATCTGCAATGCTTCTAACATTCTCTTTCTTGAGGAATTAGGGATTCCCCAGAGTATGTTCTGGCAGCCCTCCTCTTCATCCTCAGCCCTCAACTCTTTGCAATTGTGCTCATTTTATCAAATGTTTGCATTTAAATGTGATATGGTACATATTTTTAACCTATCTTTTGCAAATTACAAAGAACCTGAGCTTGTAAGTGAAATTTTAGAGTATATCAGATATTTTCCCCATGCTTAACAGAATGCCTGCCTGCCTGAATTCTACCAGTGACATCAGAGGGAGACTACTACCAGCTTCCCGCAAGACAGTCACCATGCTACTACACATACTCTCTCTCTCTCTCTCTCTCTCTCTCTCTCTCTCTCTCTCTCTCTCTCTCTCCCTCTCTCTCTCTCTCTCTCTCTCTCTCTCTCTCTCTCTCTCTCTCTCTCTCTCTCTCTATCATACATATCTGCAGAGACCCAGATATAGATATTCCTAGGGAAAATGCTGATGAGGAGTGGCAGGTTCTAATAAGACAATATTAGGTTGCAAGGATTACCCTGTTTAATATAGAGACAAAGAATATTTTAAGAGATACCTCTGAGACAGAATCTTGTCAGTGTAAACCCAGAGCAAAAGATATTGCAAAATGGAGTATACATGCTTTCATCCAGGTCACTGAAAAAATCATTTAGGGTTAATCTAATAGAGTCCCAATATGTTCCTTAAAGGAATTTGTTTCCGTTTTATCCTTAGCTGGTTCTAAAGCCACCTAACCAAACTATCATCTAATACAGCTGTTTTCTTTTTTTGATATGATGGTGCACTATAAGCACTTGAAAGATGTTGTCAAATAATGTGTTAAAACCCAGGCACTCCTTAGTGATTTCTTCACAATTATTCCAGTAATTGTAAAGAAAAACAAAAACAAAAACAAAACAGATGAGATTAGTACTGGGTATGTTTTGAGAGAATGTATTGCTACCTTCAAAAATCATTCTTTTTTTAACAATGCCTTAGAGAATTTTCTAGGAATTAGACTTCTAATGTCAAACCTTCTTCCCTCTTTTTCAAAATAATAATAGCTTTTGCCTATCTCCCATGCTCTTCTATTTTCTATTGTGGTTTTCCAAATGTCACCAAGAATAAACCAGCAACCATTTTTTTCTAGCTTTTTCAATATAATGTCATGCAATTCCAACAGTTCTAGCTATCTTACTTCAGTGATGGCAGCTAGGCATTGCTTTTCTATCTTTCCAGTTGATCTAAATTTCAATTCCTCAACATTTTTCCTACCTTTCTCAATCTGAATTACTTTTATGAAAACATGGTCAAAATTATTCAAGAACTGTTATTACATGTCACCTACCCTCAGATGCAGAAAGTTTGAAGTCACAAGCTGAGATTCCTAAGCTAGCCTGGTAATAATTTCTAAACTCTATTCAACTTTGGTTCTTACATCCACAAGATTTGACATAATTTCTGTTTAGTGGTGGAAAGATGAATAGAAAAAAAAAAGATGAACAGAGTGACTTATAGAGCCTCCAGGAGCTCCAAATAAAGCAATCCATTACTAAACTGAACCCCTACTTCCTATATGATTTGTTCAGAAAAAGTAAGATAATGTCACCCAAACCAATTCAAAACCAAGATATCGGGTTTAGACAGTGCAGAAACTCAAGATATTGTGGCTTTCCTGTTTCTCTTTTTCTTCCACTTCCTCCTTCTTCCAAACATCCCTACCACTACAAGTCTATCCTTCAAGAGTGTGGACCACCAGAAAAACCCTCAACTTCCTGGTGTAAAAACTCCTAGTCTCTTCACCTCAGTTAATCCTCACGGGCATCAATTATTTGGAGTGCCCATGGAAACTTCTTTATCATTGAAAAGTTATTTATCTACAAAAAAGACTCAAACTAGAACTAATTCAGGATGGTAGGGCAGGAAAAGGGGCCAGATGTGTGGGGAGGAGAGAGGAAAGAGGTGACCTTGTGCTTTACAAACACTTTCCACTCCCCCACAAGAATAAAAAACCTGAGGGCCACCACATAAAAGTCAACCAAACTCTCCCAACATGAAGCCTCTCCTGATTCTGTCTTTCATCGGAGCAGCTGGTGAGCCCTACTAATCTTATATCCCTTGTTGCCTCTGACTTGTACAACATTCTGGCCATTCTTTCAATCTATGCTTCTATTTTCTACATTTATTGCTCTTCCCCAACTGACCCCATGCCCATATCTGTCTGGTTTCTCTCTTCACCTGCCCACCTTTCCTAGCTTCCCTTTCCAAGTCCCCTTTCACTTTATTCCCCATTTTCTCTCCCCAATATTTAAAACTATAGGATATTCTCATAAGCAAACTCTGCATGGAGCTGGAAATTGCGTAAATAAAACTTCTGGGAGAACAAGGAAGGAAGGAAGGAAACAGGAGTAAGTGGAAAAAATTAATGGGTCAAAAAATAATAGGGTCCAAGATAAAAGAAATCCAATGAAAGAGGAAGGTAATCTGAATAGGAAGGGAGAGGAGAAAGGAAGGGACAGGATCATATTCATAGTAGTAAAATGTGAGCTTCTTAACAGAGGAAAATATTTCATTTTTATCTTGGAACCTCCAAATCTAACAAGAATTAGAGACTACTTAATTAATGATGATTGATTGATTCTTCTGTCTGTGAAAATAAGAATATTCTTCCTTGTTTTTTGCCAAGGGAAGTAGAATGGAGGAGAGCTTGTTTAAAATAAGTTAGAGCACAAGGAAGGATGCAGCTTGGGGAGAAGCTACAAGAGGCTAATATGACATGACAAAAGGAACAATGGAGGGCAGAAGAGTGTCCAAGAGGATAAAATTACCTTTATGGTTCAGATTTCACAAGCTGCTAAATTCTCTTCTCCAAATTTAACCACAAGTTACTTTCTTCACTGATGATTATAAGATCATCATGGGCTACACTTGTGAGGCAAACAGCTTCCCGTATCAGGTGTCCCTGAATTATTTTGGCAGACATATCTATGGTGGTTCCCTCATCAATGACCAGTGGATGTTGTCAGCTGCTCATTGCTACAAATTGTAAGTGTTAGGAGTGTTGCTGCTCCTAGGGTGGGTACCACAGTCAACTAGCCATGGTACCTTTTGGAGGTCTCATGGAGGACAATTGGCACAATTTTGGTTGAAGAACAGACAGTCAGAGAAGTCAAACTCATTCACACTGCGGACTGAGGGAAAAAACCCTTAAGCATGCTTAAGGGTTGAGTGGAAACAGGATAATTCGTAGATTAAGCTTCATGTTACATGTTACATGACTCAAAATGGGTTAACTCTTTTGACTCAAATAGAGTTAACAAAAGTGAAAAGTGTTGGGAAGACACAGTTTTCAAATGTCTATGAATAATATTTCATTCCCCTATATCACTCCATCACTGAGGCAAGAAATGGGCAGTTTTTGAAACATCCAAACCCGTCCCTTGAATTTCCCTATAGAGTAGGATTATACTCAATTCTACTGGACACACACACACACACACACACACATGCTCAAAAGTACACACAATTTTACATTTGTACATATTTTTATTCATTTAAAGTGATCCAAACTGTACAGAGTTCTAATTAGAAAGTCTACCAGTTCTTAGAAGAGAGTACCCTTTGTGGTCACATCTAGCATTGAAAATAATTGTTCTCATCAGCCGAATTCAGGTGAGACTGGGAGATCATAACAGATATCATATCCTTGAGAGAAATGAACAGTTCATCAATGCAGAAAAACTCATTCACCACCCAGACTTCAACAGGGTTACCTCGGATAATGACATCATACTGATCAAGCTGAAAACACCAGCTGTCATCAACAGTCGTGTGACTACCATCTTTGCTATCTTTGCTGGTGAGTAGATTTGCCCTGTCCCATACTTTAGCATTAGATTAACCCTCCCAGACCTTAGGTCAGTTTCTCACTTCTCCTTTTCTCTGTAGTGTGCCACTATCTTTCCCCTCCCTTTCTAATTTCAAGAAGCCCATGAGAGATATAAATATTTTTGAATTATCAGAACAACCAATTTCATTGAACAACCAAGTCCATTTTCTATATCTAGAGGCATTTGTTACAGTTGTCAAAATCATAAATTCTTTAAATACACAACAATAGTAGTATACTATTTCAAGTGAGAAAGACAGGAACATCTTATTGCAGCTCATAATCTGGTCTCAAACTAATATTCACTTATCAGACATTTTCATGTGATTATTTTGTAGAAAGTGCTGTGTTGTGTACTGTGAAAAACACATGGAAATGAAAAAATCTGACTTTTTTCCCTGAAGGAAGTTACAATCAAGTAGGGATGAAGTTAGAGCTCAGATCAGTGATTTCCGTGTGTATGTATGTATGTATGTATGCATAAACACATATTTATTATGTATATATTCACTATGTGTGTACACCTTATACTATAGCAAACCAGCTGCTTCCCTGCAATTTAACATCATTAGAATTGCCTGAAAATCTAAGAAATGAAGTGACTTGCCCCTCATCATATAGCCTTTGTGTGTCAGAAACAAGATTTAAGGGCTGCCTCTGCATCCATTCTGCACTATTGCCTCTCTGTAGTCTAATAGAAAGGATGAAACATTTACACAAATGACCACCATAGAGAGAAGTATGAGATGAGCCATAAGAAACAGCTGGAAATTATAACAGTTCAGAGGAAGGAGAAATATAAACTGTTTTCTCTTTTCTATACTAAAGTTTCCAAGTCCCTTTCTCCCAACTCTGATCTTAGGAATTAGCATTCTGTATGTGCTTCCCTCTTTACTCTGACACCTGCTCTGCACCTCCTCCAAATCCCATTTTCTTCGCAGCTGACTACCCAGACCTTCTGCAATGTTTGAATGTTCCCATTCTGTCTGATGCCGATTGTTAATCCTCCTATCCTGTTGAGGTCACAGAAAACATGATCTGTGCTGGTTTCCTGGAGAGTGGCAAGGATTTCTTCCAAGTAAGACCCCGCCTTTCTGTAAGTGGAAGAAAACAACACTTTCATTGAGCCCAACAGGGATCAGGGTTTGGAGAAATATCAAGGTCTCTGAAAAGAAAGAAAGGAGAAAGGATGTCCTTATCTGTACCTTCTTGAGCACCACCACCTTCTTGAGTTGAAGGTGAACTGAATGAGAGTAGTCATGAAGATATGAAGGAACAGAAATGGCAAATAGAAAAGGATGTTGTAGAAAGACTAGATGACCATAGACCAAAGATTGCATTGGATGACCTCTGAGATGTCTTCCAAGGCTGAATGTATGACCCCAAGCTCCATACTAAGGTGTAGGCTGCAATCTCTTCCTTTCTCTCTCCTCATTCTTCCATATTTTCCATTCCCATGGTGACGCAGGCAGCCCTGTGATGTGTAATGGAGTACGCCAGGGTATTGTCTTCTGGGGCTATGGTTGTGCCCTGGTGAATAATCCTGGTGTTTACACCAAAATCTGCAACTACATAGACTGGACTGCAACAATTATTGCTGCCAACAGCTAAATGTCCCGTGTTTCTGTCCTTTCCTTTGGTATTCCATGTTGAGGCATGATGCTAATAAAATGAAGCTCTGTTAATTGCTCATGTCAGTGCTTGAGTTTCTATTGATTTTTCTTCTAAGAAAATAAGAATGGGGGGGCGGAGCCAAGATGGCGGAGTAGAAAGACTCACCTATGCTAGGTCCGAACCCACAGCCCATAGATTTCCTGTAAAAAGAACTCCTGACAAATTCTGGAGCAGTGGAAGCCGCGCAGAAACACAGTGAAGGAGAT
>CM053770.1:82442965-82470833 GCA_028658325.1 Potorous gilbertii | reverse complement strand
GCAGATTGGTGATATGGGTAATTAGAATGTCCAGTGTATTGGGGAGGGGGGAGAGGACAAATGGGGAGAAAATTTTGGAACCCAAAATCTTGTGAAAATGAATGTAAA
Source organism: Potorous gilbertii (assembly GCA_028658325.1). Taxonomy (NCBI): domain Eukaryota; kingdom Metazoa; phylum Chordata; class Mammalia; order Diprotodontia; family Potoroidae; genus Potorous; species Potorous gilbertii. Next base: position 82,470,725 of record CM053770.1, on the reverse strand, counting down.
AAGTTAAATAAATGTATTTAAAAAAAAAAAAAGAAAATAAGAATGGTTTTGGATTGATATGTGGTAATACAGCGCAGCCTGAGGGTGAACTCTTGCCTCCAGAGATCAATTCATGTAACTCCTTCTATCTAGACAAGAAAGTCCCTCTCTCTGAGACAGAAACATTTCCCCTTGGTTAAAAAAAAAACTAAACCAAATATAATGAACCCATTTTCTCCCCTGTCAGTTGTCCAGAAGATAAATCTTAACATTCATCCTTTTTTATGCCCAACTACTGAGGAGTTGTTACAGAATCCTGCCAGGTATCATAAGAAAAATGACAGACATCCCTAAAGAAAACATATGAAGTTCAGACTGTAGAGGGGCTATCTACCCCTGCTTTTACTTTCTGAAATGGCTTCCCATATTGCTGTCCTTGAGTGTCTCTGATTCATCCCCAACATCTTCTCCCTTTCCAATCTTCCATCATTTAAAAACCACTTTAGTGACTCCTACTTGGTAAGGGGATAAAAATCTTAGTTAAGACAATGTCCTAGGCCAGTAGAGTTTACAGTATAGTATGGAGATAAGAAACAAACGCAGGCAACTAAAATACAAAATATTTTATAAGTACATTAGAGAGCTGTTGAATAAACTACTATGTCTGAAGTTTTGTGGCACTAGATAAGACATTGAAGTCTCTCTTTTCTCACTTGTAATGCGGGAATTATAATAGAACCTACATCACAGCATTGTTGAAAGGGCAACATGCTGTTTTATAAGCTTTAAAGTGCTGTAAAAGTGTTAGGTATCCTTATATTGTTACCACCAATGGGGATCAGGAAAGGTGATATTTACATTAGCCTTTAAAGAATAGAAGGAAATAAGGAGGGAAAAGGAAAGAAAGAACTTTCAGGGATCTTGTGGTCTCTCTCCTCTCCAGGTCCCAAGCTCTAGGACTCCAAAAAGACAATTCCCACATCTGAGAATAAGAAGAATGACTGAGGTGTTTTTAGTCTGGTTTTGATGAGTTGTTATAGCTGGAGTTAGGAGTTCTATGGAAAGAGGTTCTAGATTTTCTAAGAAGGCAATATAGAAAGAGAGGAGTGTAGCACGCAAGGGATTCCAGGACATAAACATCTGAGCTCCATGAAAAGATAAGAAAGTAATGAAAGACTATATGCTATGTTAGAAGAGTTAAAAAAAAATGTTGTACCCAGTCAGGAGGGATCTGGGTTCAAATCTTTTCTCCGATATTTATAAGGTGTGTGTAATTAGTAAGTATCCCAACATACACACCAGGGCCTGCTGCACAGGTTCTTAGATCTGTTTTTCTAAAAGGAAAGCAACTTTTGAGGGATAAACAATCACTTTACTCAAACACAGAGAAAATATAAGCAGAGAAATAAAAGACAATAGACAGGGCTTCCAATTGTCTGACCATAAGCAATACACCCATCATAGATCCACAGACATATCCAACTGTATTATCATTACATACGTGCATACTTACCAGATAGAGAAGAACCCACACCTGAGTTTTCAAAGCTGGGAGATTCCTTAACAGCTACCCAGAGTCTCATCTGACCAAATGAACACTTCCAATGAGTAAGCCCCAAAGTAAAACCTTACCGCAGAGGATTTATATACTTTTCAGAGGCAAAAGGCACAACCATCTGACCCAGTGCCTCAACAGAAATTAACAACAGGCATTGAGCTCTATTAATGGGCATGGAAGACCTTTAACTCTTCTCCCGCCCCCCACCATTAACCTCACGTTAACATTACAGTGTGTGAATTTGTACAGGCCATTTAAACTATCCAAACTTCAGCTTCCTAACTATTAAAATGAAGATGGAAATATGGTTGTTAAGTAACTTTGTATAAACCTCAAAATACTACTTACATATGAGTTGTTTTTGAGAGTGGTAGGAATCTGAGAAGAGATTTCTGGGGGTAGCCAAAGAAGGATAAATTCAGCTTGAATTGAGCGAGAATACAGGCATTTCAGAAAGCCAGACCAAAGAAATTCTGGACTCAGAATGGACTGAAGTTAGGGCATGAAACTGGCAGAATACATTCAGCCTGAATGAAATTTGTAAGAAATGTTTCCAAAGACAGAGAAGGCAAACATCTGTGCATCTATGTTCATCTTATTTGCCCACTTATCTTGTTTGTAACTCTTTCCATAAATTTTTGTCATGTTGAACACTGCAGAAATTGCACACTTTAGGAGGGGAAGGGAGCAGGAGAAAGAACATATAGAAATGGCTACATTCTTGCAACCAGTGACATGAGAAGGAACCCAGGTCCTTCACTAATGAGAGTGGAGATGGATTACTCATAAATAGCTTCATTCCTATGTCTCTAGGACTCTCCTCCTACCTGCCAACAGTATCTATTGTTTCCCATTCCTCTCCGTATGACTCTCTTCAAAGATTTCATACTTTTGATTTTATAGCAAGCATAGCCAGAAACAACTCTGACCTTCACATTTCATAGTTGCACAGTACATCGCTGAGGAACAACAAACACAAGAAGAAAGAACAGAGGAACAGAGTTCTTTGAATTAAGATGACTTCTAGAAGTCATCCTACCTAAGACCCTTCAGGTATGTGGTTCGAGTACCATTTCTTTAAGCCTAAGGGAATACAGCATGTCACTGTATTAATTATGCAGCAAGGGAGTTTAGTTGGCTGAGTACAACCTCTGAATTGTCCAACAAATGGCATTCTACTTGAACCACTAGTCCAGGTTTGGTCAACCAAATAATGCATATAATGAGGAGCTTCCCCACTATCCACAGGGAGAACCAAAAACCGGGAATGCTAATCCCCTGGTGTCACAATGACACAAAAATATCTTTGACTTATCTCTCCTTGGCAAGGTCTTGATTTAACCCAGGAGATGACATGAAACCTTGATCAAGATAATAAAACATAAAATCCACCCTTTATAGTTAGGTGTAAGCCTGGACTCTGTAATGGATTACATTTTATCATACCATTTCCCAGTGCATCCATAGACTCAGAGATTTACCATAATTTAGTAACAGAATAAAGCAAAAAGGAAGCCAGACCAAACACTCTTGTATTGCTAAAGTTACCTTTAACCATCTCCTTTTCCTTGTCATTTGCACATTTCCCTCCTAGATTTCTGGATGAGGATGGAGAAAAGTCCATACCACACATAGGCACTATTTCTATAAATGAATGAGTGCTATGTGTATGAACTACATATTTTAAAATCAAGGACCAAAAAGGAGAAAGTTGTTTCCCTGACCTCATCAGTTAAACAGAATTCACAATACCCAGCATTCTCTGCTTCAAGATTAAAAGGTCTCTCAGCTGTACTTATATCCCCAACATCACCTTTTATCTCATGCCTAGTACCTCCATTAGACACCAGATAATAATGGTAACTGCCAGAACTTTGTTCTGGAAGTGGTTTCCATGCCTCTTTGTATCATCTGACCCCAAAAGTCCAAATGTCAAAAGTAAAGATATCATTGTTCAATAACATTTAAATTGTTTTCCCTACATGGAAGACAATTTTTGTAACTCTTGAGAACAGTATTTCTATTAGAGCAGTTAGAATGAGTATACATAGACAGAGGGTGTGGGTATAAATTCACTTTGATGTGATGATATTGAAAAAAATAAGGGGTGGAGAAAAGATTTTACTGAGAGAAGAGAAAAGAGAGAGGCAGAATATTTTGCATCAAATGAAGAGGTGCAAAAGACTTATTGTAGCAGAAGGAAAGAATGAAAGGGGTAAGCATTGTTTAAATCTTGCTTCATCAGATTTGGCTAGAAGAGGGAATAACATACACACTCAGTTGGGTATAGAAATTTATCTTACAGTATAGGGAAGTAGAAGGGGAAAGGTAATAGAAAAGAGAAAGGGAGGTACTACTATAAGGGATAGCAGAAGTAGGAGTGGAAAGAGAAAAGAAAAGAGGAAACTGATGGAAGGGAGGCTAGATTGAAGGATGTGATGTTCAGAAGCAGGATTCTGTTGAGGAGGGACAGGATGAAAGGAGGGAGAAAAGCAGAAAGGGGGACAGTAGAATGGAAGGATATAAACAATTGGCAATCATACTGTGAATGTAAATGGGATGAACTCTTCCAAAAAACAGAGGCAGAAATCCACCTGTTATTACCTGAAAAAGATTCTATGAGGAAAACCCACAGGAATAGTATAGACAAATACTATAACCCCCATCTCAAGGATAAATTATTATGAGAAACAAGAAAAAAATTTACATATGGTGGTGCCACAGTTAAAATTTCCCAAGACCTGGCAGCAGTGACACTAAAAGACCACAAGTCTTAGAACACTATATATCAAAGAGCAAAAGAATTGGGCTTGTGGAAGAAAATAGCATGCTCAAAAAAACTAAGCATAATTCTGAATGAAAAAAATGGAAATTTAATGAATTGTCAGACTCTCAGGAATTTGAAAAAAAAAACCAAACCACTGAACTTAACAGAAGACTTGACATACAAGAGCCAAGAGAAACATAGGTATATAGCAAAGATCAATTAGAAGGGACTTTATTTTTGATCTTATTGCTATAACTAACATTTTTAGTACAATATCAAATAATAGAAGTGATGATGGGCATCCTTGCTTCACATCTGATTGTATTGAGAAGGCTTCTTCCTTATCTGCATTACAAAAAAAAAGCTTGCTGAAGATTTTTAATAAATATTACTTTACCATTTTAAGGTTAGCTCCATTTGTTGCTATACTTTCCACTGTTTTTAATAGGAATGGGTGCTATATTTTGTCAAAGACTTTCTCTGCATCTTCTGTAATCATCATGTGATTTCTATCAGGTTTATTACTGAATGGTCAATTATGTTGATAGTTTTCTTAATATTGAAACAATCCTGAATTCTTAGTATAAATCTCATCTGGTCATAATTTATGATCCTTGTGATGTGTTGCTGTAATTTCTTTGCTAGTGTTTTCTTTAAAACATTTACATCAACATCCATTAGGGAAATTGTTCTATAATTTTCTTTCTCTGTTTTAGCCCTTCCTGGTTTGCAGCATATTTGCATCATAAAAGAAATTTGATAGGACTCCTTCTTTCCCTATTTTCTCAAAAAGTTCATACCATATTGGGATTAATTGTTCTTCAAATGTTTTGCAGAATTTTCTTGTGAATCTATCTGGTCTGGGGGATGAGGACAGGTTGTTCAAGTTTTTGTTTTTGTTTTTTCCTAGAGTAAAGTGATTTAAGTATTTTATATCTTCTGTAAATCTGGGTAATTTTTGCAGACATTCAACCATTTCATTTAGATTGTTAAATTTATTGTCATATAATTGGGCAAAATAGCTTTTAACAATTGCTTTAATTTCATCTTTGCCCACTCAATTTTTTGCTACTAGCTATTTTGTTTTCTTCTTCCCTTTCTTTAATCAAATTAAGCAATGGTTTATCTATTTCATTGTTTTTCCCCCATAAAACTGGCTAGTTTAATGGTTTTCTTAATTACGACTTCATTTATCTCTCATTGTAGTTTCAGGTTTTCCAATTTGGTGTTTAATTGGAGAATTAAATCTATTTTTTGCCATTTTTTTTAGTTGCATGCCCAATTTATTGGTCAGTTTTTTCTCTATTTTATTAATGTAAGCAATTAAAGATATAAATTTTCTCCTATGTTCCACTTTGGTTGCATGCCATAAATTTTGGTGTGTTATCTCACTGTCATTTTCTTTCATGAGATTATTAATTGTTTTTATGATTTGTTCTTTAACCCACTTATTTTTTAGGATTAGATTATTTAATTTCCAAATAACTTTTTATCTCTCTTTCATTTGTCCATTATTGAATGTCATTTTTATTGTATTGTGATCTGAAAAGTATGCATTAGCTATTTCTCCTTCTCTGCATTTGGTTGCAAGGGTTTCAGGTCCTAATGGTCAGTTTTTATGTAGGTGCCATGCACTGCTGAAAAATAAAAGGTGTATCCTATCTATTCAAATTCACTTTTCTCCAGAGATCTACTATATCTAATTTTTGCAGAAATTTATTCACCTCCATAACTTCTTCCTTGTTTATGTTTTGTTAGATCTATTTAGTTCTGAGAGAGGAAAATTGACATCTTCCACCAGTATAGTATTATTGTCTATTTCCTCTTGTAACTCATTCAACTCCTCCTTTAAAAATTTAAATGCTATACCATTTGGTAAACATATGTTTAGTATTAATATGATTTCATTACTTAGGGTAACTTTTAGCAAGATGTATTTTTTACTTTATCTCATTTAATAAAATCTTTTTTGCTTTTGATTTGTCTGAGATCAGGTTTTCTATCCCTGCTTTCTTTACTACCGCTGGAGCAGAATACATTCTGCTCCACCCCCTCACCTTTACCCTGTGTGTATCTCTCTGCTTCCAACATGTTTCTTGTCAACAATATATTATAGGATTCTCATTTTTAATCCATTCTGCTATCCTTTGCCATTTTAGGGATAAGATCATTCCGTTCACATTTGCAGTTATAACTAACAATGTATTTCCCTTCATGATATTTTTCCCTTGGTTAGTCTTCTTTATCTCTTACTCCTCACACCCTTTCCCTCCTCACAAATGTTTTATTTTTGATCACCACTTTTTGCATTCAACCTCCCTTTTGTCGGTGTCCCCTTGGCCCTTCTACTATCCCTGTCCTTTTTTACTTCCTTATACTGTAACTTAGATTTCTGCATCCAACTGATGTATATGTTACTCCCTCTTTGGGCCAAGTTTTATGAGGGTGAGAGTTAAGCTTTGCCTGCCATCACCTCTCCTCCACCTTCCCCTCAATCATAACAGTTTTTTTACACCTCTTTTGTGTAGGAAAATTTACCATATTCAACCTTCCTCTTTCTTCTTCCAACACAATTTTCTTTCTTGCCCATTTATTTTATTTTGGGGAGTAGCATTCCATCAAACTCAACTTATATCCATACTATCTGTCTATACATATGCCTGCTAATTGCTCTCATAATGGTAAATTTCTTATGAGTTACAAATATTGTCTTGCCATATAGAACTATAAACTTTTTAAACAAATTGAATTTATTTTATTTTCTCTTTCTTGTTTCTTTTTTTTTAAACTTTTCTATGTTTACCTTGGCTCTTGTATTTAGTGGTCAGGTTATGGTGTTTTAATTAGGATTTCTTGAAAGACCTCTATTCTGTCAAATGTTTAATTTTCTCCCCGAAAAATTGTATTCACTTTTGTTGGGAAGGTGATTCTTGATTGTAATCCTAACTCCTTTGTCATCTGGTAAATCAAATTCCAAGCTCTCTGGTTCTTTAATGTAATGACATTACATTTAATGATAGATATTCCACAATATTTGAACTGTTTTTTCTTGGCTGCTTGCAGTGCTTTCTCCGTGATCTCAGAGCTCTGGAGTTATGCTATGATGCTCTGAGCATTTCCATTTCAGGACCTCTTTCAAGTAGTGATTGGCGAATTCTTTCTATTTCTATTTTGCCCTCTGATTCTAATATATTAGGGCAATTTTCTTTAATAATTTCCTGAAAAATGTCCAGACTATTTTTTAGCATGACTTTCAGGAAATCCCATAATTCTTTCCCTCCTGTATCTATTTTCTAGCTTAGTTTTTTTGAATGAGTAATTTCACATTTTCTTCTATTTTTTAACTCTTTAAATTGCATTTTTATAACATCTTGATTTCTTGTAGAGTCATTAGTTTCCACTTGCTCAATTCTAATTTTTAAGGAATCAGTTTGTTCAATGAGCTTCTGTACTTCCCTACTTGATCTCAGTTTTGTCCTCCAGTATAAAAGAGACAGTGAATCTAGGGTCAGAGGATCCTGGCTCAAATACTAGTCCTATGGATCCCTTCCTCTATGACCTTGGACAAGTCACCTTAGTTTTCCAAACCTCAGTTTACTCATTTGTAAAAATGAAGAGGGTCTACTGGATGGCCTCAGATGTTCCATCTAGAGTAAATGACTACAGATTATATGAGCAGCTGGTTTCCCCTCCATTGTCTCAAATCAAAAGAAATTCCTTTACCATCTTTTTAATTGAGAGGTGCTGTTTCATATCCCACAAGTTCATTTAGTACTTATTCAAGTACTAGACTCTGAAGAATGGATAGATGCTAAATACCATTAATATTTATAATTTTTCTGCCTGCTCTACACAATTTTCCATACTCCCTGGTACCTGTTAAATCAGATTCCCCAAACACTACCAACAGCACACAGGGTTTTGTTGTTATTGTTTCAGTTAAGACTGACTCTTCACAACCCCACTTAGGGTTTTCTTGGCAGAAGATGGAGTGGTTTGCCATTTCCTTCTTCACTTCATTTTACAGATGAGGAAACTGTGCTAAAAAGGGTTAAGTGACATGCCCACGGTCACATACCTAGTAGTGTCTGAGGCTAGATGGCTGAATTCAGAAATTTGAGTCCTCTAATTGTAGGCATTGTATACTATTCGCTCCAGGACATATCATCCCAAGTATACAAGGTATTGTCCTAGAAAGTCATTTTGTAATTTTTCACAAGCTCATTTTCTATTTCTAGAGTCACTTGTTAAATTTGTCAAAATTGCCAAAGCCTTAAATACAAAATAAAATAATGTATTATTTCCACTGAGAATGAGGATAGGGCCATCATATCACAGCTTATAATTTGACCTCATACTAATATTCATTACTCAAACATATCCAGGTGACTATGATGTACAAGACACTCTGCTGTGTGCTATGGAATTCATATGGACTTGAATAAACTGAGTTCTTCCCTGATGGTGGTTACATTTGAGGAGGGCTTAAGATATAGCCTGACCCAGTGATTTCACTGCAATATGCAGCTCCATAGTGAGAAGACAGCCTCTCCCACTCCAGAGCAGCTTCTTCCCTGCAATTTAACACTCTTAGAGAAAATTTCCTGCAAATAAAAGAAATGAAGGGAACTGTCCCATATCACAAAGCCAATATGTGTCGGAAATAAGATTTAAATGGAGATCTTACTGATTTCAAGGCCACTTCTCTATCTATTCTGCATCACTCTCTTTCTATAGTATAGTGGAAGGGATGAAACATTTACACAAATGATCACCATAGAGAGAAGTATGACATGTGCCATGAGAAACGTTTTAAAATTACAGTAGCTCAGAGGAAGGAACAATACAAACTTGTTTTGTTTTTTTCTGTACTAAAGTTCCCAAGTCCCTTTCTCCCACCTCTGGTCTTAGGAATTAGTACTATTGACAGACTGTGCTTCCTACTTTAATCTGACAGCTGCTCTGACCCTCCTTTAAATCTCATTTTCTTCACAGTTGAGTACTCAGACCTTCAATAGTCTTTAGATGCTTCTATTCTGTCTGATGTCCAATGAGAGTCCTCCTATCCTGATGAGATCACAAAAAACATGGTCTGTATTGACTTGCTGGAGGGTAGGAAGGATTCCTGCCAGGTAAGGCCCTGCCTTTTTATTAGCAGAAGAAAACAACACTTCCATTTAGCCCAACAGGAATCATTACATGGAGAATGATCAAGGTCTCAGAAAAGATCAAAAACAGAGAAAATGAGTTCTTACCAGTATCTTCTTGAGCAAGACAAGATGAATTGAAGGTGGGCTAAATGGGAATAGTCCTAAAGATCTGGAGGGACAGAAATAGTAAATAGAAGGTGAAGTTGCAGAAAGACTAAATGACCATAGAAGTAGGGATTCAGATGGATGACCATTGAAATCTCTTCTAAGTCTGAGTTTATGACCCTAAGTTTATGAATTCAGACTAAAGTATGGGCTGCAGTCTCTTCTTTTCCCTCTTCTCACTCATCCATATTTTCTATCTGTAGTATGACTCAGAAGGCTGCATAGTATGTAAAAGAGAGCTCCAAGGTATTGTCTCCTGGAGCACGGGTTATGCCTGGAAGAATAAACCTGGTGTCTACACCAAAGTCTGCAATTATGTGGACTGTATCAAGACAAGTATTGCTACCAACAGTTAAAGGTGTCTTATCCCTGTTTCTGCCCCTTCCTGTGTTGGGATATGAAGCCAACAAAATGATTCTCAATTAATTGCTCATGTCTGTGCTTGAGTTTCTATTGATTTTACTTGTGAGAAAACAGGAATGAAATTCTTTACTTGAGAGGCTTTGCTTTTTGACCTTCCTGGGGCTAGAGAACTCAGGTCCCTGCAACACAAGCAGAATTACCAAGGTTAATTACAAAAGTGAGGTTGCAAACCTCAAGTCAAGAAGGAGATCTCGATGACTAGAGATCTATATGATTAAAAACAATAACAAAAACATTACAAAATGCCAATATGTCAGCCTCTTCACCATTCGGAATGCAACCAGTACACTTGGAAATTAAAAGAACTCCCCCAAAGGCCTTGTACCTGGAAGCTTTTCCTCTCTTCTATGCCCTTGATGCCAATGACATCCCCAATGAATATGAAGACATGTTTCCCAATGAGGGCCCTCTACAGGTTCTGAGAGCTACATATGCCTACAACCTCTCCAATGTCAAAGAAGTTCTTCATCTGGTCAAAAAACATGAGTTGGAGGAGATTCCCCAGGTACAGACATTTAAATGCACAGAGTCTATTTTGAGGCAGGAGCAATTTTCTCACCTCTTGGAAGTAGAGCTGTTCCCAAATACCTTGGACTCTCACAAGGAGGAATCCCTGACATTAGTGGGTACAATGACCAAGCAAATAATTGAGTTTCACAAAGGCATTGGATAGTTCCACATAAAATGTGATGTAGTCTGTTATCTTGGTGAAGAGGAGATATCTAAAGTGTCTTTAACAGGATCAGAACAATATGGTAAAAATGTGCATGATACAGATGAAAGTCGTTGCCAGTTATGTGCTCAATCACCACAATATGAAGTCCATTGTATGGGATGACATGCTGAGGGGTATTAGTGAAGAATGTCTCAAAGAATCAGAAATAGCACAGCTGATGGAGTCAATGATCTGGGACTGCATTGAAGATAAGGATGTGCATGGAAAGGGTTTCCTCATTGATAAGTACAGGCAATGTTGTTGCCCTAAACTGTGGGTAGTCAGCATTTTTAAAGGTGCCATAGATTAAATCAGACTTTGACCATTACTTACCATCACCTCAAAATAGCATCCAGTGGTTGAAAGTGGCATACAGTTGACTTGCACAGATGTTGCAAGAAATTTTTCTAACTATTTGGAAAGGTATGACAACTCCTCTTTTCCTTGAGAACTTCTGCCTTTGGGAATCCCATCCCTAGCAGTATGTCTGCAGGCACTCAAACATGGGAGTTATATTGACAACATTAAAAAATACTTGAGAAGTACCTAGGGATGTTAAATTTGGAAATCAACAGTTTTATGGGTGAAAGATCTAGGACTTTTCCTGGCAGTGATGTTTTTGCCCTTCTCACACAGGTCATCTTTCAACTAAGAAACTCTGTGGATTAACTGCTAGGCATGTGACAGTCTGGTTTAGCCCTTACCACTGTATGCAGGAGATGATTCACCCAGTAAAGATCCAGTACAATCAGGTGAATGTTATGTCTCCTGTCATCTAGGAGATACAGGCAGCACTTGAAAGAATTTTCTGCCCACATACAGTACAAGAGTGTCTGAAAGAAAACTCCTATCCTACCATCCAGAATCTACAGCAGCTGTTGCAAGATCTGGATGCAGCAATAGCAGTTCAATCTTAGTAGCTTTGCCATGGAAGTGACTTATCTTATGTGTAAAGCTTACCCACTGCTAACCTAGTGGGAACTCTTACAGATGGGCAATATGACTCATTTACTACATGAATGTAGTGCTAAAGGGAGAGAAGCAGGGTTGGGAGGGTACCTGTAGGTATGATTGAAAAATTTGAGACTAGGAGAGAAGCTGAAAAGAGACATTGAGGTGTGAAGACATGATATTGTATTTGGGGTTAAAAGTTATTACCATGAGAGGATGAAGCAGACTTTATCATACCACAAGGAAATCCAAAAAAATTAGAAGTGGCAATCAAAATCTTCCACAAGGCAGCAGTAAAAAAGATAATTAAGGAAATTACATTATACTTGAAGGCACTATAAAAATATAATGTTAATACTGAAATATATGCACCAAAAAAGCACAGCATTCAAATACTTGAAGCTAAAATTATTGAAATATAGGGAGAAAGAGATAACAAACAGTTGGCATCCTCATTGTATATCTTTCTACACTAGACAAATCTAACAAAAATATAAACTGTAAAGACCCTAAAAAGAGTAGAAAAATCAGATAACGTAGATGTTTGGTGATTATTTGATTGCAATAGAAAGGAATATTTTTCTTTATAAAAAATATATAATTTATTTATTTTTCAGTTCTCAACATTCACTTCCACAAGAATTTGAATTCAAGCTTTTCTCCCCATCACTTCCCACCCTCCTCGCCAGTACAGGCTGTACCCCATCCACACCTTCCTCCAGTTTGTCCTCCCTTCTGTTTCCCCTGCTTTCTTCCATCCCCCTCCCTATATTTTCCTGTAGGGCAAAATAGTTCTCTTTGCCTCATTGCCTATATATCTTATTATCCAATTGTATACTAAAACAATTTTCAGCATTCATTATTAAAGCTTGGAGTTCCATATTCTCTGCCTTCTTCAGTTCCCACCTACCCTCACTGAGAAAACAAGCAATTCAATATAGGTCATACATGTGGAATGATGCAAAACATTTCCATAACAGTTATGTTGCAAAAGACTAACCACATGTCCCTCTGTTCTCTCCTGCCCTCCATTCATTTCATTATTTCCCTTGACCTGTCCTCCCACAATAATATTTGTTCTGATTGTCCCTTTCCTCTATTTGCTGTCTCTTCTATTGTCTTCCCTCTCCTAGTCCATTTCCCCTTGCCTTCCTGCAGGATAAAACAGATTTCCACATCCAACTGGGTGTGTGTTGCTCCCTCCTTAAGCCAAATCCCAGAAGAGTAAGACTCACTTATTTCCTTTCATCTCTCCCCTGTTTTCCTCCATTATAAAAGTTTATATGAGATGATTTACTATATTCTGAATCTCCCTTTCTCTTACTCCTAATACATTCCACTCAGTAGCAAATTCTATTTTTTAGGTATTCTCCCTTCATATTCAGCTCACCCTGTGCCCTCTATGTATGTATGTGTGTATATGTTTGTATGTATGCATAGGTGTATATAAAATATATACACATATACCCATGTACATACACATATCTAAACATGTATAATATATACATACATATAAACCCATACATAACATATATATACATGTATATATGTATGTGTGTATATATATTATATATATATATTATATATATTCCCTGTAACTATGCCAATAGAGAAAAAGATTTCATGAGTTATAAATACCATTGTTCCATGTAGGAATGTAAACAGTTCCATTTCAATGAGTTCCTTAAGGCTTCTCTTTCCTATTTACCTTTTCATGTTTCTCTTGATTCTTGTATTTCAAAGCCAGTTTTTCTACTCAGCACTGGTCTTTTCACCAACAATACTTGCAAGTCTTCTATTTCATTGAAATTCCATTTTTTCCTCTGAAGTATTATACTCAGTTTTGCTGGGTAGGTGATTCATGGTTTTAATCCTATCTCCTTTTACCTCTAGAATATCATATTCCAAATCCTTCAATCCCTTAGTGTAGAAATTGCTAAATCCTGTGGTATCCTGATTGTATTTCCACAATACGTGAATTGTTACTTTCTCCTTTCTTCTAATACCTTCTCCTTGATTTTAGAACTCTGGAATCTAGCTACAATATTACTAGGAGCTTTTTTCAATGATTTTTTTTTCCATTTCTATTTTACCCTCTGGTGCTAGAATATCAGGGCAATTTTCCTTGGTAATTTCTTCAAAGACAATATCTAGGCTCTTTTTTATCATGATTTTCAGGTATACTAACAATTTTTAAATTATCTTTCCTGGATCTATTTTTCAACAGCTGTCAACTGTCTTTCCAATGAGATATTTTGTTTATATTTTCCATCTTTTAATTTGTTTTATAGTTTCTTGGTTTCTCATTTTCTTCCATCTACTCCATTCTAATTTTTAAGGAACTATTTCCTTCAGGGAGGTTTTGAAACTCTTTTTCCATTTGGCCAATTCTGCTTTTTTAAGACATTCTTCACCTTCTTGGCTTTTTTGGATCTCTTTTACCGTTTGGGTTAGTCTATTCCCAAAGGTGTTATTTTCTTCGGCATTGGTAGAGGTCTCCTTTAGTAAACTGTTGACTCACTTTTCATGATTTTCTTGCATCACTCTCATTTTTCTTCCCAATTTTTCTTCACCTCTTTTTATTTGATTTTCAAAATTCTTTTTGAGCTCTTCCATGGCCTGAGACCATTGCATATTTTTGGAGGCCTTGTATGCAGAAGCCTTGACCTTCTGTCTTCCTCTGATGGTATGCTTTGTTCTTCCGCATCTGAAACAATGGAAGAAAATACCTTTTATCCAAGAAATTAACCTCCTATTGTCTTATTTTTCCCTTTTGTAGGCATTTTCCCAACCAATTACTTGATTTTTGAGTTCTTTTTCAAGGGGAGGGTGTACTACACTAGGCTTCAAATGATTTGTGCTGCTGTTCTGTGAGATATTTATAGGGATCTGTAAGTTCTCATTTCCTCCAAGGTGGCACAATGAAGTGAGAGGAATTATTCCTATCCTGGCATATGCTCTGTCTGTGAACAACCAGAAGCACTCTTTTGTGCCCTAGAATTATGAGTGGTATTCCCTCTCCACAGATGCTACCAGCTCCACCTCAGCAGCACTGCTCCCCCCAGGACAGTCACTCAGTGCTGAGAGCCAGATCAACTACTCGATTCCCCTAGGGTCTTTAGGCTGAGGGCTCCAAAAGTGGATACTGCTCCTACAGTGGCTGCTGCTGCTCTGGGGCCAGGAGAGGGGCTAGACAGTTCTCCCCTATAACCCAAGGGAAAGAGCTTTCTTACTGAGCTTTGAAGTTGTCTTTGCCACTTGAGGGTTGAGAAATCTGGAAACCACAGAAGCTAACCTTGATTCTGTGCCCTGAAGCCTGATCCAGTTCTGTGTGAGCCCCATGGCCCATGGCAGGCTGTGCTCCACTTAAAGCCCAGTGCCATAGACCTTTCCTGTTGGCCTTCCAATCTGTCATGGTCTGGAAATCTGTTTCACTCTGTCATTTTGGGGAATCTAATGCTCTACAACTTGTTTAGAGCAATTGGGAAAACTAGAGGAGATCTCTATCCTTCCACTCCACCATCTTGCCTCCACCCCCCTAAAAGGAATATTTCTCCACACGGCACCTTTCTGTACAGAAACAAATGCAGAAAATTTCAATTCTTCTTTTATTGACAACAGCACAATGAAAGCTATTCTCAATAGATGGGAGAAAAGAGAAAATGGGAATTATTTTGTACTGATATATGGCAATACAGTACAGACTGAGGGCAAACTCACCACTCCAGAGGTTAATTCATTATGCTCCTTATAGATATCTAGACAAAAGAATGACTCTCTGGGACAAGGTTCTTTCCATTTGGTTAAAAATCTAAAACAAACGTAATAGACTCATTTTTCCCATTGCAGTTGTACAGGGGTTAATTTTAACATTCCTTCTTTGTCCTCTGTTATTGAGGAGTTAGTGGTATTAAAACCCTGCCAGGCATCACAGGCAGACTAGTTCTTCCTGAAACTGTAGATGGACTATAGAACCACAGGACTACAGTACAGATGTACTAGAGCTGTAATCTATCTATTCCTAAATTGTAGATAAATCTACAGTTTGAATACTTTTAGTGATTCACTCAACTGTATCCAGCTCATTGCAACCTGGTATAGGGCTTTCTTGGCAAAAATACCAGTCAGTTACCATTTTCTTTTCCAGTGAATTAAGACAAAGAGTGTTTAAGTGACTTGCTCAGGGGCACAAAGCTCATACTTAAGGTGGGATTTGCATTCAGGGATTCCTGATTCCAGGTCTAGAGCTCTATTCACTGAGTCACTAACCTGCCTTCTTTGGATACTTAATTAAAGTTAATCATACTATTCATCTGTGATGAGTAGCACCTAGGATAAAATTCATTTTGTAATATTTCTATGAGAATTCAGCTTAGATATAGTTATGGATAGCTGGGTGGTACAGTGATTACAGAACTGAATTCGGAATCAGGAAAATTTATCTTCTTGAGCTCAAATCTGGCCTCAGACACTTCCTAGCTTTGTGACCCTGAACAAGTCCCTTTACCTTGTTTTCCTCATTTATAAAATGAGTTGGAAAAGGAAATGGCAAACTACTGCAGTATCTTTGCAAAAAAAATACACCAAATAGGGTCATGAAAAATTAGACACAAGAGAAACAGTTGAACAATAATAAAATTTCACCTAGAACATCCTTTTGCCACATTGATTCATAAGGAATCAATATCCTATTACTTTTCTAAAATTCCACTGTCTAGTTTCCACACTTTATGGCACCAGAACAGTACTGTGTATACTTCATCACTTAGACATAACAGATATTTCTTCAGGAGGTAATAGGGCAAACCAAATTGCTAGGTTAAGTATCTTGTAAAAAATTAACTTTTTATCTTCTTTTTCCTGGTAGAGCATATAATATGAACAGGGTCATGTCATTGTGAACCACTTCTGTCAGTTCTTCTGGCATTATACCCAGTAACTTTTCTCTCAAATGTCACCTGCAGATATTCCCACATTTCATTATTTCCCACTTCCATGTCCTCCCCCAACATTCACTGTAATCTGGAGTCTTGGGTTGCAATCCTATATTTGCCAAGTTCACATTGTGAGGACAAGTCAAAACTATACTGAACATTAATTTAATGAAAAAGGTATAATAACTTTGCCCTGTCTCCCAAACAAAAGAAAGAATTTTTGACTAAACAAGAGATAGAAAGCATTATGAGGTACAAAATGTATAATTGTTGGTGGAGCTGTGAGCTGCTCCAACCATTCTGCAGAGTAATTTGGAACTATGCCCAGAGGGCATACCCTTTGACCCGTGAAACCACTTCTAGGACTGTATCCCCAAGAGATTATAAAAATGGGAAATATGTACAAAAATATATAGCAGCTCTCTTTGTGGTGGCCAAAACCTAGAAATCAAGGGTATGCCCATCAATTGGGGAATGACTGAATAAATTGTGGTATATGAATATAATGGAATACTATTGTACCATAAGAAATGATGAACAGGAAGACTTCAGACAGGGCTAGAAAGACTTATACGAACTGATGCTGAGTGAAAGGAGGAGAACCAGGAGAACTTTGTACATAGCAACAACCACAGTGTGCAAGAAATTTTTTGGGTAGACTTAGTACTTCATTGAGTTCATGGACTTAAATATTTTTCAATGGTCACTTAAAACAAAATGAGTTCCACATCCAGCAAAAGAACTATGGAATTCAATCACAGAATGACACAGATCATTTTTTTGTATTATGTTTTGGTTTGCTTTATGATTTCTCCCATTCACTTTAATTCTTCTATGCAACATGACTAAGGTGAAAATGTATTTTATAGGAATATATGTGTAGAACTTACATAAAATTGCATACCATCTCAGGGAAGGAGTGAGGAGTTAGAGGGAAAGGGGTGAAGGGAGAGGAAAAATCTAGTATATATGGAAGTGATTGTAGAACACTGAAAACATTAAAAAATAGAAGGAAAAAATCTCTCTTATACTTCAGGAAATTAGGGGAGAAGGGGATAAATGGGATGAGGTGAATGATATAAGGGAGGGCAAATGGGAGGAGTTGGTAATTATAAGTAAACACCTTTGGGGAGGGACTAGGTCAAAAGAGGGAATAGAATAAATGTGGGCTAGGATAGAATGGAGGGAAATATAGCTAGTGTTTCACAACATGACTATTACGGAAGTCTTTTGCATAACTACACATGTATAGCCTATGTTGGGTGGTGTACCTTCTCACTGGGGATGGGTGGGGTGGGGAACTCAAAGTTTTTTGAACGAATATTGAGAATTGTTTTGCATGCAACTGGGAAATAAGAAATATAGGTAATGGGTATAGAAACATATTTTGCCCTACAAGAAAAGAGAGAAGATGGGAATAAGGGAAAGGAAGGATGTGATAGAAGGGAAGGCAGATTGGAGGAAGGGGTAATCAAAATGCATGCTGTCTTGGAGTGGGGGGAGGGAAGAAATGGGGACAATATTTGGAACTCAAAATCTTGTGGAAATGAATGTTGAAAACTAAAAATAAATAAATCAATAAATGCATAGATAGATGAATGAATGAATAAATGAATAAATAAATGAAAAAAGAAAATAAAAGAATTATAGCTAGCAAAAAGACAATGCTTACGTGACTTTTTTCTTTTTAGCATGACTTTCAGGTAATCCTATAATGCTTTCTCTCCTGAATCTCTTTTCTAGTGTAGTTCTTTTTTTAATGAGTAATTTCACATTTTTTTTCTTTTTTTAACTCTTTAAATTGTGTTTTTATCATATCTTGATATCTCGTAGAATCATTAGCTTCCACTTGCTTGATTCTGATTTTTAAGGAATTATTTGTTCACTTAGCTGCTGTACTTCCTTTTCCATTTGACCAATTCTATTTTTAGGTAACATTTTTTTTCTCAGAAAATTTTTGTATATCTTTTCCCATGCACTGACATTTCTTCATGATTCTTTTTCATCATTCTTATTTATTTTCCCAATTTTTTCTTTTACTTCTCTCATTTGTTTTAAAAATCCTTTTTAAACTTAGTAATTTTTTTAGGGCTTAAGATCAAATTTTATTTCTCTTTGAAGCATATTATACTTATATTTATTGATTATGTATCATATTAATTGCTATTATTTATCCTAGTATTTACTAATACTGCATACATCCCAGGCATTGTGCTAATGTTTTAGCCTTGACCCTTTCTCTGCCTCTTTCTTCTTGCCATTGCCAAGCATAATTCTATTCCTTGATGTGAGTCTCAATTATCCCACTCAGTTTATGTTTATCAGATGAGCAAATGTCTTATTTGCTTTACTTTCCAGGTGCTTCCCTTGTCCCAGCTCTTTCTTTGTCTCAGGTAGGGCTGCCTGGGTATTAAATTGCCTAAGCTCTGGCTAGGTTCTGTTTTACTCCCATTTCCAGCTGTCCCTTGGACTAGGTTGCCTGGGTGCTAATCTGGTCCCATTCCCCACTTTCAGTCTATGCTTCACCTTCTGCCTCCCCTGACTGTTCTCTGCCTGGAACTCATGCAGGATTCTGGTGGGCCTTTCTGAGTGGTTCTGGATTAGTGAGAGAAACTTTTAACTGTTACTTTTTCCTTGTTTATCTGCTACAGTAAGCTCCTTGAGTTTAGCAACTGTATTTTACTTCTGTATTCCCAGTACATTGTTCAGTGCCTGACATATAGTAGGTACTTAACAGATGCTTATTTATTGGTTGATTCTTTGTCAGTATTCGTTCTGGTGCATTTTTTTAGACCTTTATGGGAGTGTTTATCTTCTGTCAATACTAATAAACAAACTTATTCTCACAATTTCCCTTCTCTGACCTAATCAATAAATTAATCAAAAAGCCTTTCTTAAGTGTCTGTACTGTACCAAGTATTACACTATGTGGTGAAGATTTGAAGCAAAAAGTGAGATACTACCTTGAGCAACCTTATATCCTATGAGGGAAATAAAACCAGTTCAAAGGTAAGTAAAAATAGGTTATATGTATAAAATACATACATACAGTTTATACACACAAAGCACATTTGATTATATACAAATACAAGTTAGCCCTGATCCCAAAACTATAGGAAGAAAGGAAAGGCTTTTTAGAGGATCTAGCACTAATTTGAACTGAACCATGGAAACATGATGGGAGTTACCAGAGGTCAAGATATGAGTGTTTCAGGATAACTAGGAGCACAATATGAAATTTCATAAACACAGAGTAGCAAGTAATTCAGTTTGGTTGTAGAATGCATGAGGGGATGTAATGTATGATTAGTCTTGAAAGTCATGCTAGAGCCAGATTTTAAATGGGCTTTCATCTACCCTTTTCTCCATGAAATGCAAAATTCCTAAGGGAGTGTTGATGATGGGCACAGGCACAAGAGAGGTGGCAAACATGATTGGTTTATAGAATGTTGAAGGAGAATAGACAGAGAGAAATTCTTAAAAACCATGACAGACAAACTAACAACACCAGCCAGTCGCCAGGAACCTTTGAGCAGTTTACTCTCCACTGAAGTGGAGTGCAAGGGCAGACAGATTTGAACATCAAACCAATGGATGATGGAGCTATTTCCCTTGACCTCTTAGTCCAGAGGTAGACAACCTGTTACCACAAGGCCATATGTGGGTTTCCAGGTCCTTGTCTGTGGCATTTTGCGCAAATCCAGTTTTTACAGACCAATGCTTTTATTAAGGGAATTTGTTCCGTGAAGCTTAGATTCAGTCAAAGGACTGCACTTGAGGACCTAGAGGACATTGGGGCCTCAAAGTCACCTGTTCCCCATCCCTCTTGAGTCTCTTAACCAGCCAGGCAGTGTAGTGGATAGAGCACTGTTCCTGGATTCAGGAAGACATGAGTTCAAATCCAGTCACGGACTATTACTAGTTTTGTGACCCTGGGGAAGTCTCTTAGCTCTGTTTGGCTTTAGTTTTCTCCTCTACAAAATGATCTGAAAAAGGAAATAGCAAATCACTTCAATATCTTTACCAAGAAAACTCCACATAGGGTCATGAAAGGATGGACATCACAGAAACAACTGAAAAATAACTTGTGAGTCAATGAAAGGGAATGATTAAAGATCATGTGATATAGCCAGGGAAAATAAAGGGGGAGATAGACCAAATTGCAGTACTTTTCCAGAAAGAAAAGATCAGAAAGACAAAATGATCACTAGCAGAGAGTCAGCTCATTTTTCTGTCCTTCCTCAATCTTTGTCCCTGTATTTTTCTGGCCACACCTCTCACTTCCTGCTACCACTGCTTGTTCTGGGGCCTACTTGTGTCCAAAGGCAGGGACCTTTCTCTTTAAGATTTATCCTGGAAAAAACACACTCTGAGGGAAAACCAGGCTGCCTCTGTGTCAATGGCCACTCTTTTCTATTTGAACATCTCTAGCCTCCCTCCCTCTTTAAATCAATTCCCCCACAATTAATCTCCATTCTGCCCATCCTTCCCTTTCATTTCTTCCTGTTATTTCCTCATCTCCAAAAGTCGATGGGTAGTGCTAAAGGGACAGGTCTGTCAGCTGTGGAGGAAGGTCAAAGTGTCAGTCTCTCCATGTTTCTCCAAACACCTCACATTCACCATTTGTTACAAAGTAGAAGTATTCTAAGACTTAGCCATGCTATGGTTTGTTTGGTCTTGTTGATGAATGTACATCTACCTTCTTCTCCTTTTCCAACACAATTTATTGCTGCTGTAAAATATGTTTCTGGAATAAAGGGCATCAATATCTTTATAATCACAACAGACCTTAGGAGTCATCTAATTTAAATTCCTCATTTCACAGATGAAGAACCTGAGGCAAAAAATGAAAAAGATGATGTGGTTTGCATAAGATTCTACAGCTGATAAGTAGCAGAGATGGGCATTGAATGAGTTCTTCTGATTCAAATTCTCTTTCTATTCCACTATAGTGTATCTCCTTGCACCTTTTGGAAATGTGGGGATAACATAAAGAAACTCTGTGATTCTGATACTACTCTTTTCCTCATAATTTCTCAAAAGTTCACTAAAAAGTAGCTTTTAAAATATGTCTACACATTTTTGGGATGTGTTTTCCCTGTGACAGTGCAATTAAACACATTTAAAGTGATTAGAACAAAGCTAAAGGACCTAAGAGAAGGATATGACAGAAAACAGATATGTTCCTGGGAGGTATGAAGTCTTCACAGTGCTCTGTGCAAATACTCATCCTGAGAAATGGCAGCTATAGCAATTTATTGGCAGAGTAGGCAATCCATGTCTGCAAAAGCAAATCAAGTCCCAGAAACACAGTGAAGTACATGGTTTTCAGAGAATGGCAACAAGCAGAGGCAATAGTGGAGAAAAGCAATTTCCCAGATGAAGCTACCCAAAGAAAAGAGGAAAAGATTGACTTGAATTCCAAAAGCATTATTTTTAGAGAAATACTAAATGACTTCTGCAGAGAAAGGGATAGCAAGAAAAGTCAGTCATGACATAGAGTAGCAGTATGAACCCTTTGCTGTACAATTACTGTAAATTAGTTGGGTTGTGCTTCTCTAATGGGAAGAGGATTGACATTCTAAACATGCAAGTCTATTTACCTTCAGATAAAATCTCAACAACAGTACGTCACTATAAATATGGAGCAGTACATAAATCTGCACTGGAAAGCTGAGACTCATAGGAGGAAAAAAAGAGAGTTAGGTTGATTGTTTATGGGTTTCTGTGAGGCCTCTGTATGATTTATATTTTCTGTGGTGTGAAATCAAGTCTTGTGTCTTGTGTACAATATGTATTGTTAACTTGAGAGTTACATGGTGCCTCTTTCTGAAAAGAAACTGAAGATATGCACATCTGCAGAGACCCAGGTATAAACTACTAAGGTTTCTAAGGAAAACTATGACAGGGAGAGGAAGGGTCAAATAAGTCAACACTCTGAACTTCCAGGGGTTGCCATGGGTAGTGTCACAAACAATATTTTAAAGGATGCCTCTAAGACTGAATCCTGTCTACCTAAACTCAGAGTGAAGGACACTGGATCATAGATTATATATGCTTTCATCAGGTCATTGAAAACAATTGAATAGGGTTAAGGACAGAGCCCTAACATACTCTTTTAAAGATCTTTCAATTTGATATTTATCTACTTCTAATGCCAACTATCTACACTCTTATCTAATCTATTTCGATTTTACTAATCTGATGGAACATGGTAAGTGTTTGAAATATGTTGTCAAGTACTTTCTTAAAAGCTACATTCCTTTGTGATTTTTTACATTTATTCCAGTAATTCTCAAAAAAGAAATACCTAGATGCAAATGTGATTGTGTTGTGTATATTTTGAGAGAAAACTATGCTGAATAAATGGGATTGCCTATTCCAAAAACCATTCATTTAACAATACTTTCTAGAATTTTCTAGAAATGGAATTTCTCAGTGGTCTAAAGTTTGATAAATTTGGTTTTTTTCCCCTTTTGAAATTAATAACAATATTTTTTTGCCTTGTCTCCCATGCTCTTCCATGTGCTATCATTGTCTAGAAGTCACTAAGACTAGTTTAGCCACCAATATCACATGATCTTTCAATAACATGGCCTGTAATTCATATACTTACAGTGACTTGAATTCAGTAATGGCAGTTAGATATTATATTTCTGTCTTTCCACTTGTAATGAGTTTAAATTCCTTGACAACCATTTTCCCTTCCTTTTCCAATCTGAATTACTTTTATGAAAACATGGTCACACTTACTCAGGAACATTATTACACGTCACATACACCCATATACACAAAGCCTGAAGTTACAAGCTAAGATTCCAAAGCAGGCCTGTCTGAACACCATTCAAATGTAGTTCTTATTTTCTGAAGATCTGGCATTTGCCCTAGGAGAACACCCCTTCCTTTAAAGGGTAGAAACATGAACAGAGTGACTTATAGAGCTAGAAACATGAACAGAGTGACTTATAGAGCCTTCAAGTCTTCAGAGTAAAGGAATCTATTACTCAACCAAACCCCCCACTTCCTTCTTGGTTTATTTAGATATTGTCAGACAATGTCCCACAAACCAATGTAATACCAAGATATTAGGTTTGCAGAGTGCAAAGAATCAAGACATTGATGCTCACTCTTCATCACCCTTCTCTTCCTCACTCCTCCAAACATTCCTATCACCACAATTTTATCCTCCAAGAGCATAGACCACTGGAAAAATCCTCAGTTCCCTTATAGAGAAACTCCCATTCTCTCCATTTCAGTTAATTCTCACAAGCATCAAATATTTGGAATGCACATGGAAATTCCTTTATCATTAAAAATATATTTATTTACAAAAAAAGGATAAAACTAAGAAAACAGATACAAGATGGTAGTAAAGGGAAAAGTGACAAGTGTGTGAAGGGGAAGAAGAGGAAAGAGGTGACCTTCTGATTTACAAACATTTTTTACTCCCCCACAAGAATATAGAAAACTGATGGCCTCCATTGAGATGTCAACTAAACCCTACCAACATGAATCCTCTTCTAATCTTGGCTTTTGTTGGAGTAGCGGGTGAGTCCTCCCAATCACTATATACCCCTTAGTGCCTCTGGTCTGTAGAATGTTCTGGTCATTCTCTCAGTCTTTGCTTCTATTTTCTTCTTCAGTCACTGTTCTTTCCCACTCCTCCCCACCCTCATATCTGTCTAGATTCTCTGGCAACTTCTTCTATCTTCCCTTTCCCAAGTCCCCCTTCACTTTGTTCACCTCTTTCAGTACCCAATACGCATATCTATAAGATCTTCTGGGGCAGTGATGGAGCTGGAAATGTGTTCAAATAAAACATCTGGGGGAAAAAATAAGCAAGGAAAGGAACAGGAGAAAGTAGAAAAATCAATGGGTCAAAAACCAATAGAGTTCAAGACAAGAGAGAACAATGGAATGAGGAAGTTAGGCTGAATAGGAAGGACAGGAGAAGGGAAGGGACAGAATCGCATTCAAAGGAGTGAAATGTGAGCTTCTTAAAAGTGAAGGATATTCTTCACATTTGTCTTTGCATCCTACAAATCAAATGAGAGTTGGTGCTTAATTAATGATTATTAATTGATTCTATTTCCTGAGAAAATGAGCATATTCAAACTTGTTTATAAATTAGGGAAATAGAACGGAGGAGACTCTGTGTCAAGGTAGAGCCCAATAAGGTAGAGCCAATGAAGGCTGCAGCTTGGGAGGGGCTACAAGAGGCTAATATGATGTGAAGGACAGAAGGCACAATGGAGGGCAGAAAAATGTCTAAGAGTGTAGAGGACCCTGTCGTGCAGATGGGGCATAAAAGAATTCTTGAGAGCATGGATAAGTGAAGTAGCATTTATTCCTTGTCATTCTTATACTCTTATGTAGGATTTGGGGGCTCCTGTCAGATTGCCCATTGTATTGAAGAAACCAGGAGAGAGAAAGTTACAGAGAGAAAAAAGAGACAGAGAGACAGAGAAAGACTGAGACATATGGTGAGAAAGAAACAGAGAGAGAGAGAAACAGAAACAGAGAGAAAAATACAGACAGGGAAACAGTCATTGATTTTGTTAACCATGGTCATAACATCAATGATCTTCAGACTTGGAATGGATTTTGTAGAAGGTACATTATTGAAATCACCTCCAGGACTCAAATTTCACATGCTGCTAAGTTCTCTTCTCTAAATTCTCCCCCCCCCACCCCCATAGAGACTTTTCCCACTGTTGATGATAAGATCGTCGCGGGGTTCACCTGTGAAGTTAACAGCCTCCTTGTCAGGTGTCCTTGAATTCCGGCCAACATATCTGTGGTGGCTCCCTCATCAATGACTAGTGGATGTTGTCAGCTGCTCACTGCTATGAATGGTAAGTGATATGGCTATCGCTGGCCCCAGGATCAGTTCCACAGCCAGCCAGCTATGGTTCCTTTTGGAAATCTCATGAGGGAAAATGGGTGCAACTTGGGTTTGAGAGAAGAAATTCAGAGAACTTAGATTCATGATCCATATGGCAGTCTGGGATAAAAAGAAGCCAGGTTAAGGGTAGAGCTGAAAGAATATAATTCATAGATTAAACTTGTTACATGGTTCAAAATGAGTTATACAGACTAAGAAAAAGCACAAAGTTAGGAACGATATGCCATTTTTAAATGTCTAGGAAAAACTTTTCATTGCTCTATGTCACCGTATCACTAAGACAAAAAGTAGGCAGGTTTTTGAAATATCCACAAACATCCCTTACAGTGTCCCATAGAGTAGGATCGTATTCAGTATTACTGCACATACTCACACAGACACACACACATATACACACACACACATACACACCATACACACACATGAACACAGAATTCCACAACACATATTATTTATATTATAGTTAATGTGATGCAACCTGAGACGAATTCTATGTAGAATGTCTACCCAGTTCTTAGAAGAGAGAACCTTTTGTGGCCACATCCAGCATTAAAAATAATTGTCCTTATCAGTCAATTTCAGGTGAGACAAGGAAAGCATAACATAGAAGTCCTTGAGGGAAATGAACAGTTCATCGATGCAGAAAAAGTCATCCTCCACCCAGATTACAACCGTGTGCCTTTGGATAATGACATTATGCTGATCAAGTTGAAAACCCCAGGTATCCCCAGCTACCATTTCCTTGCCCAGGTCCTGTGCACCTGCAGGCACTGAGTGTCTCATCTCCGGATGGGGCAACACCCTGAGCTTTGGTGGTGAGTACCTTTGCCCAATCTCATACCTTTGCTTAGATCAACCCTCTTGACCTTAGATCAACTTCCCCCTTCTTCCTGTTCTCTATATGTCCCTATGTTTCCTCCCATTTCCTGACCTCAGGAAGCCCAGGATAGAAATAAATACCTCTTGGATGCTGAAAACAACCAGTATAGAAAAATTGCAAGGCCTTTCCAAAATTTTTATTTATTTTACTATCCCATTAACTGCCTCTGAGGTACTTCCCCACCACTCCCCATTTCACATTAAATGTAACATTGTTGGAAAGAAGTTACAAAGGAATTTGGTGAAATACTGAAACTAGTCAAAATGACACCCAGAGGCATTTAATTGTCAAGTTACAAAGATACAGAGGAATTCTCTATTTTTTTTTCTTTATTTTACCTGTCTCTGATATTCTAATCTCTCTGATTCACCTTCCTTTTCTTTGTATCTATGCCTGACACCTATCTAGTTCTGTCTCTTTTGGGGGTAACTTAGTAGCACAGAGGATAGTGTGTTGGACTTGGAATGAAGAAGACTCATCTTTCTGAATTCAAATCTAGTCTCAGACACTTTCTAGCTATGAAACTGTGGGCACATCACTTAACCCTATTTGCCACATCTATAAAATGAACTGGAGAAATAAATGTATCTTTTGCCAAGAAATCCCCAAATGGCATATGAAGAGTCAGAGATGACTAAAATGACCAAAAAAGTTCTCTTTTTAGACATAGTTCAACTCTTTCTAATCTAGTATCTAGCCTGAACATAGTCTTAAGTGGATTGAATGGTTGCAACATATTAAAGGGTAAAAGGTAAACTTTAAGGAAAAGGTGGAAAGAAGAAGAAGACTTGGATTTGAGTCTTCTGTATGATTCATATTTTCTGTGAGGTGAAATAAAGTCTTGTGTCTTTCGTACAATATGTATTGTGAACTTGAGAGTAGCATCATAACTCTTTCCGAAAAGAAACTGAAGATAATGCGCATCTGCAGAAACCTGAATACAACCTGCATACTGAGGTTTCTAAGAAAACCCTCGTGGGGACAGGGAGAGTCAAATAAGTCAATAGTCTAAGCTTCCAAGGGTTACCCAGGGTAATGTCACAAATAATATTTTAAGGGATGCCTTTAAGACTGAATCCTGTCTGCGTAAGCCCAGAGCAAAGGATACTGGACCATGAAATACATATGCGTTCATTCAGGTCATGGAAAAAAAAATGAATAGGGATAAGGGCAGAACTCCAACATACTTCTTTTTTTTTTTTAAATAAATTTATTTAATTTTTTACATTTATTTTCACAAGATTTTAGGTTCCAAAATTTTCTCCCCATTTGTTCCCTCCCCCCTACCCCATACACTGGACATTCTAATTACCCATATCACCAATCTGCCCTC
>CM053770.1:82401139-82442465 GCA_028658325.1 Potorous gilbertii | reverse complement strand
GGGTCTGAGATTCAAATGCTGCTCCCCAGCCTCAGGGCTTTTGGCGGCAGGCTTGACTGCTCTTCAATGGGGGCTTATCTGCTGGTTCTCAGGTGGGGGCAGGGCTGCCTCTCAGGCTCAGTTCCCTCAGGGGGTTTATACAGAGATCTTTTGTAATGGAGCTGGGGTGGAGCTCCAGCCGGCTCTGGGAGTCTCTGGCTCAGCTACCTCTGCCTTTGGCGGAGGTGCCTCAGCCTCTGCCGCAGCGGCCGCTTCCCAGGGGGTCCGAGTCCCGGAGATCCCCCGCTCCCCTCTCAGCCCGTCTCTCTCACTGACCTGTGCGTCTGCGGGTGGAGGGACCTTCGCAGCTGCTGGAGATTCAGGTCACTGACGCCTGCTGGGCTCTGCTCGCTCCTCTCAGTGCCGCGTGGCCGGGTAGAGCTCTGCGGCCGGGGCCAGGGGTGGGGAGGACTCCACTTCCATTCCGGGGTACCTTTGCGGTCGGTTTTTCAGGGCTCTCTGCAATGGAAATTTCCTTCACTGTGTTGCTGCGCGGCTTCCACTGTTCCAGGATTTGTCAGGAGTTCTTTTTACAGGAAATCTATGGGCTGTGGGTTCGGACCTAGCATAGGTGAGTCTTTCTACTCCACCATCTTGGCTCCGCCCCCTCCAACATACTTCTTTATAGATCTTTCAATTTGATATTTATCTAGTTCTAAAGTCAACTGTCAAAACTATCATCTAGTCTACTTATGTGCATTTTATTAATCTGATGGTACATGGTAGTGATTGAAAAATATTGTCAAATACTTTCTTAAAATCTACATGTTCCTTTGTGATTTCTTCACAATTATTCCAGTAACTAAAAAAATACTGGATGCAGATGAGATTAGTATTGTATATA
Source organism: Potorous gilbertii (assembly GCA_028658325.1). Taxonomy (NCBI): domain Eukaryota; kingdom Metazoa; phylum Chordata; class Mammalia; order Diprotodontia; family Potoroidae; genus Potorous; species Potorous gilbertii. Next base: position 82,441,582 of record CM053770.1, on the reverse strand, counting down.
TTTTGAGAGAAAATTATACTGGATAAATGATATTGCTTCTTCCAAAATTCATTCTTTGAACAATGCCTTGTAGAATTTTCTAGAAATGGAATTTCTAATTGGACTAAAGTTTGATAAAGCTAATTTCTAATTTCATGGTATGTAATTCATACAGTTATAACGACTTGAAATTCAGTGGTGGCAGTTAGATATTGCATTTCTATCTTTCCACTTGTAATGAATTTCAATTCCTTGACAACCATTTTTCCTTCCTTTCTCAATCTGAATTACTTTTATGAAAACATGGTCACATATATTCAAGAACATTATTACATGTCACAAACACCCTTGTACACAAAGTTTGAAGTCACAAGCTGAGATTCCAAGCAGGCCTGGTCTAAACACCATTCAAATGTGGTACTTATTTCCTCAAGATTTGGCATTTGTCCTAGGAGAACATCCCTTCTTTTGACGAGTAGAAACATGAACATAGAGCCTCTAGGAGACTGAGTAAAGGAATTTATTACTAAACCTACTTCCTTCTTGTTTTATTTAGATATTTTCAAATAATATCCCACAAACCAATTTAATACCAAGATATTAGAAGTGGAGAGACTCAAGACATTGATTCTCTTCCTTCTCCTCTTTCTCTTTCTCGCCCTTCTTCTCCTTCCTCCAAACATCCCTACCACCACAAGTTTATCCTACAAGAGTGTAGATCACTGGAAAAAGCTTCAGATCCCTTATAGGGAAATTCCTATTTTCTCCATGTCAGTTAATTCTCACAAGCATCAATTATTTGGAATGCCCATGGAAATCCCTTTATCATTCAAAATATATTTATTTACAAAAAGGCTAAAACTAGGAGAACTGATGGTAGGAAAGGGAAAGGTGACAGGTGTGTGGGAAGGGAGGGAGAGGAAAAAGGTGACCTTCTGATTTACAAACATTTTCTACCCCAGCACAAGAATATAAAAACCTGAGGGCCTCTGTGAGAAAGAAAACAAAATCCTGCAACATGAATCCTCTTCTGATCTTGGTTTTTGTTGGAACAGCTGGTGAGCTCTACTTATCACCTTATATTCCTTACTGTCTCTGATCTGTAGAACATTTTGGCCATTCTCTCAATCTATCATTCTGTCTTCTTCAGTCATTGTTCTTCCCTAGGCCACCCACCCCCATATTTGTCTACTTCTTTGTCAATCTCTTAACTTCTTCTAGCTTCCCTTTCCATGTCATCCTTCACTTTGTTCATTTCTTTCAGTCCCCAGTATGAAGAACTATAGGATGTTCTCATAAGCAAACCTCTGCATGCAGTGATGGAGCTGGAAATGTGTTCAAATAAAACTTCTAGAGGAAAAAATCAGGAAGGAAGGTAACAGGAGCAAGTAGAAAAGATCAACTGGTCAAAAAGCAATAGGGTTCAAGATAAGAGAGAATAAGTGAATGAGGAGGCTAGTCTGAATAGGAAGGGATAGGGAGAAGGGAAAGGACAGGATCACATTCAAATGAAAAATGAGCTTCTTAAAAGCGAGGAAATACTTCACGTTTGTTTTTGGATCCTCCAGAGGATGCAATGACAAATGAGAATTGGTGCTTAATTAATGATTATTAATTGACTTTATTTCCTGCAAAAATAAGAATATACTTTCCTGTTTCTAACTTAGGGAGACAGAAGGGAGGAGAACCTGTGTAAAATAAGGTAGATTCCAATGCAGGCTGCTGCTTAGGCAGAAGCTACAAGAGGCTAGTATGACATGAAGGACAGAAGGCAAAATGGAGTGCAGAAGAATACCCACGAGGGTAGAGGACTCTCTCGTGTAGATGGGGTTTAAAAGAGTTCTTAGAAGGACATGGATAAGTGAAGTAGCATTTATTTCTTATAATTCTTATACTCATAGAATTCTGGGGCTCCTATCAGATTGTCCATTGTTTAAGTGTTGAAGAAACCAGGAGAGAGAAAGTTAGGGAGAGAAAAAAACAGAAAGAAAGAGAAAGACTGAGACACATGGTGAGAAACAGAGACAGAGAGAAATACAAAAAAGGAGACAGAGAAAAATATAGATAGGGAAACAGAGGTACTGATTATGTTAACCATAGTTATAATAGTACTCATTTTCAGATTTTAAAGGGACTCTGTAGAAGTCAAATTACTGAAATTACCTCTTGGGCTCAGATTTCACAGGCTGCTAAATTCTCTTCTCCAAATTTTCCTCCCAAGTTGCATTCTCCAGCGATGATGATAAGATTGTCGGAGGTTACACCTGTGAAGCTAACAGCCTCCCTTATCAGGTGTCCCTGAATTCTGGTAAACATATCTGTGGTGGCTCCCTCATCAGTGACCAGTGGGTGTTGTCAGCTGCTCACTGTTATGAACAGTAAGTGATATGGCTACTGCTGGCCCCAGGATCAGTTCCAAAGCCAGCTATCTATGGTTAATTTTGGAAATCTCATGGAGGAAAATGGGTGTAATTTTGGTTGGAGAGCAGAAATTCAGAGAAGCTATACTCATGATCCACATTACAGACTGGGATAAAAAGGAGCAAAGTTAAGGGTGGAAGGGCAACAGGGTATTTCATAGCATAAGCTTGGTGTTACATGACTCAAAATGAGTTAAACAGAGTAAGCAAAAGCATGGAGTTGGAAAGAAGGCACAGTATCTGATTATTCAGGAATAACGTTTATTGCTCTATGCCACCTTATTACTAGGACAAAAAGTGCACAGGCATTTAAAACATCCACATGCATCCCTTGCCTTTCTCCATAGAGCAGAATTGTAGTCAGTGCTATTGGACACAGACACATACACACAGAATTCCACAAAACATTTATTTATATACATTTAGTGGGTCACTGTGCACAGAATTCTATGTAGAATGTCTACCCAGTTCTTAGAAGAGAGAACCTTTTGTGACAATATACAACATTAAAAGTAATCATCCTCATCAGTCAACTTCAGGTGAGACTAGGAGAGCATAACATAGAAGTCCTTGAGGGAAATGAACAGTTCATCGATGCAGAAAAAGTCATTCTCCACCCAGATTACAATCGTGTGCCCTTGGATAATGACATCATGCTGATCAAGCTGAAAACCCCAGCTATCCTCAACAGTCGTGTGGCTACCATTTCCTTGCCCAAGTCCTGTGCACCTGCAGGCACTGAGTGTCTCATCTCTGGATGGGGCAACACCCTGAGCTTTGGTGGTGAGTACCTTTGCCCAATCTCATACTTTTGCACTAGATTAATCCCGTTGATCTTAGGTCAGCTTCTCCCTTCTTCCTGTTCTCTATATGTCCCTAAGTTTCCTCCCCTTTCCTGATCTCAGGAAGCCCAGGATAGAAGTAAATACTTTTTGGATGCTAAAAACAGTCAATATAGAAAAATTCCAAGACATTTCCAAAATTTTTATTTGTTTATTGTTTACTTATTTTCCAAAATTTGTTTGTTTTGTTTATGTTTTACAAATTTTTGTTTGTTTTTGTTTATTTTGTTTATTCCAAAATTTTGTCTATACCATTAACTACCTCTAGGATACTTCCCCATCACTCCCCATTTCACATTAAATATAACATTGTTGGAAAGAAGTTACAAAGGAATTTGGTGAAATACAAAAACTAGTCAAAATGACATCCAGAGGCATTTGATAGTCAAGTTACAAAGATTCAGAGAAATTCTCTAATTTTTTTTTATTTTACCTGTCTCTGATATTCTAGTCTCTCTGATTCACCTCCCTTCTCATACTAGCCTCTTGTAGCTTCTGTCCCCAACACCTATCAGTCCAGACAGAGCAACTTCTCTCTCTTTTGGGGATAGCTCAGTAGCACAGAGCATAGTGGGCTGGACTTGGAATGGAGACTCACCTTCCTGAGTTCAAATCCAGACTCAGATGCTTTCTAGCTATGACTGCTTGGACACATCACTTAACCCTATTTGCCACAGTTTTCACATCTAGAAAATGAACTGGAGAAGGAAATGTATATTTGCAAAGAAATCCCCAAATGACATATGAAGAGTCAGATATGACTAAAATGACCAAAAAAAGTTCTCTCTTTAGACATAGTTCAACTCTTTCTAATCTAATATCTAACCTGAACACAGTCTTAAGTGGATTGAAATTGGTGCACCATTTTAAAGAGTAAAACGTAAGCTTTAAGTGAAAGGTGGAAAGTAGAATGAGGAAGACTTGGATTTGAGGCCCCACTCTTAATCTGTTAGTTCTGACACCCTGGACAACCACTGACTCTCTTAATCTCAGTTTTGTCCTACAGTGTAAAAGAGCCAGTGAATTTAGGGTCAGAGGATCCTGGCTCAAATACTAGTCCTGTGGGTTCCTTCCTGTGATCTTGAGCAAGTCTTCTTATCTTTCTCAGCCTCAGTTTGCTGATTTGCAAAAATGAAGTGGGTAGACTAGATGGCCTCAATTGTCCCATCTAGAGTAAATAACTACAGGTTATATGAGCAGCTGGTTTTCCTTCTGGTGTCTCAACTCAAAAAAAATCCTGTTCCATCTTTTAATTGAGAGGTGCTGTTTCATGTCTCACAAGCTTATTTGCACATTATTCAAATACTAGACCCTGAAGAACAGACAGATGCTAAATATGATTAATATTCATACATTTCTACCAGCTCCATGCAATTTTCCATACTCCCTGCATCTTTTACCCTAGATTCCCCAAACACTACCAACAGTACACAAAGTTTTGTTGTTGTTTTTTCATTTGTGACTGACTCTTCATTCTACACTTGATGTTTTCTTGGCAGATGCTGGAGGGGTTTGACATTTTCTTCTTCAGTTCATTTCACAGATGAGGAAACTGTGCTAAAAAGGGTGAAGTGACTTGCCCAGGGTCACACAGTTAGTATGTGTCTGAGGTCAGATTCTTGAATTCAGAAATTTGAGTCTTCTGATTGGAGGCATGCATTGTATTCACTCTGTCCCTAGTATATAGGGTACTGTCCTAGAAATGCATTTTGTAATTGTAGTTCAGAGGAAGGAGCAATTAAACTGTTTTCTTTTTCCTGTACTAAAGTTTCAAATACCTTTCTCCCAGCTCAGATCTTAGGAATTAGCAATATTAGATAGGCTGTGCTTCCTTCTTTACTGTCAGCTGCTCTTACCCTCCTTCAAATCCCATTTTTCTCACAGTTGACTACCCAGACCTTTTGCAGTGCTTAGATGCTCCCATTCTGTCTGATGCCCAATGCAAGTCCTCCTATCCTGAACAGATCACAGAAAACATGATCTGTGCTGGCTTCTTGGAGGGTGGCAAAGATTCCTGTCAGGTAAGGCCCTGCCTTTCTCTTCACAGAAGAAAACAACACTTTCATTTAGCCCGACAGGAATCACTGTATGGAGAATCTCCAAGGTCTCAGAAAAGATTAAAAACAGAGAGAATATGTTCTTACCAGTACCTTCTTGAGCAACACAAGATGAGTAGAAGGTGGGCTGATTGGGAATAGTTCTGAAGAGCTGGAAGGACAGAAATGATAAACAGAAGGTTAAACTGCAGAAAGACTAGATGATCATAGAGATAGGTACTGTGCTAGATGACCACTAAAATCTCTTCTAAGTCTGAGTTTATGACCCTAAGTCAGACTAAGATATGGGATACAGTCTCTTTTTTCTCCTCTTCTCACTCATCCATGTTCTCTATCCCTAGTGTGACTCAGGTGGCCCCATGGTGTGTAATGGAGAGCTTCAAGGTATTGTCTCCTGGGGCATTGGTTGTGCCTGGAAAAATAAGCCTGGTGTCTACACCAAAGTCTGCAACTATGTGGAATGGATCAAGACAACTATTGCTGCCAACAGTTAAAGGGGCCTCGTTGTTTCTGTCCCTTCCCTTGGGATTCTGTGTTGGGATATGATGCCAATAAAATAATGCACTATAACTTGAAGCCTGTGCTTGAGTTTGTATTAATTTTTCCTTTAAGAAAATGGGAATGAAATTCTATACCTGAGAAACTGGAGTTTGCAACCTTCCCAGGGCTAGAGAACTCAGGTACCTGCAACACAAGCAGAATGACCTGCAAAAGCAAGATTGAACACCTTAAGTCAAGAAAGAGATCTTGATGATTAGAGATCTACATGACTAAAACAAATAATAAAAAAGCATTACAAAATTCCAATATGTCAGCTTCTTCACCATTCAGAATGCAACTAGTATAGTTGGAACTTAAATGAGCTCCCCCAAAGGCCTCGTGCCTGGAAGGTTTCCCTCTCTTCTATGTCCTTGGTGTCAATGACACCCTAGATTGAATATGAAGACATGTTTACCTATGAAGGCCCTCTATAGCTTCTGAGAGCTAAATATGTCTACAACCTCTCCAAGATGAAAGAATTTCTTCATCTGGGTAAAAAACATGAGTTGGAGGTTATTCCCCTGGTACAGACATTTGTATACATAGACTCCATTCTTAGGCATGAGCAATTTTCTCACCTCTGCAAAGTGGAGCTGTTCCCAATTGTCCTGAACTCCCACAAGGAGGAATCCATGACATTACTAAGTGCAATGATCAAGTAAGTAATGGAGCCACACAAAAGCATTTGATGGTTCCACGTAGGATATGATGTGGTCTGTTACCTTGGTGAAGAGGAGATGAGTAAACAGTGTCTTTAGAAGGAACAGAACAATATAACAAAATTGTGTGTGTTGTAGATGAAAGTGGTTCCCAGCCATGAGCTCAATCACCACCCAAATTTCAAGCCCATTGTATGGAATGACACACTTAGGGGCATTAGTGAAGAATGTCTCAGAGGATATGAATAGAACAGTTGGTGGAGCCAGTGATCTAGGTTTGCATTGAAGATATGGATGAACATGGAAAGGTTCTCCTCATGGATAAGTACAAGAAATGTGGTTTCCCTAAACTGAAGGTAGTCAGTATTTTTAAAGGTTCCATAGGGCTGAATCAGTCTTTGACAATTATTTTCCATCACTTCAAAATAATATGCAGTGGTTGAAAGTGGAATACAGTGGACTTCCTCAGATGTTGCAAGAATTATTCCAACTGGTTGGACAGGTATTATCATTTCTCCGTTTGCTGTGAGTTTCTCTTTGTGAGAATCCCATCCTTAGTAGTATGTCTTCAGGCACTCAAACATTGAGGTTATGCTGACAACATTAAAAAAATAGTGAAAAAGTACCTAGGGATTTCAAATTTGGAAATCAGCAGTTTAATGTGTGAAAGCTCTGGGACTTTCCCTGGCAGTGATGTTTTTGCCCTGGTCTCTCAGGTCAACTTTCACCTAAGGAACTCTGGATGAAGTGCTAGGTATGTTTCAGACAGGTTTAACCCTTACCACAGCATAAGGAAGATGATTCACCCAGTTATGATCCAGTACATCCAGCCAGATGCCATAAATCTCCTGTCATCCAGGACATACAAGCAGCACTTGAAAGAATTTTTTTCCCACATGTAGTACAGGAGTGGCTGGAAGAAAACACCTATCCCACCATCCAGAATCTACAGCAGCTGTTGCAAGATATGGATGTAGCAATAGCAGCTCAAGCTTAACACTTTTGCCATGAAAGTGATCTATCTTATGTGGCTTACTCACTGCTAACCCAGTAGAGGTTCTTACAGATGGCTAAGATGACTCATTTCCTACAAGAAAGCAGTGCTAGGGGGAGGGGAGCAGGGTTGAGAGGGGGCACTGGTAGGTATGATTGAAAAAGTTGATGGTAAGACAGAATCTGAGAAGAGGCATTGAGGTGTGAAGGCATAATACTGGATTTGGGGTTAAAAGCTATTACCATGAGAGGATGAAGCAGAGTACCTTGAGAACCTAACATATTCCACTGGTCAACCCCTCTGTTGCTTAGCCAGTATGAAGTGGTTTTAATGATTGCTGCTTTCTAATACAATTTGAGATCTGGTAGGATTAAGCCACCTTCCCTTACATTTCCTTTCATTATTTCCATTGATATTCTGAACTTTTTGTTTTCCAGATGAATTTTGATATTATTTTTCCTATGTCTAGAAAATAATTATCTAGTAGTTTGATTGGTGTGGCACATAATAAGTAAATTAAAATATGTAGAGTTGTCATTTTTATTATACTGGCTTGGTCTACCCACGAGCAACTGGTGTTTTTCCACTTACTTAGATCTGACTTTATTTGTGCAAAATTTTTTTGGTAATTGTGTTCATATAGTCCCTGGATTTATTTTGGCAGGTAGACTCCCAGATATTTTACAGTGTCTACCATAGCTTTAAATGGGATTTATCTTTCTATCCCTTGCTGTTGGAAATTTTTAGTAATATATAGAAATACAGATGATTTATCTGGGTTTATTTTGTAACCTGCAATTTTCTCAAAGTTGTTTATTATTTCAAGTAGTTTTTTACTTGATTCTCTGGGATTCTCTCAGTATATCAACATATCATGTGCAAAGTGTGATAATTTAGATTTTTTTGCCTATTTTGATTTCTTCATTTTCTTTTTTCTCTTATTGATAAAGTTAACATTTCTAGTACCATATTGAATAACAGTGATGATAATGGACCTCCTTGTTTCACCTCTGATCTTATTGGTAATTCTTACAGCTTTTCCCCATTGCATATAATGCATGCTGATGGTTTTAGGTAGATACTACTTATTATTTTATGAAATCCAGTGTTTTCAATAAGAATGAGAGCTGTATTTTGTCAAAATCTTTTTCTGCATCTATTGAGATAATCACGTGGTTTCTGTTAGTTTGTTGTTGATATGATCAATTATGCTGATAGATTTCCTAATATTGAACCAGCTCTGCATTCCTGGTTTAAATTCTACCTGATCATAATAAGTTTTGTATTCTTTTTACTAATATCTTACTTAAAATTTTTGCATCTTTATTCATTAAAGAAATTTGTCTATAATTTTCTTTCTCTGTTTTGGCTCTTCCTGGTTTAGGTATGAGAACCACATGTGCATCACAAAATAAAAAAATTGGTAGGACTCCTTCCCCAATTTTCCCATGTAGCCTATATTCTATTGGAGTTAACTGTTCTTTAAATGTTTGATGGCATTCACTTGTAAATCCATCTGACTTTGAAGATTTTTTTCCTAGGGAATTCATGGATGGCTTGTTCAATTTCTTTTTCTGAGATGGGGTTATTTAAATATTTAACTTCCTCTTCTGTTAATCTGGGCAATTTATATTAAAAAAAAAAATCAGCCATCTCATTTAGATGGTCAAATTTGTGGGCATACAGTTGGGTAAAGTAATTTCCTGTTATGGTTTTAATTTTCTCCACATTGGAGTTTAGTTCACCTTTTCATCTTTGATATTCTTTACTTTTTTAATCAAATTGACCAAGTATTTCTTAATTTTATTGGTTTTTTTCACAAAACCAAATCTTGGTTTTATTTATTAGTTCAATCATTTTCTTAATACTGTAGGCAGTCAGAAAAAAAAATTCAAATATTGAGGAGCTACAACCAGGATCACACTCAACCTTGTAGCTTGTATAATAAAAGATTGCATGGATTGGAATATGATATTCCATAAGGCAAAGGAGCTGGGACTACAGTCAGGAATCAATTACCCAGCAAAATTGAGCATAATATTTCAGGCAAGGAGATGGACATTCAATGAAATTGTGGATTTCCAGACCATCCTAATAAGAAAGCTCATTAGAAAATTCAATCTTCAAACACAAGCTTCAAGAAAGACATACAAAGGTAAACAGGGGGGAAAGAACCTTGCTGTTCAATATAGGCAAACTGCCTCCTTATAAGGGAAGATGATACTTATTAATCTTGAGAATTGTATGCTTATTATGATATGTAAAATGCGTACACATAGATTGGGGAGCATGTATAAAGTGTGATGATTAAAAAATATGATTTAAGGATGCAAAGGAATTGTAACGTGAAATGTGAAAAGGAGGAGGCAGAAAAACATAAATTACATCACAGGAAGAGGCACAAAAATATACTAGAATACAGGGAAAGAGCGGAGGGAAATAAGCATTGTTTGAGATTTACTCTCATTTCATTTGGTCTATGGAGGGAACAAACTCAGTTAAGTATAGAAATCTAAATAGCTCTATAGGCAGTAGGAGGGGGAGGGGGAATGAAAAGGGAGGGGAAGCTAAAAGGGAGGGAAGAAGTAGTAAGGGATAAGGGGAATAAAAGGAAAGGGAGCTGAAAGAAGGGAGGGAAGACTGAGGGAGGCGGTGGTCAAAAATTAAAACTCTATTATGGATGGTAAAAGAGAAGGGAGAACTAAAATTGTAAATGCAGGGAAAGAGGGTGGAGGGAAATACACACATAATAATCATAACTGTGAATGTGAGTTGAATGAACTCTCCCATAAAACAGAGATGCATAACAGTATGGATTAAAAACCATAATCCAACAGTATGTTGTTTCCAAGAAATATATTTGAAGCGGGGGAATACACACAGGGTAAAGGTAAAAAGTTGGAGCAGAATATGTTGTTCTTCAGCTGATGTAAAAAAGAAAGTAGGGGTAGCAATCCTAATCTCAGCAAAGCAAAAGCAGAACTAGATCTAATCAAAAGAGATAAGGAATGAAACTATATCCTGCTAAAAGGCACCATAGGCAATGAAGCAATATCGTTGCTAAACATACATGCTCCAAATGGTATAGTATCCAAATACTTAGAGGAGAGGTTAAGGGAGTTACAGGAAGCAATAGACAGCAAAACTATACTAGTAGGAGACCCCAAATTCCCCCTCTCTGAATTTGATAAATGTGACCTAGACATAAACCAGAAAGAAGTCAAGGAGATGAATTAAACTCTGGATAAGGTAGATATGATAGATCTAGGGAGAAAATTGAATGGGAATAAAAATGAATATCCATTCTAATTTTTAAAGAACTATTTTCATCAGTAAGCTTTTGAACCTGCTTTTTCATTTGGCCAATTCTGCTTTTCAAGACATTCTTCACCACACTGACTTTTTGGACTTCTTGGACTTCTTTTAGGATTTGGGTTAATCTATTTTTAAAGGTGGTATTTTCTTCAGCATTTGGGGGGGGGGGTCTCCATTAGCAAACTGTTGACTCTCTTTTCATGATTTTCTTGCATAGCTCTCATTTCTCTTCCCAATTTTTCCTCCACCTCTTTTACTTAATTTTCAAAATCCTTTTTGAACTCTTCAGTGGAATGAGATCATTGCATTTTTTTGGAGCCTTTGGATGCAGAAGCCCTGACCTTACTATCTTCCTCTGATGGCATGCTTTATCCTTCCTCATCTGAAAGAATGGAATAAAATACCGTTTCACCAAGAAAGTCACCTTCTATAGTCTTATTTTTCCACTTTGTGGGCATTTTCCTAGTCAGATATTTGATTTTTGAGTCCTTTCTCAAGGGGAGTGTATACTACCCTAGGCTTCAGAGGATTTGTGAAACTGTTCTGTGAGATATGTCTAGCAGCTTGTAAGTTCTCAATTCCTCCTAGGTGGCACAATCAAGGGAGAGGTGTTTACTCCTCTCTTGGCCTCTGCTCTAGTCTATGAGCAACCACAAGCACTCTTTTCTGCCATGGAATTGTGAGTAGGATTCCGTCTCCACAACTGTCACCAGCTCTGCCACACCAGCGCTCCTCCTCACCTCAGGACAGCCACTCAGGACTGAGATCGAGATCAGTTGCTCAATTCCCCCAGGGTCTTTAGGCTGAGGGTTTCAAAAGTGGATACTGCTCCTATAGTGGCTACTGCTGCCCTGGGGCCTGGACTGGGGCCAGACTGCACTCTCCTCTCACCCAGTAATAGGATATTGGCTCCTTACAATCAATATGGTAAAATGATGTTTTAGCATAAATTTTATTATTGTTCAACTCTTTCACTTGTGTCCAATTTTTCATGACCCTATTTGGTGTATGTTTTTTTTGCAAAGATACTGGAGTGGTTTGCCATTTCCTTCTCCAATTCATTTTACAAATGAGGAACTGAGGCAAACTGGGTAAAGTAACTTATTCATGGTAACACAGCTAGGAAGTGTCTCAGGCCAGATTTAAATTCAAGAAGATAAGTCTTCCTGATTCCAAATTCAGTTCTCTATTCACTGCACCATCCAGCTACCTTTAACCATAACTAAGCTGAATTATCATAGAAATATTCACAAATGAATTTTATCCTGAGTGCTACTCATCACAGATGAATAGTATAATTTACTTTAACTTTAATTAAAGTTATCCAAAGTATACAAAGTATCCAAAGGAGGCAACTTGGTGGCTCAGTGAATAGAGGTCTGGGTCTGGAGTTAGAAATCCTTGAATGCAAATCCCACCTCAAGAAAGCTATGTGCTTGTGAGCAAGTCACTGAACCACTGTTTCTCTGAATTCACTGGAAAAGAAAATGGTAAAGGAGTCTGTTATCTTTGCCAAGAAAGCCCCATACCAGGTTGCAAAGAGTTGGATGCAGCAACAAGTCATATTAAAAACAGTAGAGAGCATTGGGATAATTGGAATTTTCCTTAAGTTCATAAGCAGTAGCTACCTAAAACCTTCAAAAAGCATTAAATGTAATGGGGATAAGCTAATAATATTCCTAGTAAAATCAGGAGTGAAAAAGGATGCCCATGATCTAAGACAATTCCAAAAGATTCATGATGTTATCCATATTCAGAGGAAGAGCTATGGAGTTTGAATGCAGATTGAAGCAAACTGTTTTATCTTTTTGTTTGTCTGTTTTTTCTTTCTTGTGCCTTTTCCCTTTTGTTTTAATTCTTCTTTCACAACATGATTAATATGGAAATATATTTCACATCATCGTACATGAGAAAAACGGAATTAGAATAAAGGTATAAAATTGTGGAGGCTTAAAAGTTGTGAGAAAATGATAATAAATTAGATGAAAGAATCAGGAGATCCAAAAGTGTCTCAATATAGTAGAACAATGGTCAACAAACAAAATTTGTAATAAATACAAAGTCTAACCTTGGGTTAAGTAAGCCAACTTTGCACCTGAAGGATAGAAAAGTATATAAGCAATATTGTGTGCATGTATGTGTGCATGCATCCATGTGTGCCTCAAGTTCCTTTTTTTTCCATTTTTAAATATTTTTTCTTTAAGGTTTTAAATCTCAAATTCTATCCTTCCCTCATTCCCCTCCCTCCATGCTACCTAAGATGGAAAATGATTAGACATAGGTTACACAAGTGCAATTATGTAAAACATTCCAATGTTAGTCATTTTATACAAGATGACTCAAATAAAGAAGAAAAAAATAAAAGAAAAAGAATATATGTCAGTCTGTACCCAATCAACATTCATTCTTTCTCTAGAATCCAATACTATGCTTCATTATGAGTCCTTTGGATTTGTCTTGGATCCTTGTATTGCTGAAAGTCATTCACAGTTCTTCATTGAAGAGTATTGTCCCTTTCCAATAATATAACACATCTTGCCCCATTTAATGGGCATCCCTTTTTATTTCTAATTCTTAGCTACCACAAAAAGGTGTGACTATAATAAGCATATTTGTTCAAGTAGGTTCTTTTCTGATTTTTTGGCTGTCTTTGGAATATAGACTTAGCTGGATGCTGTAAGTCTCCTGTCATTCAGGAGTTGCAACTAGCACTTGAAAGGATTTTCTAAGCAGATACAGTGTAGGAGTAGCTGAAAGAAAACACCTATCCCACCATCCAGAATCTACAACAGCTGTTGCAAGGACACTTTTGCCATGGAAGTGACCTATCTTATGTGGAAGGCTTACCCACTGCTAATCCAATGGGGACACTTACAGATGGCCAAGATGACTCATTTACTACATGAAAGCAGTGCTAAGGGGAGGAGAGCAGGATTGAGAAGGTACTTGTAGGTACGATTGAAAACTTTGATGCTATGACAGAATCTGAAAAGAGACACTGAGGGGTGAAGGCATGATACTGTATTTTGGGTTAAAAGCTATTACCATCAGAGGATGAAGCAGACTTTATCCTATCACAAGGAAATCCAAAAAATTAGAAGTGGCAATCATAGACTTCCACAAGGCAGAAGCAAAAAGATAATAAAAGGAAAAAAGATAACCAAGGAAATTACATTATACTTGAAGACACTATAAAAACATAATATTAATGCTGAAATATTTGCACAAAAAAGCACAGCGTTCAAATAGTTGAAGAAAAATAATTGAACTGTAGGGTGAAATAGACAACAAACTCTAACAGTTGGAGTCCTCAATATGTACCTGTGCACCCTAGATAAATCTAACAAAAAAAAAAACAAGAAAGACTGGAAAAGAGTAGAAAAAATCAGATAGGATAAATGTTTGGCAATTAAAAGATTGGAATATTTCTTTTTTAAAAAAATATATAATTTATTTATTTTTCAGTTCTCAACATTCACCTCTACAAGAATTTGAATTCAAAATTCTCCCCATCTCTCCCCACACCCCTCACCAGGACAACATGCACTCCATCCACCCTTTCTTCTACTCTGTCCTCCCTTCTGTTACCCCACTTCTTTCATCTCACTCCCCTATATTTTCCTGTAGGGCAAAATAGACTTCTATATCCTATTGCCTATGTATCTTATTGTCCAGTTGCATGCTAAAACAATTTTCAACATGCATTATTAAAGCTCTGAGCTCCCTATTCTCTCCCTTCCTCTATCCACACTACCCTGATTGAGAAAACAAGCAATTCAAAACAGGTCATACATGTGTAACAATGCAAAACACTTATAATAGTTATGTTGCAAAAGACTAACCGTATTTCCTTCTGTCCTGTCCTGCCCTCCATTTATTCCATTCTTTCCCTTTACCTGTCCTCCCACAATAATGCTTACTTCTGATTACCCTTTTACCCAATTTGCTGTCCCTTATATTATCTTCCCTCTCCTATCCCTTTTCCTTGCCTTTCTGCAGGGCAAAATAGATTTCCACATCCAATTGAGTGTGTGTTATTCCCTCCTTAAACCAAATCCCATGAGAGTAAAGCTCATTTATTTCCTTTCATCTCTCTCCTGTTCCCCTCCATTGTAAAAGCTCTTTCTTGCCTCTCCTATGTAAGATGATTTGCTACATTCTACCCCTCCCTTTCTCTTACTTCTAGTACATTCCACTCAATAGTAAATTTTATTTTTGAAGTATTTTCCCTTCATATTCAACTCATCCTGTGCCCTCTCTCTATAGATAGATAGATACAGGTATAGATATACATACACACATATCAATACACATCTACATATGTACATACATACATACACATGTGTGTGTGTATATATACATATATATGTATATGTGTGTGTGTGTGTGTTGGTTGTTGTCTTTTATTTTCGAAGAGGACCTGTGGGAAGCCAAAAGCTATCTGGACTACCCCATCGCAGCAAACATCTGGCCTTGCGACATGCCACCCAGGATTTGGAACATTGCTCCGTTTTCTTAATCTTTCCTCGGTTATCTTAACTTTTATTGCCCCTCCTTGCTTCTACCCTCTGGAAACCCCCTCCTTCCTCTAGTACAACTATAATTACTGCTGCTTTGCCCTTCAATAAACGAGACTTGATCAGAAAGCCTGTCTTGTCTCCATTCTCCACGTCTCCTGTCCTCTGCCCCCTCTTTTCGTCCTCCAGGTCCCCGTTCTTGTCCGGGACAAGGACCAAAATGATATCACCATTATAAAGTGAAGTTTCAGTGTGTCCAGCTGTGGCTGATGAGAATAATACAAGCTTGGATTACTCTACCACAGGTTGGGCATGGGTAGTCCATGTGAATATTTGGGGTGGATACTCCAAATTTGCACATTTTATGTTTCCTTTGTGGTGTCTTAATTCTGCTTTGCTCATAGAGCACAGCAGCCTTTCTAATGGGGGCATGCCATGTTGAGCAGGCCTGTGCCAGTGTCTCCCATGTTGAGCAGTCAAATCCAAAGTTTTTGAGAGAGAACTTGAGAGTGTCCTTGTATCACTTCTTCTAACCACCATGTAATCTCCTGCTCCTGTGAGTTCTCCATAAAATAGTCTTTTTGCAAGCATATATTTTGCATTCAAACAATGAGGCCAGCATGGTCTCATGAGTTACAAATAACATCTTTCCATGTAGAAGTGTAAACAGTTCAACTTTAACGAGTTCTGTAAGACTTCTCTTTCCTGTTTACCTTTTCATGTTTCTCTTGATTCTGATATTTGAAAGCCAAATTTTCTATTCAGTTCTGGTCTTTTCAACCAGAATGCTTGGAAGTCCTCTATTTCATTGAAATTCAATTTTTTCCCTGAAGTATTGTACTCAGTTTTTCTAGGTAGGTGATTCTTGGTTTTAATCCTATCTCCTTTGACCTCTGGAATATTATATTCCAGGTTCTTCTATCCCTTAGTGAAGCAGCTGCTAAATCCTGTGTTATCCTGATTGTATTTCCACAATACTTGAATTGTTTCTTTCTGGCTGCTTCTAATATTTTCTCCTTTACTTGGGAACTCTGGAATTTGGCTACAATATTCCTAGGAGCTTTCCTTTGGGGATCTCTTTCAGGAGGTGGTAAGTGAATTCTTTCCATTTTTATTTTACCCTAGATTCTAGAATATCAGAGCAGATTTCCTTGATAATTTCTTGGAAGATGATGTATAGACTTTTTTTCATGATGGTTTTTGCAGGCAGATCAATAATTTTCAAATACTTCTCCTACATTTATTTTCCAGGTCAGTTGTTTTTTTAAGGAGATATTTCACATTGTCTTCTATTATTTCCTTCTTTTGGTTTGGTTTTCTAATTTTTGGTTTCTCATAAAATCATTAGCTTCCATCTGCTCCATTCTAATTTTTAAAAAATTTTGTGCAGTGAGCTTTTGAACTTCCTTTCCCATTTGGCCAGTTCTGCTTTTTAAAGCATTCTTCTCCTCCAAAATTGGCTTTTTGGAACTCTTTTTTCCATTTGGGTTACTCTATTTTTAAAGGTATTATTTTATTCTGCTTTCTTTTTAGGCCTTCTTTAGCAAAACGTTGACTTGCTTTTCATGATTTCTTGCACCACTCTCATTTCTTTTCCCAATTTTTCCTCCACCTTTTTTACTTGATTTTCAAAATCCTTTTTGAGCTCTTTCATGGTCTGAGACTACTGCATATTGTTTTGGAGTCTTTAGATGAAGAAGCCTTGACATTGCTATCTTCCTCTGATGGTATGCTTTACTCTTCCTTCCAAAAAGATGGAAGAAAATACCTTTTAATTGGAAATGTAACCTTCTATTGTCCTGCTTTTCTCTGTTGGGGCATTTTTCCAGCCAGTTACTTGACTTTTGAGTCCTTTGTTAAGTAGAGTGTGTAATACCCTAGGTTTCAGAGCTTTTGTGTAGTTGTTCTGTAAGATATTTCTAGGGACCTATAAGTTCTCAGTTTCTCCAAGGTGGTACAATCAAGGGAGAGGAGTTTACTCTTCTCCTGGGCTGTGCTCTAGTCTGTGAATAACCAAAAGCACTCTTTTCTGCCTTGGAACTATGAGTGTGATTTCCTGTCCACAGCTGCCACCAGCTCCACCACAGTAGTGCTCCTCTTTACCCCAGGAGGGTCACTCAGGAATGAGATCCAGATCAGCTGATTGATTACCCCATGGTCTTTATGCTGAGGGCTGCAAAAGTGGGCACTGCTCCTGCAGTGGCTGCTTCTGCCCTGGGACTCTCACCCAGTTGAAAGAACTTTTTGACTGACCTTTGAAAGTGTCTTTGGCATTTGTGGGTTGAGAAATCTGGAAACCACAGCAACTACCTATGATTCTGTGCCATGAAGCATGATTCAGTCCTGTCTAGTCTGTGTTTTGCTCTGAGTCTGGTGGAATAAACATTTCCTGTTGGCCTTCTAGGCTGTCCTGGTCTGGAAATCTGTTTCACTCTGTCATTCTGTGGCTTCTGTTGTTCTAGAATTTATTTGGAGTCATTTTTACAGGTATTTTATGGGTTATATGGGGAGAGCTAGGGCATGTCCATCCTTGTACTCTTCCATCTTGACTCCATCCCCTGGAAAGGAATATTTCTCCACATGGCACCTTTCTTTACAGAAACAAATGAGGAAAGTTTAAATTCTTCTTTTACTGACAACAGCACAATAAAACCTATACCCAAATGATGGGGGGAAAGAGAAAATTGGAATACTTTTGGACTAATGTGTGGCAATACAGTACCATCTGAGAGCAAACCCACCACACCAGAGATTAGTTCATGTAACTCCTTATATCTAGACAAAAGAGTCCCCTCTCTGAGACAGGGTTATTTTCCCTCAGTAAAAAACTAAAACCAACATAAAGACCTGTTTTTTCCTATGTCAGTTGTACAGGGGGTTAATTTTAACAGCATTCCTTCTTTGTTTTTTGCTACTGAGGAGTTAGTAGTATTAAAACCCTACCAGATATTGCAGGCAAAACAGGAGATATCACTAAAGAAAGCATATGGAGGTAAGGTTGGGGAGGAACTATCTACCCCAACTGATTCTTCCTGAAACTGTCAAAGGACTACAAAGCTACAAGACTACAGTGTATTACAAATGTAGTCCATCTATCCCTATCTTTGTAGATAAATATACAATTTGAATACTTTTTGTCATTTGGTCAATTGTATCCAACTCTTTGTAACCTGGTAAGAGCTTTCTTGGCAATGATATCAGAATCATTTTCCATTTTCTTTTCCAGTGAATTCAGAAAAACAATGATTAGGTGACTTATTCAGGGGTGGGCAAACTTGAGGTGAAATTTGCAACCAGGGATTCCTGACTTTAAGTCCAGAGCTCTATTCACTGAGACACCAACCTGCCTTCTTTTGATAATTAAATTAAGTCATACTATTAATCTGTAAGGAATATTCCTTAGGATAAAGTACATTTGCGAATATTTCTATCATAATTCAGCTTAGTTATAGTTATGGGCAGCTGGGTGGTACTGTGAATAGAGTACTGAATTTGGAATCAGGAAGATTTATCTTCTTGAGTTCAAATCTGGCCTCAGATACTTACTAGTTCTGTGACCCTGGACAAGTCACTTAACCCTGTTTGCCTCAGTTCCTCATTTGTAAAATAAGTTGGAGAAGGAAATGGCAAATCACTCCAGTATCTTTGCAAAAATTATACCAAATGGGGTCATGAAAAATTAGAAACAAGTGCAACACTTGAAAAATTAAAAAAATTCCTGCTAAAACAACATTTTACAACATTGATTCATAAGGAACCATCAACCTATGTACTTTCCTAAAACTCCACTGTCTAGTGAACCAGCAGAGTACTGTGTATACTTCATCACTTAGACATAACAGGTACTGATCCAGCAGGTAATAAGGCAAAATGAATTGTCAGGGTTAAGTATCATGTAAAAAATTAACCTTATTTTTCCTGGTGAAGCACATAATATCAACAGTTGTGTTAACATTATGGCTTTGAGAATCACTTGTATGGGTTCTTCTGGCATTATCTCCAGTAACCTTTCTCTCAAATGCCACCTGCATGTATTCCTACATTGCATTACTGTCCTCTTCCCATGTTCTCCCCCAACCCCCACTGAAATCTGGAGTCTTGGGTTATAGTCCTACATTTGCCAAATTCTCTCTGTGTGGACAAGTCAAAGCCTTACTGAACATTAGTTTCCTAATCTATTAAAAAAACACGTACAATAACATTTGCCCTGTACAGCATGTGGAATTTTTAATTGTTCAAATAAAATAACATTGGTAAAAATGCTTGGATAAACTAAAATATTAAACTATGTAAGTATAGTTACATTGCTATTATTTTCACTGTTATTTTACAGAAAATCCTACAGAATTCCTTTGATGACACAAATATGGTTCTAATACCTAAACCAGGAAAAGTCAAAACAGAAAAAAAATATAGAACCATTTCCCTAATAAATATTGATGCAAAAAAAATTAAATAAAATACTAGGAAAGCAATTACAGCAATTTATCACCAAGATAATAAACTATGACCAGATGAGATTTATTCCAGAGTTGTAGGATGATTCAATATTAGGAAAACTGTCAGAATAATTGACCATATCAAAAAGCAAACTAACAGAAATCATACGATTATCTCAATAGATGCAGAAAAAGCTTTTGACAAAATACAGCACCCATTCATATTAAAAACACGAGAGAGCATTGGAATGATTGGAATTTTCCTTAAAATAATAAGCAGTATCTACCTAAAATCTTCAACAATCATTAAATGTAATGTAGATAAGCTAGAAACATTCCTAATAAAATCAGGGGTGAAAAAAGGATGTCCATGATCTAAGACAATTCCAAAAGATAATGCAACCCATATCCAGAGGAAGAGCTATGGAGTTTAAATGCAGATTGAAGCATGCTATTTTATCTTTTTTGTTTATCTGTCTTTTCTTTCTTGTGGCTTTTCCCTTTTGTTCTGATTCTTCTTTCACAACATGATTAATGTGGAAATATATTTCACATGATTGTACATGTATAGAATTTGAATAAAGGTTTAAAATTGTGGAAGTTTAAAAGTTGTGAGAACATGCTAGCAACCTGGATAAAAGAATCAGGAGATACAAAAATGTCTCAAGATGGCAGAAAAATGATCAACAAAGAAAACTGGTAATGGATACAAAGTCTGCCCTTGGGTTACATAAGCCAACTTTGCAACTGCAGGATAGATGAAGCAGATGGGTGATACTGTGTGTCTGTGTGTGTGTGTGTAAAAGATATTGGAGCTATGGGATAGATGACAAATGAAACATTAGTGAATATTATGACATGACAACTACAAGAAACTCTCTTAAGCTCTATCAATAAAGCAGAAAACAACAGAAGGAAGGAAAAGGGCTACATTAATGTTACTTTCTTCTTTTGTCAAAGAAAATCTCAACTATTGTGCATATACTATATTATTTTTGTATTATCATAATTGAATATTCTTTGTTGTATATATTATATTACATCTATGTTAATGTAATTGCACATATGTTATATCATATAATATTTATATTAGCATAATTAAATATTATGTTTTAATTGTATATTATCTATTATAGTTATCAATATTTGAGTTTAATTATGATACTATATTTTATGAGAATTTACTTGGATGTCCCAATTTTTTCCTTCCAAAGTGGAGATATTAGCATTCATACTACTTAGTTCAGAGTGTGGTTGTAGGGAAAGTAATTTACAAACTTCAAACTGTAAAGTGTCTCTCAAAAATTTAAAGAAGTTGTCTCCAGAGTCTTAATGATATTCTAAGTTTTAAAATGCTTAAAATTTGGTTGTTTTAAACACATGAAAGTGATATCATTATGTGCAAAGGAGACTCCACATACCCCCTTACTGTGATGTGGTAAACATTTTGAACCTCTCCTCATGAATTTGTCTGTCTTCTGCAAATTAAAATTAGCCTGAACTGGTAAGTTTAATTTTAGAGAACACCACATATTTTTCCCATGCATAACAAATTGCCAGCCTGCCTCAGCTCTACTAGTGACATCAGAAGGAGACTAGCACCAGCCTCCTGCAAGACAGGCACCATGCTACCCTTTCTGTCTCTTCATTTTCAAAAAACCATTATGTGCAAAGGAGACTCCACAAACCACCTTTCTTGAATCTCCAGACTGCAGATCACGATTCTATCACTTGGCTGCAGGAGGAAAGGAGTAATGTCCCACATCAAGAACATAAAGTACTATTTATTTGACATTTACTTTATATTGTCCTGAGATCTCATTTATATTTCACCTTTGTTGTCTTATGTATTGTGAGTAATACTTCTTTATACCACCTGTAGGGCCTGGATTAGTGACTCGATCGTGATAAAAATCTAATAAATATTTGTTTGTCAATTGGTATTGACAAGGAGCAGAAGATGAAACTCACAGGTTCTTCCTGAGATGTCAGTTGCAATAGAAGGAGATCTACATTACCAAGATATTCATGGATTTTCCCACTACCTGGTCTCTTTTGGGGGCCATGTTAGACTCCTATCTGAAAAGATTCAAGGAATGGGAAATTCTTTCCTTCATCTACTCAATCTTTGAGGTCTACAATTTCATTTTTCTTGACTGTGATCCAAAGTTCCCATATTGCCTCTCTCTAATCAGGCCCACATTCTGGTTAGAGATAAAGAATTATAAAAGCTGAGAGCTGGGGAGAACCTCAGAAGTCACCTAATCTAACCTCCCCCTCCCCCCATGAAGGATGAATCTCCTCTGTGACCTTTCCAAGAAGTGGTGATTCAACTTCTAGTGAACATCACAGTAGTAATAGCCTTAGGCCTTCTTTGTCACCTTTCTTACGCCCTCATGTAGCCACAGAAGGAAGGGCATACTCCAGAATGATAAATGGGGAAAGACTACCCCCTGCTGCATACATATGCGAACGGCAAGTCTCCAAGCTCTGAATACTCCCCATCACCACCACCACCCTTGTATCATCTTAGCAAGAAGCCATTCAGTTTGAGTTAATCATAGAATTTAGTACTTAAACAGGATGTCAGACCTCATCTTCCCCATCCCTTCCAAAAATCGTAAGTCCCACGTCAGCAACTGGTAACAATGGAATAAATTCCACCTCGAATTGAAAGAGACAACACAACCAAGTAATGGTGCTGTGTATTTTACAAAGCCCAGAACTTATAGGATGTTGGGCTATAGGTCTCTGTAGTAATTATTTTCTTGAGGTGAACAAATGGTAATTTTATTATAATGAATGATCAAAATGTTGTTAGTTTGCTGGTATGTGTAAAGAAAGCATGAGATTAGGAAACTGAAATACATAAGAATCCACATGATACAGTAGGAAGAATGCTGGATTTAGAATCATAGAACAAGGGGCTCTAATTCTTGTTTTGCATTTATTATCTATTAACTTCTGGATTTAGAATCATAGAACAAGGGGCTCTAATTCTTGTTTTGCATTTATTATCTATTAACTTCACTGGGTCTCAAACACCTTCTGGTGTAAAATGGAAGTTGTACTAAGTGATTTAGAAAGTCCCTTTGAGATAATAATGTCCAGTCTCATCATCAAAATCCATCAAATTGTGGATCATTTGCTTAGTGCATAAACAGAAAAAAAAACAATAAAAGCCAGTAACATATCATTCAACCAAATTAGATGAAATTGACTTAAGCAATTTTGATGTGAAAATTGAAATTGTATCCATTACCATATATGATGAGTTAATTTACCAATGACAGATCTCTTTTTTTCCTTGTTTGATTTATAAGGGTCATATGCTTTCCATTTGCTTGAATTAACACAACACAGCCCTCTTTCATATATGGCCACTTAGTTTAAAGGCAAGTTGTTTTCTTCTCTTGAGTGTACCTTTAAAAAACTCAATGGTTATAAACCCCCTTATTTTGCTAAGTTCTTTATTGGCAAAATAAAATGTCATAGCTTACCTCAATAGATAGAGTGCTGGACCTAGAGCCAAGAAGACTCATCTTCCTGAGTTCAAATCTAGCCTTACATACTTCCCAGCTGTGTGACCCTGGGTCAGTCATTTAACCCCGTTTGTCTCTCAGTTCTTTATAAAATAAGCTAGAGAAGGAAATGGCAAACCACTCCAGTATATTTGCCAAGAAAACTTCAAATAAGGTTACGAAGAATCAGACATGACTGAAACAACCAGACAACAGCAATAATAAATTTAATAATGGTAACAGTCAAATGAGCTGAGTTCAAAATCCTGGTTAGGTCACTTTCTAGCTTGTGTGACCTTTAGTGAGTTTCTTAAACTCGAATGTCCTGTTTCCCCATCTATAAAACAAGTGGCTGGACTAGATGATTCTGACTCATTGCAGCCAAGCAAATATTTTATTTAGGTCAAATCGAGTAACAATAATAGAGAAGAGAGTCTTGAAGTAAAGTCACAGAAATGAAACCTGAGGGATCATTTCTGGAAATGAAATTGAACAATCCCATTGTTTTCTTGGCCTTGGTGATAATGACATGATTTATGAGCTGATTGTAGATATAATTCTTATCATTTTATTTTAGCGTCACAGTTAGATGACCCCTCACCTATAGAACCCCAGAAAGTTTTCCATGTTCTAGGTATTTTGTGGGTGAAAACCCTCCATAAAACATAGGTAATGAACCTCTTCCAGCAGTTCTATCTTGATTAGTGAGTTGTAGGATACATTATAGTTCAAAGCAAAGACACTTAATAACATAGCATATTAAAAAATAAACCATGAAAACATTTCCCCTATAAACCTTGACATGATTCTCTCACAAATATACACAAATTCAGTGGGAAGAAAAGATATATATGAATAGGAATCACATGTGGTGTGTACACACATCAAAAGCATATATAACTATGGTACAGATAGGGAGGAGCAACTTACCTCTCTGGTCTGATGGAGCGATGCGTATCTTCTAATGATGTCATTGTGTTTCTCGGTGCTGAGACTGCTCTGCATAAGTAGTTTCTTCCTGTTTTTTCCCTATGAGGCATCATATGTCTGTTCTCTCTGATCTTCAAACACTTTCAAGATTACTTATAACATCCTATCACCCAAGAGATGCTGCAATTAATAAGCCTCTCTTCAGGAAGGGAAAGCTATTTTTTTCCAGTAATTTCTTTTAACTTCCCTACATACAAAGGGAAATCTATAGTCTTCAGGTGAGATGCAGTCTTTAGGGCCACCTGCTACTCATTCTCCTCTGCACTGGAGGTTACTGTTCTATTCCATCAGCTTTCCTAGTTAATTCCTTTAGGTAGTGATTAGGAAGGTCTTCCCCTAAGCAAGTCTACCCATAATACTCAAGATAAAAATCACATTTGCTCTTTCTGACTCCAAATCTGTTGCTTACCTGAGAAGATACCCCGAGAATACATCCACTCAGAGGCACATGGTTCCCTCTGCACAAGTTATACTCTTAGTACTAGCATTTACTTTTTATTTACAGGTATGTATGTCATCTCTGGTACCTCAGGCTGTGATTCATTTGTGTTGAATCCGTGGAACAAAACCTGAAATTCAATTGTCTTGAATAGATACAAAAATTTTACTCTTGCTTGCTTGCCTGACTCCTTTTAATTTAGGACTTGGGGGTCAAGGAAAAACTTCATGGTGAAGCTTTGGCTCTGTTATTATCTATCTATCTACCTATCTGTCTGTTTATCTCTCTATCTATATAGCTGTTTCATTAGGCTCACTAGTATTGCCTAAGGGATATTTTTTAAGGAGCATCACATAAAGAATGACTTCCCATTTATACATTTAAAAAACAACTAATTATACCTAGGCACAAAAATATTATGATTCATCTAGTTATTATTTCCCCAGGGCAGAATTATATTTTCTTTTTGATTTTGCCCATCAATTTGATGCTATTCATATATTCTTATACCTCCTCCAGTTATGAGATCTCAAAAGTTCATCCTCAATACTCCCTCAATTTGATTAAATGATTCCATGCACTGGCAGAGAAAAGTGATCTTGTTTTCAGAATGATTGCATGATTTCATATTATTAGTTCTGAAAAACAAGAAATTTGTGTTTCCCACAATTAGGCTTTTAGGCAGTAATCTATGTTTTACAAATGTAATAGCAGTAGATGTGGTCAAAGGATATGAGCCAGCAGTTCTCAAAAAAAGAGAAAAATGTTACCAATAACTATATGGAAATGAATAGTCTAAAACACTACTAAGAAGGGAAATGTAAATTTAAAAACTCTATACTTCTACTTCACACCATTAGTCTGGCAAAAATAACCAAAGAGGAAAATGACAATTATTGTAGAAAATGAGGTTGTATAATAAATCTGTTGGTAGATTTATAAATTGATCCAGTTCTGAAAAGCAATTTGGGATTATAATTAAAAAGTCACTGAATTGTGCAGACCTTTGATTCATGGATACCACAACTAATGCTGCATTTAAAGAAATTAATTTTTGAGGAAAGTAACCATATCATAAAAATATGTAAACAAGCCCTTTTCTAAATAGCAAAAAAAAAATGAGGGGGAAGGAAGGGGACTAAAGGGTTCATATCAAATGGGGTGTGGAATGGGCAGATGAGAACAATTTGTTCCAACGGTCATGAAGGCAGATGAAGTAGGCAATGGGGAATGCTTAGAACTTGGTTAGACAATGAAGAAGGCAAGGTCATCCACTTCATCCTGAGCCACCGCCAGCTATCTTGACTCTGTCCTGCCACTGGACTATGATGACTCTGGAGGAGAGAGTAAGGCTGACCACTTCAGGCAACTCTGCCTCCCCTAAATCCAATTTGCGCACGAATCAAAGGACATCACCCATGTCATTTCACTATTATGCCTTAAGGTCCTGTGCTGACAGGCAAGTGATGAAATAGCAGGTGTGGATACACTGCTAGCTGTAGTTATGACCCTGCACAGAGGTGGGCCAGGCCATAAGGTCATTTCTCACTGGAAGTAGCAGCGGGACTCAGCAGCCCCCCGGGTGTCTGAGCTTTACACTGCTTACCTCTTGCTGTGAGGAAGGGGGCTAAAAAACGTGCCCTAAACATTACCTACTTACCCAACCCTGGCCTGATTACTGCAGTAGGCAGGAAATCCCATTATGCTATCAAAATACAAAAAAAATATACGAAAACATCTGCAAAGATGATTCCACTCACCATCGGCACATGGAACGTGTGCACACTAGTAGACAACCCAAAATCCAGTAGACCTGAAAGAAGAACTGCTCTTGTTCAAGAGAACTCAACAGATATTGCATCCAAATAGCAGCCCTGAGTGAAACAAGGTTGGAAAATGAAGACCAGCTTACTGAAGTTGGAGTTGGATACATCTTTTTCTGGAGTTGGAGCAGCAAAGGGGAGCACCGTGAAGCTGGCATGGGTTTTACAATCAAAACTAATCTAATTGGCAAGCTGGTATGCCTGCCAAAAGGACTGAATGACATGGTCATGGCAGTGCAATTGCCACTTGCAGGAAAATGCCATGCCAACATCATCAGTGCCTATTCTCCCACCTTTCCAAGCTAAATATAATAGTATAAATAAATAAAGCTTAGAGAGATGCAGGATTCATGGCTCAGTAAGAAGGCAGATGAAATTCAGTTCTATGCTGATAGTAACAATCCAAAATACTTTTATGATTCTTTGAAAGAGATTTATGGACCAAAAACCTATGGTGCATCACAACTACTCAGTGCTGATGGAGGCATATTAAGTGATAAGGACATGATCCTAGAGAGATGGGCTGAACACTTCCATAATGTTCTCAATAGACTATCATCAATCAATGCTGAGGCCATTGGCTGTTTACTCAGGTGGAAGTCAATCCCTCCTTAGCTAAATTTCCAACTGAAGAAGAGGTTTTGAGGGCCATTAGTCTCCTTTCATGTGGCAAAGCACCTGGTACTGATTCCATTCCAGCTGAAATTTACAAGATAGGGGGACCATTGCTCATACAAAAGCTGACTGAAATTTTCCAGGTTAAATGGCAAGAGGTCATCCCCCAGAAGTTCAAGAATGCCTCCTTTGTCCATCTCTATAAGGGAATAGATTGTCCTATGACAATCACAGGGGGATCTCTTTCATAGTCATTGCTTGCAAAATTCTTTCTAGAATCCTCCTTAATAGGCTGATCCTTTACCTGGAAGATAGGAGAGCCAGTGTGGCTTCAGAAAGGGCCAAGGAATAGTGGATATGATGTTTGCTGCCCGACAACTCCAGGAGAAATTCCAGGGGCACAACAGGGATCTGTATACAATGTTTGTAGATCTGACCAAAGCCTTTGCCACTGTTAATCATGAGAGCTTATGGAAAATTGTGTCAAAATTTGCTTGCCCAGAGAAGTTCATCAATATTGTATATCAATTTTGCCCATGTTCTGGATAATGGACAAAACTCTTGTACCTTCCGAGTCACAAATAGGGTGAAATGAGGCTGTATGCTTGCTCCTGTGTTTTTTAGCATGATGTTTTCAGCCATGTTGGCAAATGCTTTCAATGAGGATGAACACGGCATCAAGGTCAGCTACCGTACTGATGGTAAGTTCTTCAATTTGAAAAGGTTAGAACCAAGACCAAAGTGGAGGGAGTGTTGGTACATGATTTTCTGTTTGCAGACGATTGTGCACTCAGTGCAGACTCTAAAGCTAAGATGCAACAAAGTATGGATCAATTCTCTGCTACCTGTGCTAACTTTGCCCTAATAATTAACGCCAAAAAAAGACACAGGTGCTCCATCAACCACTGTCATATCATCCATACATGGAATTATTGGTTACAGCAAATGGAGAAGTTTTGAAGGCTGTGGATAAGTTCACTTACCTTGTGTGTGTACTTTCCAGGGATGTACACATTGACAATGATGCACACATTGCCAGAACCAGCTCAGTGTCTGGGAGGCTCTGAAGAAAGCTTTGGGAGAGAAGAGGTATTAGTCTGACTACCAAATGGAAGGTCTACAGAGTCATTGTGCTGACCTCATTGTTATATGCTTGTGAAACATGGACAGTCTACCAGTACAATGCCAGGAAACTGAATTGCTTCCATTTGAACTGTCTTAGGAAGATTCTGAGGATCACCTGGCAGGATAAGGTACCAGACACCGAAGTCCTTGCTTGAGCTGAACAGCCACATATTCAAACTATGCTTCAGAGAGCGCAACTCTGCTGGGCTGGCCGCATTATTTGAATGCAAAATGTACACTTGCCAAAAAGAGTATTTTATGGTGAGCTTGCAGGGGCAAGTGATCACATGGTGGCCAGAAGAAACGATACAAGGACACTCTCAAGGTCTCTCTCAAGAACTCTGGATTTGACTGTGCAACAGGGGAGACATTGGCACAGGACTGCTCAGCATTGCATGCCCACATAAGAAAAGGTGCTGTGCCCTTTGAACAAAGCAAAAATGAGACAGCACAAAGTAAATGAAGGATGTGCAAATTTGGGATATCTACCCCAAATACTTATATGGATTATAGGTGCCCAACCTGTGGTAGAGCATTCTGAGCTCATATTGGACTGATAAGCCACAGTCAGACACATTCAAATTTCACTTTACAATGGTGATGTCATTTTGGTCCTCTTCAAAGATGAGGGACAATAACCATCAGATGGGGATTGGCTAAAGAAAATGTAGGATATGAATATAATGCAATATTTTCATGCCATAAGAAATTATGAAAGGGGATTCAGAGAGATATGGAAAAATTATATTTATTGATAGAGAGAAGGGTGAGCAGAACTAGGACAACAATTTATATACCACGAGACAAACAACCTTAAAAGACTTCAGAAATCTGATCATTTCAATGAACAGCCATACTCCAGAAAACAGGTAATGAAGCATACTTCCTTCCTCTTGGCAGAGAGTTAATAGTCTGTAGGTACAAAATGAGATTATGTTTTTAGAAGCAATCAGTGTGTGAATTTGTTTTGTTTCATTATATTTATTTGTTCAAAGGAGAGCTTATTCTGTGGTGGGATGGAACTGTAAAGAGGATGTGAATATGGTTATTCAGGGGTAAAAAAGAAAAGAAAAGAAAAATAGGCAGCACAGCATCACAAAAGATAGAAGGAAATCCAGAGTATATAGACATACAGGATAGTGTTAGTATTATCACCCTTTTAAAATTAATGTATGTTTAAAAAAAAAACTATTTGTAATAGAGATTCACAGTTCCCTGAATAATTCCCCTTGTTTTCTTCATTGTATCAAAATGTTTATGTTTATTGATACTTACCTTTGTGCCAATTGTTTCCTCTCAGTAGAGTGTAAAGTTTGTATATTACTAACTTGGCAGCTCAGTGGCTGTTACTATCAATCAACAAGCATTTACTCAGTGTCTACTCTACAAAGACAAAAAGCAAATAGTTGCTGTCCTCAAAGGGCTTATATTTTAAAGGGAAAAACCACAGATAGTAACAGATGACCGGTGAATTGAATTTTGAAAAGCATAGGAATTGTAGAAAGGGAGATCATTTTGACAGCAGATGGAGGATGGGTTGGAGTGGGGAGAGACTAGGGAGACAACTAGCAGGCTATTGCAATAGTCTAGGCATGAAGTGATAAGAGCCTATACCGAAGTGGTGGCAATGTCAGAGGAAAGAAGGGGACATATATGAGAGATGTTATGGAGAGAAAATCAACAGTCCTTAGCAAAGGTTTGGATATGAAAGGTGAGAGTGGGAAATCAAGAATGATATCTAGATTGCCTGAGGGACTAGGAGGATGGTGACCTCAGAGGAAAGTTCAGAAAAGGAGAGGATTTGGGGAGTATTATGAGTTTCATTTTAGACACGCTGAGTTTAAGATGCCTTCAAGTCATCCAGTTTGAGATGTCTGAAAGGCACATAGAGATGTGAGATTTGAAGGTCAGCAGAGACATTAGAACTGGATACATAGATGTGAGAATCATCAGATGTGTATATCATTTCCATGTCCACATATGTATGGTGATTCATAAATTATGTTTTTGCCTTCAACTCTTAAACTACATATATCCATCTTTCAAAGTATAGTAACTTATAATTTAGGTAAACTGCTATCAAGGCACTTTATCAAAAACAGTTGCACCTAAATCCTTCTGTCTTGGGGCTCTCTCTTGGTTTCTTTGATCTCCTTGTTCTTCTCTTACCTCTCTTATTATTCCTTCGCTGTCTTTTCTAATGGTTCATTTTTTTTCTTCCTGACTCCTAAATGTGAGCACCCCTCCAGACTATAGCTTTGATCTCCTTCCCCTTTCTTTCTCTATTTTTCATCCCTTTAGCAATCTTCAGATGACCCCCTAAATCCATAATATAGTCCTGTCCCTGAAATCTAGTTCCTCATTTCCGCTGGCTATGATAACTCCACATGAATGATTTATGGTCAATTTCAAACACAATTTTTCCAAAATAGAACCTATCCTTCCTCCTAACTTCCTCGCTTCTCTTAATGGTGTCACTGTCTATAATTCCAGTCCCCCAGGCTCAGCAACTAAGGATATTTCTTTTTCCTCAGTATCTCTCTTCCAAAGTCAATTAGTTGTCACGTTCGTCTGATTTTGTCTCTGATCATGTCACCCTGTCATTCTGACCATAACCCTACTCTCACTCAACCAACTCCAGTGGTTCTCTATCACATCCAGGATCAAGTATAAAATCCTCTGTTCAGTTTTCAAAGACCTTCCTAACCTGCTTTCCACTTACACTTTCCATTCTTAAACCTTACACACACACACACACACACACACACACACACACACACACACACACACACTTTGTACTCTGCAATCTATAGAAACTGACTTCCTCGCTATTCCTGGATAGTGCTCCATCTTCCTACTCCAGGAATTTTCTCTGACTGTTCATTTTCTAAAAATTTCATTTTGATAAGCTAGTTCTAAAAAAAAAATGTTAAATGTGTTATGAATTGCAAGTTCATTTGACCTTTTTTTGAGGCAATTGAGTTTAAGTGACTTGTCCAGGGTCATACAGCTAGTAAATATTGGAGAGTGGATTTGAACTCAGGTCCTCCTCACTCCAGGGTTGGTATTCTATCCAGTGTGCCACTTAGCTGCCCCTATTTGACATTTTTTTGGGAGGAGGGAGGTGAGATAATTACTTTAAGTGGCTTGCCCAGGGCCAGTAAGTGTTTCATCTGAGGCTGAACTCAGGTCCTCTTGATTCTAAGGCCAGTACTTTACCCCCTGGAATGTTCTCCCTTCTCGTCTCCACCTTCTGGTCTTCCAGGTGTTCTTCAAGTCCCAGCTAAAAGTTTACCTTCTATAGGAAGTCTTCTCCCATCCCTCTTAATTACAGCACCATCTCTTTGTTGATTATCTCCAAATACAGTTTGTTTGTTCATGGTTGCTTGCATGTTAGTTTATGAGTAGGGATTGTATTTGCTCTTTCTTTGTATCCCCAATGCTCAATAAAGTGTGTTAGAAACTAAGTGCTCAACTGCATATTTATTGACTAACTCCACTGATTCTCCACATTTATGGCATATCCTATTTCTACCTCTCCCTTGTGATAATTCTTTTCATTTCTTACATTGCGATTGTAATCCGGAAAGTAGGATTCCTGGAGGACTCTCTGGCCTCCACTCAACCTCTGTGAGATCTAATTGGTACCACAAGTGACTAGGTTCTTAGGCTACAAGACCCTACTTGAGCTGGATCTGGAGAAACCAAATGTCCTGTTAGTCCAAGGACCTCCTCATTATCCTTCTTTAGGGCTTGAATATAGGGTGTTGCTGTTTCCTGGAGATAAAAAAGTCAAAGGATTATAGAACATAGCCCTGGAAGGGACCTCACAAATGTTGTATTCCAACCCCCTCAGCTAATAGAGATGAAGTGACTTGCCCAGGGTCACTTAAATTAAGTAGAAGAGCTGACTTCTCTGACTGAATCCATTGCATTTTCCACTGTGTACAGCCTGGGTGTTTGAGCATCTGAATCCAAAGTAGAATGGGGAACCTTTTACATAATGGTGTGTGTGAGAGAGAAAAGACAGAGCCTGTCCTGAAGAGAATTTAGAGGAGCAAGGGAGAGGGAAGAGGGGATAGGAGGAGCAAAAGACTTATTGAAAAGCCAGAGTCCTCTGTAGGGAGCCCACAGAGTGCTCAGCATTACTGAGAGTATACCATGAATGAGGGCAAGAGTGAGGAAGGGACCCCCTGGTCCAGCCCACTTATACCATATCTACATTCACTTGCAATGCCACCCACTTCTCTACACACACGAGCACAGAAGCAGCTGTTTCCGTAGTTTCTTCCTGACTCTGAGGGGTGGCCCTGAGGGAGGAGCTGTTTATGTACAAGACTGTAACATTGTGGGGACAGGGGGCCACGGTGATACAACTCTATGGTGCGCCTTTACAAAATCCTCCCTAGGAAGAAAAAATAGGTGTGCATCTCAGCTGTCCCTATTTCTAATCTATGGCACATGTCTTGAACCTGAAGAGCACTCGGACACAAGATGTAGAGCATGGCCCCTCTACCTGGGCATGTACATGTGGCAGTGTTGAACTCAGAGAGTTCAGCAATGCCACAGAAAAATTTCCTATACTCTGTACGGGTCACAGGTGGGATCCCTTAGATGAAGCCTGAATGGAGACTTAGACTTCCTCAGAAGAAAGAATGGGAACTTGAAGAAGATCTCATCTATTAGGTCACAATGGAAGAAGAAAAGGTGACTCTAGTCCATCCCAAATCCTCACTGAGATCTGGAGAGTCTATTAAGTGGATTATTTGCCTTATATAATGGGCCATTCCTTAAACACAGAGAAGAAGACATTAATGATATCTCTTTTCTGAAACGATCCACCTCTATGTCCCACAACATGAGCTTCCTGTTCTCCTTTTCATTAGAGAAGGATATTTACACATGGCACAATAGAAAGGAATAACAGTGTCTTTCTTCCCTGGAGACCAATTCAAGGATGGGCTCTGATGAGATAGGTGATAAAATTCTTAATACTATAACAACCATTGACAGATCCAAGACGTGGGAGAATCTGAAGATTGTTTTGGGTTACCCTTGTGGGGTACAGCACAGAAAGAGGTCCCTGTCCTCACCATCTCTAGACAAGGGGATCCCATCCTTCTGTCCAAGGGTAAACAGTTCCAGGATCCTGGATTAATTTTCATCCTCACCCTGTATCACTGTGACAAACACAGAACTTCACTTCGGGAAAGGCACCAGACTCATAGTTTTGGGTAAGATAACCTCTTAGCTTGTCTCCTGGGCTGCTCTGTGGTGGGACTGGTCCCAGATTCTCTTTTTAGACTTGTTGTGCCCTAGTGTGCTGGCTATGAAGTTTTCTTTGGACCAGGGACCAAGCTTACTGTTGTAGGTAAGATTCTGAGGGTCCTTGAGTTGGGCTGGAGAGAGATGGAGAAAAGATCACCAACTGGATTTTGAAAATGGAGGTAATGTATAGCCCCTATGATCTAATTCCTCTAAGGGGCTCAATGTCCTATAGAATGAGTTACATGAAAAGTTAACATTCTCAGAAGTCTCCTTGTTTAACCTGAGGTTTGAACAGTTTGTACTAGGATGGGGAAAAGAAATGAGTCTATATTTGAATCAGAGGAAACCTGGGGAAAGGAAAACTTCCTGGCAATGAGAACTATCCCAAAATGGAACGAGTTGCCTCAGGACTCCTTAGAAGTCTTCATGCAAAAGCTGATGACCACTTGTTTAGTATGTGGGTTCTTTTTCTGACATGAGTTGGCTTGGATAGCATTTGAGGTACCTTACAACTCTGAAATTCTGTGATTCTGTGAAGTGTTTGGGGGAAAGGTCCTGAAATTTCTTCATTCATGTCCACTGCCAATAGATTTTCTGCAGGAAGACTTTGTGTGTCTATCTTAACTTGAATTTTATAGGAGAAAAATATGAGACCCCTCTGTCCCAACTTTCTCAAGTCCTGACTAATCTTAGAAGTGTGTGTGTGTGAGTGTGTGTGTGTGTGTGTGTGTGTGTGTCTTCAAGAGAGGGAGACCAGAGATGTGTGAATATTGCTAAGTCTTCCCTCTAAATCCCAGGTATGGTTCAGTGTATATTGGAGACATTGGGATGGGATATAAGCAAGGGGAGATTTGAAGTGAAGGTCAGAGACTGTGTACTGGAAACACGCAGTATTTTGGTATGGGGTCCCAGCTTGTCATTGTTGGTAAGTGTAAATCTGCACTGGGGAGATTATAAGACTGGGAGGAGGGGCATGGTATGGACAGATGAGGGGACTTAGGCTAAAGAGTAGGGGGCTTCTTTTTTTTTTTGCTTGCTTTTTCTGAGGCAGATATAAATGACTGTTTCATACCCAGGAGCAAAGGAGGGATTTTGGCAATGACTGGACTGGGTACCACTTGCTTTGAGACAGATTCCTAGACTAGAAGGGATCATCTTATTAATACTTCTGTCATTACAATGAATTTCCTCTATTTTCTCTCATAATGATGAGGATTCAATCAGAAGTCAGTGTGGTATAGTGAAAGAGAGCTACACTTAGAGGCAGAGGGACTGGGTTCAAATCCTGACTGTTATTTAATAACCTTTGGCAAGTTGCAAAAGAGGCATTTGGAATATATGGCTTCTGAGATCCTGAGTCTATGACTCTATACACTTGTTGTTCTTACAAATGCTTTGGGGAAAATATTTCAAGGGCTCCTTTCTCAACAATCTCAAGATCTCAGAGACTACCATGGGTCAAAGTCATAAGGGAAGGAGATTGTCCAAACCATATTTTCATGGCCATAAAGCTATCAACAGTGAAAAGTGTATTTTTGCCTCCAAATTTAAAATGCTCTTAAGTGATGGTAGTAGGAAACCCCGGAGAAGACTTGAGTTGAGGAGGGTAAAACAGGCATGTGTAGGTTTCCTTCCAGTCTGTATTGGTGTGTGAGCAATGAAAGGCACTATTTTGGCAGTGGCACCAGGCTGTTTGTTGCAGGTAAGCAAAGCAGTTTCTCCTGTGCTGTAGATTCTAGTGGGCACAGGGGTGTGAGGGTAAGATCCCAAGAGACTGACAGGGGAAGAAAAAAAACTGAGGAACACCATTAAAGAAAAGGGAAAAGGGCAAAATGAAAATGACTACTATCTAGAAGTTAGAAGGAACATAGTTTAATAGGACAGACTCCTGCTCAAGATACATTAGGTTTTGCCACAATCCTGTTTTGATGTGTACCAACCAGCTGCAGTACTTTGGAAAGGGGACTCATCTAAAAGTAGTGGGTAAGAAATGGGGTCTAGAGTGGCAGGGGGTGATACTGTACCTAAGGCCTTCTTCTTCTCCCTTCCTTGAACTCCACAGGGACTTTAACCCTTTCACTCTCCAGATCTTTGGTTACTACTTCTGTATAATGTTGGGTGATGCTTGGTGCAATTGTCTTTCTCCAATCCAGGAGTCATTGTTCCTTGAGTATTTCTGATCCTGTGACCCACTTTCCCATGGGCCTCTCAGTTTGTCCTTTTCTTATCCATCTCTTTCTGTTCCTCCTAAATGTGTGTCAAGTCCAGTCCATTCATTAAGTATTTATTCTTTATGTACAAGGACCCATGATGTCTCTCCCTCTCTTCCTTCTACTGACTTCTCCATATTGTGCTTTGAAAATTTTCCTCCTTCCACCCTGATCTTTTTCTGGCCAAATGCTTTTGTCCACAATGAGCCCATTCAGAGCCCAGAAAGTCATCACTGTTCGCACCAGAGCTCAAATGGGATCTCATTTCAGAGAGGCAAGAAAGTGAAAGAGATATAGCACTGGTTTTACAGCAGCAGTCTGGGGCTGTGTAATAACTCACCCCTCACTTTTGGAGATGGAACCAGACTGGTAGTGACAGGTATGGTGATCCCACACAGAAGCAGGGGGGCATATGACTTTATTTCAGTTGTTTATGGTCAGTTCTTTGAATTGGTGATAGAGAATATGGGGTCTGAATCAACTCTGCACTTCTCAATCTGCAGTGCTCTTTTCTTCCTTCCAAAAAGCAACTCTGGCTCATTTTTTCTTTATCTGTTTTGTCTGCCTTTCCTCCGTAATGCTGAGCTCTTCATCTCAAACACACCTTTTATTTTAACTCTTGGGTTGTATTGTATCTCCCTTTCTTCATGTCCTTGGTCCCGGATTAGCTTCAATTTTTTACTGAGTTTATCTCTATCCATCTGTTTGTCTTTTCCTTTTTTCTCTTTCTCATTCACTCCCTTAATCGTGCGTCCATGCCTCCTTTGTAATCTCTGTCTTCTCAGACTTGATTTCTTTTTCTACTGCCATCTCCTTATCATCTGCAACTCTAGTCAGTCTTCTATTTCTTCATCTCCTCTCTCACAGTCTCTGTGAGTCTCCTTCAATCTTCTTGAGATAATTTTAAGAAGACAGAAATAATGTCTATTGAGATCAGCAAGGTCAAAGCAGGGAAAGGGAGTGGCAGAGGAGAAAAGGGGGAACCTACAGCTGCCTGTACTTGTGAACTTCAGGTGACTGTCTAAGGGCAGAATTGCACCTGGCTTCAGTGGGTACATGTTAGAAAACCAAACCTGGGGAGAAGTTCAGTTTAGAAATACTAATAACCTCAGTAGAAAGCCCTAGGATGAGGGAAATGATCCTTCCTCTCAAACCTCAGGACCTGTTCTTTGATGATACAATATATTGGCCAGAGGTAAGTACAGAGAAATTCCCTAAAGATGAGTGGAGCAAATCTTTAAGTACCATGCTCTGCGAAAATGTGGAAGAGGGTGGTGGGGAGTGGATGGGGTGAAGGGGAATGGAGAGGCTATAAAGGGCTAAGTCTAGGTTAGAAGGCGAAGACAGGCATTATGTTCCTTTGATGTGTCTGACCATACAATCATAGATTTAGAATTGGAGGAGACCTTAGAGGTCATCAGACAAGTTCTCATGTTATATATGAGGAAACTGGGGTCCAGAAACATTTGCCTACTCATAAAGTAGTAAGTGTCAAAGGCAAAATTTGAATCCAGGTCCTCTGTTTTCTGATCCAACACTCTTTACACTGCACCCTAGAAATCTGATTCCTATCAAGAGGTGAGCTCAGACAATGTTCTCTGGCCAAAGGTCTTGTTAGCTGAGCTCCTTTTCCCACTTTTATTCCAAATTCATATTTATTCCTTTCCCTCAGTTTCCTCAGTAGAAAAGTTGTACCATGTTCAAGACAGGGAATTTTTAGGAAAATTTGTTGATAGGACACCTTCCAAATCCCAAAGAACAAAGTAAATAACCTTCATGAAAGCTAGGGAGTTGCCAGATAGAGGAAACCATTATCTGGAGTCCAAGACCATACTAAGGGAGCACTCTAATGGTCAGAGTAGTAGGGGACATTCTGGCATAGAGAATCAACATAGCCTCAGGGCCTTGATGTATATTCAGCTGAGTGCTTCCCACCTCCAGACAGCTGGAAATTCATTCCGTGCCTTGTTCTCAGGTCTTAACACCAGTGCTTTCCACATAGCAGGCAATGGATAAATATTTGATTCTATGAAACTGTTTACTAAATCTGGGGATACTTCATTACCCAGGGACAGGTAATGTGCTAAGAGATTGGAATGGGGGAGTAGTTTCAGACCTACCAGCTCATAAGTATAAGTAATCCCTTTATAGGGAATCTTAAACAATGGTATAGTCTGGATAGCACTACCTTTTGCATGTATTTGGCAGATAACCCATTACCCTTGGCTAGAGTGCCCACAGTTAATTCTTGGGATCATGCCCCAAGAGAAGCCTAAATCTCTGATCCCAGGGGCAACTCTTCACAAAGAGCTGAAGGAGATCCAAAGAAGAGTACCCACACTTATAACCTGAGCAATATCCTCCACAAAGTCCTTCTGATACCCACCCAGGGTCAGGAAGTATGAAACAATAACTGGTGTTTCTCTAATCACTCTAAATTCATTGGTCAGGGGTAAAAGTATCTTTCTAAGGTGGAAGTTAGACTAAAGAAAAGTGTAGTTATTGATATCTAGAGCCAGAAAAGACCTTAAAAATTCTTTAGTCATTTTACCAATAAGGAATATATATGATGATTTCAAAGACAGAGACAGTGTCAAGACTCAAACTTTTTCCAGTTTTTTTTAATTATTCCACCATGCCTCTGGTACCTTATTTCCTCTCTACAGTATATTTCCTCTCCTAGAAGCAAGATATAAGGAGTGACCCACAAAAGCCTGGCCCCACAGTCTTTACAATGGCACCTCCTTAGGGAATAATATATTGTTCCTTTAATTGGACAGATCATCTGTGTCTGATGACTGGCACTTATTAGACAGCACTGTCTCTGAATAAGCATATCTTGAGGGTCAAGTCTTCAATACTATTCTTATCTCAGCTCCTTCCAATAAGTTTTCTATGACATCTACTGGACATTAGACTTGGCAAAGGAAGGGGGTAAGGTTTGGACATTGGACATATATCTCAATTTATATATATGCAAATAATACACAACCACAATAGATACACAGCAACATTTATTGACTTAAAAAGTTAAATAATAATGCTACTTGAGATTTTAAACTACTTGGGAATCCTAAGGTAGATCTATAAATTGAGTATGGGATAAGAGAATAAAAATAGCTTTTTTTAACATAAGAAGAAAAACTCTTACTAGCCTGCATAACACAAATACATACAGAGTTGTCATTTTCTGCTCAGGACAGTACTGGGTGATTCAAGTTTATTAGGCACTTACTATGTCATGGGTGTTACATAAAATCCTAAGAATATGAAGAAAGGCAAAAACATAGTCTCTAACTCAAGGAGCTCCCACTCTTATTGGGGACACAACTTCCAAACAATTATGTGCATACAAGAGATAGATAGATAGATAGATAGATAGATAGATAGATAGATAGACAGTAGATAGAAGGTCATCTGAGAGGGAAGGTGTGTGGGAGG
This sequence comes from Potorous gilbertii, assembly GCA_028658325.1. NCBI lineage: Eukaryota > Metazoa > Chordata > Mammalia > Diprotodontia > Potoroidae > Potorous > Potorous gilbertii. The sequence continues at coordinate 82,402,388 of CM053770.1, read as the reverse complement.
CGGGAAGTGGTATCAAATAAAGATCTCTTGCAGAAAGTCTTATACAAGTTGAGTCTGGAAGGAAGTCAAGGAAATGAGAAGGTGGAAGTGAGAAGGGAGAGCATTCCAACTAAAGATGACAACCAATAAAAAAGGAACACAGTAAGGAGACTGAATGTTGCGTCTGAGGCAAAACAAGTAGATTGGTGTCATTGGATTATAGTATTTATAGAGGGAAGTCAGGTGTAAGAAGACTGGAAAGGTAAAAGATGTCAAGTTTGAAAGGCTTTAAAGGCCAAATAAAGCATTTTATATTTGATCCTGGAGGTAATAGGAAGTCAATGGGGCATGATGAATGTGGGGGAGGGGTTGGGAATGGTAATGGTGCCAAGGTCAGACCTTTGTCTTAGCAAGATGACTTTGGTGGAAGATGGATTGGACTGAGGAGAAACTTGAAGTAAGGAGATCAAGCTGGTGCGAGGTGATGAGGTATTGCACCAGGGTGGTAGCTATGTGAGTGGAAAGAAGGAAGAGTATATGAGACACTGCAGGGGTAGAAACAAGACTTGCAACAAGGTGGATATTTGTAATGAGTGAGAGGGAAGAATACAGGATGACACTGAGGTTAAAAGTCTGGGTGACATGATGGTGACTTTGATAGCAATAGGAAAGATTAGAGGAAGGGAAGATGGGAAGAGGGGAGAATGGAAAAATGAATTCTGTTTTTGTATTATTATTGTTTTGAGAGGCCTAAGGGACATCCAGTTTGAGATATCTAAGAGTCAGCAGGTGATACTGGATTGCATAAGTGATGTTAGACTAAGAAGGCAGCTCTGTGACCCCAATCCTGGGTCCCAACCTCTTTCCATTTTTCAGATGACCTGACAAGGGTGACTCCCCCAAAGGTGACTGTGTTTCAGCCATCTGAGGAAGAGATGAAGGAGAAGGGAAAGGCCACACTGGTCTGTCTGGCCACAGGCTTCTACCCTGACCTTGTGGAGCTGAAGTGGTGGGTGAACGAGCGGGAAACCCAAATTGGGGTCAGCACAGACCCTCAGCCCTCCAAGGAGCAGCCCGATAACGACTTCTCCAGGTACTCCCTGAGCAGTCGTCTCCGGGTTTCTGCTCCCTTCTGGCGCAATCCCAAGAACAGCTTCCGGTGTCAAGTATTGTTCCATGGGATTGAAGAGAGTGAGACCTGGACAAGTAACCAGAGCAAACCCATCACCCAGAATGTCAGTTACCAGATCTGGGGAAAGGCAGGTGAGAA